>CM070075.1:64181691-64516977 GCA_036250285.1 Pyrocoelia pectoralis | reverse complement strand
ATTCACAATTTACTTACCTTAGCTACTTTATTACATATCTGCCTTTTTCTCTGCTTTAAGTTAGGAGAGATATTCGCTCATATGTCACCCTGCACTACTATTAGACTAAGAGCTAGCGACAGATTTGGTGAAGTCATTTACAGATGAAAAATTTTTTTTTTCACATTCGATACACCAGCGTTTCCCAAAGTGTGGGTCGCGACCCGGCCCGGGCCGTAGAAAAATTTTGCCGGGTCGAAAAAAATGGTAAAAACACAAAAAGAAATTGTTTAAGTACCTATTAGTTTTTTACATCAGTTATACGTTATACACTAGGAATAGTGGAAAAGTGTGCATTTGCACTCTTTCACATAGCTTTATCGCACGCGTCCGCGCGTTGTGCTGCTAACGTTGATAGTTTACTTCATTTACTAGTTTTAAATGAATATAATTTTTTAATTACTTTTATTTTTCTTATATAATTATTTTGAAATTTTTGTGTATGAATAAAACAAACAAACAATTAACTAGATTTTTAATTAAAAATAAAGTTTGTTTTGTAAAGAAGTGGGGTTTTTTTATAAGGTGGGTCGCCAAAAATTTTAAAACCTCGTACCGGGTCGCGGTCAAAAAAGTTTGGGAAACGCTGCGATACACTATTCTAAGATATTGAAGGTAAGTCCGGCCGGGTTTGGGAGTGGTGGGCGTTTGAAGTAAAATGGAAGATGGCCTACTTTATCCAACAGCCAGATGGTTGATGTTGGTCTCATTTAATTCGTGGTCACATACTGTGATAGGAAATTACAATGCCAGACGGTTTAGTGCACACGGACCCATTGCCAGACCTCAATAACCTACTCTCTTCGCATGAAAGCGCTTGATATACATGCGTACCTATTTTAACTATATTTGAAAATTCTTCATCTGGAAATGACTTGACCAAATCGGTCGCTAGCTCTTAGTCTATGTATCGTTTTATGAAAATACGTTTGTTTACCAATATGGGCAAAATTGTTTGTCCTGCTGTCACATAGAGGCAGTTTTGTCAACTCCATTACTTTGTATTGCGTGTCAGCTCGTGTTTTTCATTTATATTCTCCTATCTGTCATTTTTACTACATATTACATAAATGCTTGCACTCAATATGAACATTTTTTGGTCATTTTGTGTAGAATGTTATGAAATTAACTGAAAACCTTTCGAGTATAATGGGCGACATCTCATGGTCATATAAAACATTATTTTTTGCATAATAAGTTTTCATGACTTTCATTAAACGAATCCAGCGAATGAATCAGTTGTAAATAACACTATCAAATTACCTCCATGTCACGTGTTTGTGTTTGCCATTCACAAAGTTCACCATTACAATAATTCACTTCGTCAGTCGCAATCTACAATCTCATAACACATTTTATTTGAAACACACGCCTATTTCAATCCATCATGTACTGGCTAATAAAGGAATCCACTGATTTATTAGAGCTTTCTAACATGTATGACGTTTACAAAATTACACTATTTTTAAATTTTCCCGCATTTTGAAGATAACCACAAAAACATAGCTGTGTAAACTTGCCCTCAGAGGTAGCGCCATCTACTACCTTCTTAAATGGAATAGACAATAGTTTCATTCACTGCAAGTAACTAGCTAAGACTGAATTCACACGACTACACTGTTACCAAGCTCCATTTATATTAATTCCTTAAATCGGGCAGGTAAAAAATATCACAAGAGAAATTTAACAATTATTTTCATATATCTACAAGTTTATAGTGATTTAGATATATTACATTACTTTATGCCTAATGAGGGTTGGGCATTTTATAGTGGCCCTACTTTTCATACAGTAGCTGGTTTATGCAATTTTCAGCATGACATTCATGGAACTAAATTACTTTCAGTTCACTTTTTTCCTTAAGTCATTACATCTTATGAATATCACACCACATCACAAATTTCTAGATATTAATAAATATCGAAACTTCAATTAATTGTATAATTTTAAAATGTCATTTTAATAAAAATGATTTATTGACATCATCCAGTTTACAAAAAATATAAGTTTTCTAATTTTGGAAACTTACCAACATTTATTATCCTTCGTTGGACGAAATTTTACAAATTACTTTGTCAGATTAAAATTATATTTGTATGCGAACAAGCACACCCGAGTCATATTATTATTTATTATTAGGCACTACTTAATCTTACTTAATATGATCCCTGATAAGTACTCCATATTAACATTTAAGAAGCAACCACACTTTCAACATTAATTCAAATTAATAATATGTGTGAATTGAAATTGTTACAATATAACTGGACAATTATTTATACCCTTTACTTTAATATAATAGTTTGAAATAATAAAGAAAAATATTATAATATTAAACCGATTAAATATTTTTGACAAACAATTTAAGTAAAATACTAAAAAAAAATCATTATAAATAAATTATTATTGTTCTTCAGCATGATTTTCTCTTTTTTTAAGTAATCACAATCAACCACATAAAAATAGTTGCAAAAACGATTGAAAGCAAACGAGTTCCATGAATATACAACATGATCAGATCATACTAGAAATTGAGCTGTCATGCAAAACTTAACGTAATGTTAAGTCATTTATAATTTAACTACCTAAAACACAATTTGCTATTATCTTATTACCTTATATATACTTTTATATATAAGCATCTAAGGTGAACATAACAGTGCTTCTAAAAAGTTTCTGTAGTGAAGTGGCACCATTGTATAGAAAAATTTCTACGGCTGTATAAATTGTACAATTTTAATACACTACTATACATATTTTACGTTGATGATATTTATAGTCATACTCGTGTTTGTTAAATAAAATAACTTTTACTACGACTTGAGTTCTTATAATAAGAATTTCGGTTTGTGAACATTCCAGGCAGTAAATAAAAAATTACAAATGTGAAATGATTTGATTAATTAAAAATACTTGTACGTGCTGTATCTGCATAAAAAAATGTGGCCTACACTTATACAATGTCATTCTGAAATACAAATAAGCAATTTAAACAAAATTCAATCCTAAAAAATAGTGGTCAATAACTAATTCTCTCCAATTGGTCACAAACACATTTTTACAAATTATACAGCCCTAATCTGTACAATAACATTACATATAATCTTTCATGCCGCAATGCACACGATCAGGCATACAAACTTATGCAGAGCACATATAAAATTACTGTGGTTAAAATTGCGTTTGAAATGAGATTGGAATTGCATTTTTATTTTACTTACACTAAGCCTTCACGCATTAAAATTTTCATTGATTCAAACCTGTGTGTTACTGTTTAGCAAGAAACACTTAAAAAATGGTGCATATAGATTAGTGAAAGTCAAAACCACGGTATCAAAACAAAAAAATTACATAAGAATTACTCCCTAAAAAATTACCAACCGATTCTGTTTAGTTAAAACGTTGTGTAATTGTTATCGTACGAATTAAAAAGTGTTGGCAATTGATTTAGTAACAAACCTAATAATAACAGCAAAGACCAGGCCGTGCGTTAATACATTCCATACATTATATCTATCACTCGGAATTAATATTATATTATGTATTTAGGTCCGTATAATAAGCAATATTTGTGCATGATAGTGATTTCTTATATGTAGTTTACATTCGAATAAATAAAATAGAAAATATATTTTATTTATTAACAAGTTTTAACTCAGACTCTTTCAAATATGTGAATGAAATGCAAGAAGTTTGTGCCACACAAATAATTTAACCTACAATTTAAAAAAAACATACATGTTAATTTCGCTAATGTGGCAAATTAGCTACTGTGTAAAATTCGTAATATAATTTTTTTGCTGAATTGTAGTTGTAGCAGTAGTGAACTGTCTAACATATAGAAATACCTTCCAAGTTAATGAATTTGGTACGGATTGAACTACCGCATTGCTGTTTAAAATATTGAATTAAAGCTAAATACGTCATGGCAAAGCATAAATAATATAGTTACTATGGTTCAATTGACAGAGAAAAAATAACTTTTAATAGGTACTTCACTGTTTAAAAATACAAATTAATCATAAAATTGCTTACAAAAGTATTGTATTTTGCATGAGAAAAGATCACTGGGTTAGTATACAGATTGCCATGGACCATGGTCAAATCGACACTGACTCATAATAAGTGTCAAATCAAATCGAAACTTCTTGCATTCTTCATCACATATAAACTCAGCTTAGTAACTTTGTTGTGTTACGACTTTGGATAAAGTCGTTTTGGCACTCATAAAAATTAAATAAATTACAATTACATAATTGCAGAGTATCTCTAGCTAGTTACTTATGAATGCTAGTGTCTGCAAAGTAATAGAGTGAAGTGGGTCAACCACAGTCCAAACACAAACCATAACCACGTTGCATAGCTATTTACAGTTGACCAGTTATACTATAGCACATATTTAACATCGTCCTGTCCTTCACAGCAATAACACCACAAGACAGGCAGTTAGTATACATTCACAATAATTTAAAAATACACTTGAATATGACGAAACTAACACTTGCATTGAGAACTGTCTAGCCACATCAGTTCTGGCCCCGCTCGGTACACACAAAATTACAGAACTCGGAGAGAATACCTAAATGATCTTTATTAAGCAACAAAGAAAATATTTTCACAAAATTACACTTAATTGAACTACTTCTATGAAAATTAATGAACTACAGTTAACAAAAACAAATCAAACATAATTTAGAGTGTTCCGAGCTGTTACCATACACTGTGAATGCGTCATTTACTCACCAACGCATAGCTATATTTGGGTTGGGGCAACAGTTAGGCTGTGGTATCACTTTTTATTGGCGGGACTATTGGCAATGGGTGTTACTTTTTTATTATGATTTAACTCCAACTCGGCTAATCGTTTCCATAGTTCATCTCTTTCCTTCTCTCTTTTCTTTTCTCTAAAAAGTTTAAATGTAAGCTGCCCATTATAATATAACTTAAAACTTACTTTTGCCTTTCTGCTTTATAGGTAGCTGTTAGTTCATCAAACAATTTCGAATTCATTTCCATAAATGTCTTGAGTACATTGTAAACAAGAGCTACTATCGTCTGATTCCAGTGTTCTTTTGAAATTCGATACAATGCAGGAAACATAATTGGCATAATGACATGATTATTTTCTTCCATAAGAGACATAATGTACTCGTTGTTCCAAAAGTACAAGGCTCGCTCTGCTACCTACAACAATATAATGTTTAGTTTTATCTACTAAACCATAATAAGTTTCAATAATAGCTAGCATACTATTAAAATTAGCTTTTAAGACTGGTTTGGTATGATACAACCTATAGTAAAATTACATAAGTTTAATTCTTCCACGCAGTCCCCCCGTATATCATTGTGAATAAGAATAAGAAATATCAATCAATCAAATAAATAATATCGAAATCAAATAAAACTAACTACTTATTACTACTATAATTTTCAATTCTTTAATATCACGAATACATTGCATAATTTTAAAAATCAAAATTAATGATTGTACAAGTCATTAATTACTAAAATACATTTACTTGAACATATTTTTCATAACCTCATAATAAGAACAGCAAAGATTAACTCTATTTAATATTTACTATGTTTGCTTAACATTGGAGCATATAAAAAAAGCTGTTGACGAAAACAAATAAAGCAATATAAATAAACGAAGGTTATTAACATTAAAACAATGTTCATATGAGTATAATAAAGTATTCTTCTACAAAACTAGTTGTAAACTAGTACCACGATTATATTATCAAAAATCATTAACAAATAAAATTTGATAGAAAAAATGGATCAAGAAATTTTTCTAAAAGACCACGAATCTATTTGAACCTGCCACAATAAATGTTTTTTTAACTCTCATTTCATTTAATATGCAATGTGTTTAAACACAGAAAAACAGTTAAATTCACATTATGATTTTGTACTTTCTCAGCTTTTCCTTATAGTTTATTAAACTGAACACTTTTTATGGAAACAGGAAGCTATCGCCAATTTTATTCCAAAATATTTTGATTAGGAGAAAAAGTGACAAATGTGGTTACCATATGATTAGATAGTGAAATTAATTTGCTACATTAACAGTTTACTTGTCATATATCTTGTCTACAGTAGGCATATTATGAACATAAATTAATCCCGTAGAAAAGATTCATATTATCTTTAAACAACCTTTCGTTATTATTCTTGAGGGACAAATTATATATTTTGCTATTTTATTTTCAATAAAAGTTCTAGAAGTGCAAATTATAATATTTAACAATTTAACAATAAATTTTACTATAATAGTTAAGTTATATCATTAAAATCCACAATGTCACATAATATAAATAGATTGCTATTATCTTTTACATAATCAAAAAACATAATTACATAATTAAAATGTAAGAATTTATCACATTATTTTTATATACAGATTAATGGGACAATGATTGCCACATTTCTCCAGATAGTAAATAATCAGAAATTTTTTTTGGGAAAAGCCTTAACTTAAGTACAGAAGAGCATTTTCGGTATCGATTTTTCATACACTGATAAAGCAAATTTGTAATTGTGCTAAACATTTAAAAATTTTTACAAAATTGCAGAAAATATTTTTTCTCGGGATCTATAAATCAAATTGATGATGGCAATGATCAATTGGACAAATTATCCTATCTCCTGTTTCCCTACAGTGAAATGACACAGGCACATAGACGAAAAGAAAATTACAATTAAGTTTCTCAGACAAGACAGCGTCATTAAATTGGGCACAAAGGTCAACCAACAGCCATAAAACTGTAATGCCACACATTAAAGCTTCACTGTAAAAATGTTAAATTGTTAGTAGAGTAGCACAGCGAGTGCATAATTATCAAATATATGTATGTAATGTGATTATTTTATTTGTGGATTTTCAATTATTTCCCTATACTGCTGATGATAGCAAAACGTTACTTTATCAAGCTTGAAAAGCAACAAGGAGAATTCTACAATTTGAGGATCATGTTAACGTGGAACATACCTCAATTTATTGTCTCCTACTTCCGGTTTACTCGGAAATGCCACCAATCCTGTATTTACTTAATTTTTGACTGAAGTACGTTAAAAAATTGCAACAATAAGTTTTTGTTTTAATAGATAATCCATTCCTTGCAACCCTCTATACTAAGAAACTATTAAAGTTATCGAAATGCGGTTTTCGCCAATCGATTCCATTCGACGAAAATGTTGATATTACCTTTGATGACACAACTTCCGGTATAAGCTGAAATGGTGGCACTCATTTTTTTTATAAGATAAAGATATTGCAAGATAAAGTTGCAATTTTTTTATGTAGTTTAAGAGTATTTTTTCTGAATTCAGCAATAAATATTTTGCTATACTTATTTTTTGAAAAAAGTGTTAATACGAGGGAAGTCTCGTGACAATACATGCTGGAATTTTTTTATTGGGTATTCGAAAATAGAAAATATACAGTGTATCATTAAAAAAAATGTATGGCATGCTGACATTTTGGGGTAAACCGAAAGTAACAAACAAATGACATTGTGATTAGTAAATTCTTTGCTCTTCAAATAACAAATTTGAAAAAATCGCTTTGTAGACAATGGAGATATTTGACCATTACGGTACTTTTGGTGTACCTGTATAAATTTTTATTTTCCACATCGGAACTTGAGAAATTGATAGAATTTAAGTAATGGCGATGTGTTAAAATTAAAAATCCAAAGGTTAATATTTTATTAGGAAAAAAAGTGTTTATCGGCAATATTGGAATAAATAAAAATGAAAAATACATAAACCTACAATACTAACTTGAAAATGCGGGCTTGATACACATCTAGATATTTGACGAAAGAGAGGTTCTTGAATTCGAGTAAATTGTGATGGTTCTATAACATCTAAAACTTCTTCAATTTCGCCCAGATACATAACTTCTTTTTGGCTACAAGTTTTTGGCCAAAATTTGAGCAGGCCGCGCACCACAGGTTCTGTGAGCGTGGGGTCCTTCTCCAAGAACTGCACCACGCAGTAGGCTAACTGTGCATGATACAGTGACAGGCACTTAACCTTGTGCAGGGGGATGAGCACTTTTACAAGGAACTGCTTATGTTCTGCTTTTAAAGGTAGTGCAAATCCATTAATAATGGATCCCAAAATTTCTAGTAACTCGCCCACACCATTAAAATGTTCAGTCTCGTAAATAAACCTATAAACAAAAATGTTTAACGATATTTATTTGTACATACATCGACGACTTACCTAAGAAATATATTATTAATCTGTTTGCGAATAAAAGCGCGTAGTCCAAGGAACTTTCCATAAATACGATGAAGTACGGTTTTAAGGAAGTCCCGCTCCCTTGGGTCCTCAGAATCAAATAATTCTAATAGTTGCAATACAAATTTTTGATCAATAACACGTTTTCCGATTGTTGGTTGAAAATCAGAACTTTCAAGAAATCTTAGGAAAAATTCATATACTAGTTGTAAATGCGGCCAGCTTGCTTCTAACGTAGGATCGTCTTCTTCTGGATCAAAATCCGGATTTTCACTAGGTGGTAATGTGCGAAAAAGATTGGCCGATATCTGAAAGTAGAAATTAAGGTTACATTATTGAAATAAGTAACCCAAGCCCTATACACCCTTATAATTAGCTACAAATATGATGACCAGATCATGTTTAGGTTAAATTACATTTTTGACTTGCAAACGTAACTTTCATTGTTGTGCCCAGTGTAATGTACATAAGATAGAATCATAGACACAGTCATAAGGAAATGAATTGCAACTGAATACAATTCAAAACAACTACTTTATTTGTATACTAAAAAGAAAAATGATGATGTTATCAAGGGACAAAAATGTCCTAGTACCTTTTCTTATTCATTATATTCATGACAATTTGAAATTCCAAGAGTTGCAAATAAGAATTATTATCAGTACAATAGCTAACAAGGGTTCCATTTGAAAACTCTACACTTAATGTATGTTAATATAAATCCTCTAACTCGAATTCACATTCAAAGAAATATTTTACTACCCTCATGAACAACAATAATATTGGGGTTATAAACTATAATTTCAATTTGTAAATTGCATGGCATTGACTAAACTTAAGAAAGAAACAATTGCCGAGTTTTAATGGAAAAATTTCAATAGATCTACACTTTATAAAGGATTAGTGAGTGTAGACCTTTATATTCAAATTGTCTACTTGGATGGAAGGTTTTATATTCCTAGATGAAACATGGATAATTAATAAGTAAGGCAATTCGCACAGATGATCAGAAAATGGCAATGAAAGTTTAAGAAAGCTTAAAAGATAATAATAAATGTGCATGCTGCAGGTAAACCAGGATTTGCAATAGCAGCCTTGTTACTACTATTCCCTTCAAATTGGCAAAAGAAATCACTGTGAATTGAATAATAAAATTTTTAAAAAATGATTGCAAGAGTATTTTGTTATGAACAAGAAGTTACTAAAAAGAAATTGTAATACCAAAGAGTATATTATAATAGGGGAAGAGAGCTAAAGTAATTGGCTTTTCGTAGGTATGTACGTTGAGTTGCATATTACTTTATGTTTACATTTTTGTCCTAAAAGTAGTTTCAGACTATTGAAAGACGGAGATAAAAGAATTTGTATTTCTAAAAGGTCTTACAACGTTGCCATAACTAGCTCAGTGTTTCAAAGATGCAGTAGGTAACATTATCTTTGAGTGTTAATCCCTTATTATTAAGCAGATTTGAATTGCATACACCTGACAAAATTTCTTTTGAATTAAAAAGGTATACCATCTGGTATTATAGGGAATGGGTTTCAAGTTATATTACTTCGTTAGTCCTCTACTAGGGGACCGTCAGTAGCGCTCTAAAGCGGCGCACTAACTTTTATCATGACGCTATTTTTAAAAGACATTGCTTCTCTTCCCTATTATATACTCGTTGGTAATACTCTTTGAGAAAGGATACTAAGGGAGACGACATCACGTGGTCAAAGTGGGTACCGGTACGCCATATTGATACTACACTTATGTCAAACAAACTGTCAATCAGATTGTGTTAGTAAAAAGTGTAATATTTATTAAGTGCGTGTGTATTACAGTTATATACTAATGTAAATATTAAAAGTATTATGATGTCTTGTGCTCTACGTAGTTGCAACAGCAGAGATGGCGTGGATAAGAAGATTTTGACTGGCATAACAATATTCATAGGTTAGTGTACAAAATAAAAACAACGTGTAGGGCCGTAATTGGAAAAACCGAAAAGGAGATTGCGATGTTCAAAGACGATTAACATTAATGAGGATCTCGTGAAAAGTGAACAGGGCCCGTTATTTTCGAGGGACAAAATACAGTAAGTGTGGTGCTTTGTCATTAATTTTAAATAAAGCCACCTTTTAAGCGGAGGGTTAGAATGATTTTTGTTTTTTATAATTTCCCGTAGTCTGGACCTGGTGAGACAGCCATATTGGTGCTACACTTAGCCCCGCCCAATACTCCCGTTTTCAGTATACAGCAAAGATGCTTTATAGCATCTCCTTTAGTATCCTTTCTCAAAGGTAATACTTAATAGTCACAAAACGGATGGAAGTAGCGCTAGTAATTTTTCAATGTCATAATTTTTTGATGGACATATAACTCAAGTACCTATTTGAATTAGCAGTTTGGATATTAAATTCTATTACTTGTATAGCATATCCTACAACTTATTGCAGGATCTCATCTATACACTAACATGCATAGTTAAAGATCTACGTAAAATTCTTATTGGTAATTGTAATTATAGCGTGAGATTTCTGGTGGCGATTTGTGCAAATACAGTAAGTGGGCAGAATGTTGTTTCTAAAATAAACGACATTTTTGATTATTTAATTACCTAAAACGCCACTGACTATTCAACGGTATTGCCGTTATAGTAACATGCAGAAACTCAAAAGTACACAAGTGTAGTTATATGTATAACTATCCACCACTTCCAATATTAAAATTTTACTCAGTTACATCGAGCACTGTTCAATCTTCGATTTCGAACAATCCTAACTTTATCCTGGAATTGTACTTCATCTCTAACATCATGTGGCAGGATTTTCGTATTTTGTGTTCAAAAGTACTTCATTTTTAAAGTAAGTCACCGAATAAGACTACGTAACCTACGGAGCAATAAATAATTATAAACAAAGGGTCAATAATCGACTCATAGTAATCTTAATTTATACACACGATTTATAATACAGGTGTTGTTCTTTCACTTTATTTATAGGGGCAGAATTGTTAATGCAGTAGTGAGAAACAAATGATAGTATCAATATTTGTGTGATAATACTGCTACTTTACATACATGCTAAGATTCGGTACTGGATGTACCGTTGACCACAGCACAAAGGAGCTCCCAAATATATACAGTGCATGAGAAAAACTATACAAATAACCATTTATTTTGTAATTCAGACAATAGATAAAAGAACCTCGGTCCGGTGTAATGCAAGAGTGTACATGTACCCATCAATATAATAATTAATAATTAATGGATTTACATCCCAAAAGGAGGGATTGTAGGCGCTCGAGTGTTTGAGCTCTATAAACTCATTTCTTGTGGTGAGATAGTCCACATTCTTCTATTCTAAGCTTATTCTATTGCAGTTTTTCCTTTGCTTCCTCCATTATTTTCTTCCACACGTACCGGTTCTTTACCTTCTCCCACCATGTCTGTATTTCTGTTTTCGATAAACCTCCATATTGCTTACCAAGGCTAGTAAGTTAGTACTGAAACTCTGCAGACTAACGTTGCTGTTTTTGATGGTGTTTCATTTCCAAAAATAGAAATCAGGTTGGACGAGTTTTTTTTTGAGATAATTTTCTTGGGTCAACTCCATTTCTTACCTGATTTGATCAAATTCTGATTGGACTGAAGTGGATTGTAGTATATGACCTATCGAATGGCACTACAAAATTTTGAATGATACGTCCCCTTTCGCCAAAGCTCATTTCATAAAAACATGGGTGGTATTGCACGTATCAATGTATCCTAATTACACATAAAGCGAAAAGCGTATATCAATTTGTTACTTTAATAATGGATACACTTTGCAGATTGTTTGAACAGTTCATGTACATTATTTTATATAACATTATGAATGTTTACTATTCCAATTGGGATTGGGCACTAATTACATATAATGGTCCTATCTAGCACAAGCTAGACAAACAAAAGGAAGGTGAGCTCCCAAAGCTATATTATTCAATTAAAGCAAACAAAAAGATACTTACCATTTTAATTATTTCAGGATACACAGGCTCAGTTAATACTCCCCGACCACCGGTAATATAATCTACTAACTCATTAAGAGTACAACGCTTAACCTCCTTGCCCTTGAGATCAGCCACAGGGTCCATAAAATCAAATGGCACACAACACTGGCGCAGCTTACGGATAAAAAGTTCCTCCTGCTCCGTTGATAAAACATCTGAAAATATCAAAGTTTTAGAAACTTTCAATAGGTAACATGTTTAGCGTATAAGTACGTAGAAGAATTCATATTACACATTACTGAAGCAGTGGCGTACCTAGAATTTTTGCCGCCTGGGGCGGTCTCCAATTTGCCGCCCATTCTAGTCAATCAAATGGTGGTTTTTATAAATTAATAAACATAAATAAATAGTTGCAATTAAGATGAACTATAGGTAGGCAACCGTTGCATGCAATATTTTAATTAGGCAGTAATGAAGGAAGCCGCATGAGGCATAAAGGCAACCTTTATAAAAATACAAGATCTTTCTTAAAGGTCACAAGAAACTTACGGAGGCCGAAGGTTCCCCACCTATGAGACAAAACCTAAGTTACAAAAAATAATTACCAGTAAATATTTTTTATTTTATATGTATAAATGCCTGCGTATTGTCGGTATCGGTATAGGACATGCTTTTCACACACACCGATAAACAGTATGTCGAAATTGGAACAGCGGTTATATCTTTGTCAGCATCACCAGTGCCTTAATATGAACATGAAGAAAAGAACCACAAAAGAACCATTGTCGTTACTGTATTTATTATATTTACGAAAGAAGAAACTAAGAGAAGCCAATTAAATTTAACAGCACTCATAGTTGATTACATTTGTACTGAGACAACAATGAATTCAGTGAAATGCAAAAGCCAGCACAACGATACCGATGTGTTGGGACCACTGAACTCTAATTGTACTGGAACGCTCACTAAGGCCGCCGGCCCGATGCGAGAGAGAGGGCTCGCAAGGGTCATCCCTGTCCTTCTCTCGACAGTACATTTAGGTTAGTGTGTTTTTAGTTTAACGCTGTCTGCTCTCTCACTCACGGTGCATATATGTAAAGCGTTACGAAAAGGACAGGAATGACCCTTGCGCGATATCTCTCTCGGCTCGCGACGTTTTTATGGCAGAGATAGGCTAGTGAGCGTTCCAGTATAATTAGAGTTCAGTGGTTGGGAGTTTGGGACTGGTCTGTATGAATCAGTGTATGGTTTGCATTTCGTACTAAAACCGAACGATAATTTACTGACCGATATCACCAGACGATCCGACATACACATAATGTCGGCACCGCACCCCCCTAGGTACGCCACTGTACTGAAGGTAAGTTTGTTTATTCTGATAAGACCTATATACTTTAATAATGTACATTTTGTACAATTACTATTAAATAACATTTATATTTAGAATTTCATTAGATAATTTATTAAGACGTTACACATTACAGTAAATAAAAGAACATATTAGATGTAAGTAGTTGTTCACGGTAGATAAAATTTGTTGTTTTTAAATAATTAAATTACCAACGTTTTTATATAACTCGTTGTGTCACCTTCGACAATGTGCGTTTTATTTACGTAACTATGTATATTGAAATTTGATTTTATCACTGGTTTTTTTTTTTAAATAAATTGATAAAAATGGGTAGACTTGTAGGACGCTGTTGTTAAATAAATGGGATTACCTCAAAACAAAATGCCGCTTTCAGCAATTGTCGATAAGAACAAGTGAACAACGCTCAGTATGAAAATAATCACTTAATTGCAGATATTGAATGTATTGAAACACACCGAGAACAATTTCGCAGCGATGTGAATGCCGATGGTTGCGGAAGGTTTCACAAATCCGATGATTTTGAAGCAATAGTATTTCCGTTTTAAAAAGAAGTCAATTGAAAATTCAATTGAACTATTAGGGATATAGCTACATCTTTGAAATTATACAGAGCTGCAATGTATTTTAAAATCCCAAAGCTTTTTATGCAAACAATTTTATAGGAAATTTAATTAGCTTTCATTTTCATTTAAATCAATTTTTTCTAGAGTTTTCGAGATATAATGAAAAACCAAAAAATACCCTCTTCCTCCCTTAAGCTCACCCTCCAGGAGTGGGGACTTTTAGTATGTTTATTGTTTACCCACTAACTACTCCTAACAAAGTTTTGCAGTCAAAAATTCTCGCATATTCCATGCACTCTACAGACACCCAGTCTTTTGAGCATTCATTGACTGCACTAAATAGGAATTCGCCAAAATGCACAGTTTAAAACACAATAACCGATTAAAAAAGATGGTGTACCATAAATATGATGATAAGAGTTTTTAAATGTTAAAAATTATATTCATTATAATGATTATAGTACCTATATAATATCATTACGTCAATCAGCAAATTAACATATTCATATGATGAATAAACATTTACTCACAATTTATAACGTTATTATTATTTTCATATTTTGTAATCTTCAGCGGTACGGTATTTTTTATCTCCTCCTTTTTGTGTGGCGCTATCTTATTAGTGGATAATTGTGTTATCAGCACTAATTCATGTATGTAATTGCTAATTGTTGAAAATAACACTAAATTTGGAAATTCTTTCTCAAGGATCCTTTGTTTATTTATTTGAGTATTTCAAAACGTCTGCTTCATAACACAAAAATAAGTTAAGGAGTACCTAAGCCAAACTAATTGTTTACTTTATTATAGGTTACCAAACGCTGAGGACTGTACTGCAAATTAGTAAATAAGGTCAGGTATAATAAAGTTTTAATATTTGGTATTTGATAACAAGTTTTGTTGGGGATGCGTTTTTTAACCCCTCACCTTAAAGTTACGCAGCTTAATTACATCAGGTTAATTGTAAATGAGAAAATATACAAATAGAAAGCAAATGATTTAATTCTACTTCATTACTTCTTTCAATGATATTTATTAACATTTTGAATAATTTAATTTTGTATTTACCCATTGTTTTTACAGTTTTTCGACGATAAAATGGATATTTAAGCAATCATAAGATACTCACGATTGTAAGGTGAAATGTTCTCGATCTGGTAATGAAAGACTGTGTTAAGACGTGCAAAACAATCAACTACGGCTGTTACGTCCTCTGGATTCCGATTTAGATTTGAAAATGGACAAAGGCCATGTGGACGTGAACTTCTTTGTGCTACCTTCGTGATTATTAGAGCCCGACCTGCAACGTTACTCAAGCTACCCCCACCCGCGAAGTATACGTACTCAAGGATGGTGACAGAGGAAGACATTTTAATCGCAGCTGGGTCCGGCTAGAATTGCCGCAAAATAGTTCTGTATAGCTTTCTCTGCTAGATGGCGATGTACTTGTTTAATTTGAAGTGCTCAGAAACACGAACAATGCGCACTGAAGAAGTTGTAGCCGCTGTACAGGAAAGCATTGAAGAAGATCCAAATCAATCAATTCGTCGCCGTTCTCAGCAAGTGGGGTTGTGTCCTTCCACTTTATGGAAGATTTTACGAAAGGATCTTGGCTTAAAAGCTTTCAAGATTCAGCTTGTGCAGGAATTAAAGCCAAACGACCATGGTATGCGCCGCCAATTCGGGGAATGGGCTGAAGCACAAATTGATATTGATATTGAATTTCCATTGAAAATTTTGTTCTCAGATGAAGCCCATTTTTAGTTGAATGGGTACGTAAATAAGCAGAATTATCGCATTTGGAGTGAGGATAATCCACAAGCTTTTGTCGAAACGCCATTACATCCACAGAAAATTACTGTTTGGTGCTCTTTATGGGCTGGCGGAGTCCATATGTCTACAAAAACGATGATGGTCAGAATGTTACTGTCAATGGTGAACGGTAAAGGGACATGATTAGAAATTTTTTCGTACCTCAATTAGCTGACATTAATCTTGCTGACATGTGGTTCCAACAGGACGGAGCCACATGCCACACAGCGCGCGCTACAATTGATTTACTCAAAGAAGCTTTTGATGGAAGAATAATTTCACGTAATGGTCTAGTTAATTGGCCACCAAGATCATGTGATTTAACCCCATTTGATTATTTTCTTTGGAGTTATGTAAAGTCACTTGGGTACGTCGATAAACCAGAGACAATTGAACATCTGGAAATCAACATTCGAAGAGTTATTGGTGAAATACGGCCGCAAGTGCTGCGAAAAGTTTGTGAAAATTGGTGTTCCACATTGCGCCTTGTACGCGCCAGCCATATGGCCGAAATCATATTTGAACATTAATGTCATAAAATTTTCTATCCAATAAAGCCCGTTTCATTGATATTAAAAATATATTTCTTTCTTTTATTATGATTTAAACTTAAAAAACACTCATTATTATACCCTTTCTTCTCCATTAGACAATTTTATTATACACCGCAATTTCAAGTTCCGCATCGTGTTGAAGAAGTAAAAGAGACAGATGTAGTCAAGAACAGTGAGTAATTTAAAATTGCTATAGTATATATCACATTAATCTGCAAGAAGCACTTCACCGAGAACATCACATTCATACATATGATTATAAGAAAAAACAAAAAAGGTAATTGATTTTACTTACAAATTCAACAATGAAAGGAATGTCAATGAGAAAAAAGGTTTCTTAAGTAACACGGCACCCAATATTTTGAAAGTACATACATATTTTATAAATCAGATACTTCGGAAAGAGGAATAAATAAGAAATTTAGTAAGGAAACTTATACTGCGACGTATGTTAAGGTGCGTCCACATTCTCGTGCTCGCGCTCGTGCTCGGGCTTGAGCTTGTGCTCGACAAGTTTGCGAGGCTTGCAAGTCTGCAGTCTACATTTACTTGTCAGTTCGTCAAAAGACTTGGGCGCGAACGGTTCGGTGTATTTCTTTTTATAATTATTTTTATATTATATATAATAAAAATGAGTGATAGCACTGATCTACTGATTTGTGCAAGTGCAAGTTTTATTAGCACTGTCCCACAAAACAGGATGTTTTTCATAATAACCAATAAATTCAATAACTAATTCATTTGTCCACTCCATTTCGTTTTTGTCACTAAACTAACTATATAATAATAGAAATTATTCAAAACTCACGCGGTCGGCGCCGTGCAGTATTTGTTTTTTAAAATAATAATGAATATAAAATAACAAATTACGTCTGAATGCAGCGAGCGTGTCAAGGCAACTAAAAAATTTTTATCGTGGTCCATAGGCTTGCAAGTCTACACACGCGTTTTCTTTGAAGTACCGCCTCTGTAGCGAACCCTGCGAGTCAGCAGCTCGTGTTGCTCGTGCGATTTGTGTTGCGACTCGTATTCCCGTCCACATTATGTGTGAGCCACGAGCCGAACCACGCGCTGGAGCCCGAGCACGAGAATGTGGACGCCGCTTTATGCATTATTTATGCTTACAAACAGTATTATTGTTATTATTGTTCCTCTTAACACAATTAGATACGTGTAGTATATAAGTATATAACATCGTCCAATGTACTAAAGCGGAACTACTACATACTACTATTACTATTATTACTATTGTAGCTATATCAATTTTTTTAATTTTTTGGTATTTTTTTCTATTCAGTTAATAAAAAACTTAAACAACACAATAGATAGTGAAGCGTAAATTTAAAATTTGTTAAAAAAAAGAATAAGATGTTGAAAGCATACTATAGATTTGTGCAAATTTTTAAGCTATTCTATGACTTGACGTTGTTCATTTAAAAGAATCTGAAAATTGTTCACTATCCTTTTTTTGTCATGGTTTTCCTTTCGACGATCGTAAGTTTCGCTTAATTACAACATATTTTTAAAAATGATCGCTACTTCTACCGAGAAAGTATATCTGCTTCAAAATAAGCTTTATATCCAGGCAAATTTATAAAAAAAAGGTCACCCTTGGAGATCGTCCAATTTTAACAAAGCAATATCATCAAATTGTGAAATCTGATTAGGCATCAAATACTTTTCATTTATATAACAATCCCATCTCTGCACTGACCCGAGATATTTTCAGCTTGTCCTCGTAAGTGACTTATTAGTTTTTGGAGATAAATCTTTCATTATAAATTGCCTCGCACAAGTTCATCAAAACAAAGCCTGAATGAAATCGAATGATCTATAAATATTTCACCATATAACGGCAGAAATATTTCATACATTCAGGAATGATAAAAAATATTTTCGTCGAAGGGTTAACCGTAGAAATCCATGGAAATCGGGGTCGTGTAACAAAATTTCTCAACCTCTGATTGAAATAGCGAATTCCATTGAATGTAATTAATAATACAGGCATGGCATAGCTTGTAACATTTAGGATAGTATTCATATTTTAACGAAATTAAGATCACGTCTCATCTCAATAGGCTCTCGATAACTCTTCCTATGGCCTTTTCTAGTCACCTTTAAATTTTAATAAACGGTTACAAAGGTTCATACGGAAAAAACGAGCAGAAGATAGTAAAAATAGGTCATCAGTGAGGGCAACTAATGAGGTTGTTATATTGTAATAACAAGAATAATTCCACTAAAATGTTACTGTTACAATAAAACTGCTTATGGAATTCCACAACAGAAGTGCAGATGAAAGTAATTAAACTCCTGAGGCGGCCCATTTATTAGAAATTAGAGTTCTCAGGAATTGTTTAATGTACGTTTTAAAAGAATAGATATATATTTTTTTCCTTATAAGCGCCAACTTTTTTCTTCTAGGTAGTAACTTTTTTTTTTACAAATATTGGTATTCAAAAAAATTTACCGTTTGAATTACGCTACCTTGAGTGATTGAGAATTTACCGCGGAAGAGAGGTTAAAAAATTCCTGAACAATTTCCAGAAATCCGTTTGAAAAGTTGTAAAAATCGGTGGAATTCGTTTTAAAGACCGTCAGAAATCCGCGAAGTCTATGGAAATCCGTAGAAGTGTGTGAAAATCATATTATGTCAACACTAACTTTTGTTATAATTGCATATGGATGCACGCACATTTACAGAAGTTCATAAGTAGTAAGGGAGAGTATAGGTATGGTTGATTCCCCGGGAATACTTGTTCCCCATTTGAATTTCCCGGTTAAATTGGTTGTATGTGTGTCTTATGTAATCACTGCATTCGGCACTAGTACCAACCATAACCACTGAAAGTTGCTTGTTTTCATCTCTATTGGTAAACGAAATTTATCTTATTTTGAAGATTTCAACTTAGTTGATGGTGAGTATGAATATTTTATTCGCCAAATTATGATTGATGATATATGTTATTATTCACGCCAATGAATTCGGGCCTAGTTTAAGGGATAAAGAAGAAAAGAAGATACAACATTTCATTTTGTTTGTGTTTAGTGCACATGGAATATTTTTCTGTAAAAAGGCGTAAAAAACTCTTCCCAACAGCATTAATATTTCTATTGAGGCTTATGACTTAATTATTTGTGTTGAAGAAGCCGCGAAAGTACAAGACAAAGGAAGGTTCCGTTAGAAGGATTCCATATGACCAAGAAAAAATGCGCCCCACAGTGGAAGAGGCGATGAAAGGGGTGCCTCTTAAGGAATATTCTAGGGTCTAGGCGGTTTCGGATTAATGTAATGACACTAAAAAGACGTTAGAGAATACATTATCAATGCAGCTTGAGCCACTTGATGTGACCCTTGATAGATCTTTAAATGAAACTCTCAAGCCGAAGCTTCCTAGTGTTTGTATTAATGTTTCACTATTCCCCGAGCTCATGTCAAAACATTACCCGCTATAAAAACATGATGTTTCTCATAATTCTGACTAAAAACTCCAAAATGGTATTCATTTTGTCTTCAAAGACTATTCGAGTTGATGAGATGAGCGTTTTTTTCGACAATATTTCGATTGCCGCAATTTCAATAGTTTTCTCAACCGATAAACCTTCTACGTATTTAATTGTTTTACACGGAATATTGTTCTTCAGAGGAATAAGTGCCCCACCGTTTTTATGTGATTTTCTGCAATAACATACGTCGTAATTTTTAATACTTTTTTGTGCTTCTTCCGTCAACCAGTGTTCAGCTAGACAGGCAGCGTCAACACGATTTTCCTTCAAGTTACCTATACCCAGTAAGTAGATCCAACTTATTTATTATGGATTGTATATTTAAATTTAAGACAGTAAATGTACTGTTTTGTTTACTTTCTTGGCTCTCGAAAAAACTGATATTTCTTTATGATTAGGAGATTAGGTTTTCCGGCCATGACTCGGGTTTCTTTACTTACATCATCCAAAATATCAAAAGGCACAACAACTTTAAGCGATTCATTTTTGTTTTTATTATTTTCATGTTTTGGAATTTCTTCTACTTCAAAACCTTTGTTAGGATATTTAGAAATCAAAAAATTCTTAATGTCAGCTTCCGTTGTATTGTAATTTGTTCTTCCGACAAAAAGCCAACACATTCTTTCTGCTGCTTTGAAATTTGCCGGTTGTTTGAATAACCTGTTGTTCTTTATGATTTCTATTATGATCTACGGTAGGTACAGTGACTCTATTACATTGAACTGTACGCTATACGCAACTGGAAAGGAAACGTCCATAAGCGGCACTGAAGCCACAGCAAAGTTAGGCAACCCTCAACGACTGGGCATTTCTGTCTCTTTCTTTCGCACGCAACGTCATATCTATAAACGATAACACGGGGAATAAAATGTAAGTAAATCAGGTAAAAATACGTTGACGGTTATCTCTTTCACCAGTCATACATCCATTGTGATCCAAGTCAACAAAACGTTTACAATTAAATAAATCAATGTTTTATTATGAGATAATACCTACAATTATTATTGTGACGCTGCACAAACATATTGAGAATACAAACGCGTTTACAGAACAAATTAATTCAGTTATTTCGTTTGTAGTAAAAAAGTTATATAAAATTTGGTGCTATTTTCTACTAATTGTTATGAACTATTAAATTGTTAAATTGACTTATTTACCCTTAGATCATTGGAGTATATATGATCTAAGAGTTCACCAGACAAAAATTATGCAATTTCTACATTGCTTGTCTTTGAAAATACAGTAGAATCCCACTATTCTGAAAATCCGCCTATTCTGCACAGAACTAAAAACACGCGCACTTATATTTCTCTTCATTTCATTCCTGGGCCTTTTATTGGGCACGGAGAAATTACACGTTACGTTATTTATTAAAAACAAATCGTATAAGTTGCGTTGACAACGATAGCAAATAACGTTACAAATTTGTATTAACAAGACTTATTCACCCATGAAATTGTTTAATACTGCGTTTATGGCCTAAATTAGGACATCCGTATGCAACACAACAATTCACCATCGTGTTTTGATTTAATAAATTTCACAATCACTTTCAAATATTATTGTACACCTTTCAAACTATGGGAAATACGCGGTTAAAAGATATCTGCCCTACTAACGCAACAAGTTAGAAAGCGACAGAAATGCCCAGTCGACATCTGTGCTTGTCAGGCAAGCATGGCTTCAACGCCTACAATGCATTAGAATAGGCCGTATCCCTTCCAGTTGCGTATAGCGTATAGTTCAATGCTCTATTACAAACAGTGACGACAAGCAGCGATTAGCTCCACCCATCCGCCATTAGGAGGCAAAATTTTGGGTGGGTTTCTATGAACTCAACGGTGGTATCCTAGCAACGTTCTAAATCCAAATAAAAATCACACGCTGATCAAAGGTAAACACAGTCAGGCCGCCACTAAGATGCAAAATATACCTATTTGTTCTTCAAGTTGTTGTTGCATTTTGTTTAGGTGATGTATTTTCCGTTTTAATGCAAAATTCCCATATCTATTTTAATCTTATACATTCATTCATACACTATTATCACAAGTTTTGTTTACATTTACATTTTCATAACCCTCTTAATAAAGTTCCTCACCTTCGTTAGAAATGTGTCTCCCGGAATGTTTTTTCCACAGTTCACAGTTAACTAAACTCTGAGGCACTTTATTATGCAAAAGCAAGTCTATTAGTTCGACTTTTGTTAGACTTTTTTGCAGTTTAACACTGAGCTGATGGATTTCACTGTCACTCATGTCCGCCATAGTTACAATAGTTTGTTGTCAAATTAATGTACGACTGGTGAGAAGTGATAGATTAGACTATGAGGTAATGCAAAACTTAACCATTGCTCCCTCATAATAGCCGAGCTATGTGACTTTTTTTAAACTGGGATCAACCATCTCTACTCTCCCTACCTATTTTCCGAAACACTTATGGATCTAAAAAGTTGATGCACACATACCTCTTATCCACAACAGAGCTTTTTGTTATTTTATTTATGAACTTTGACAACCACTACTACTATAGTAGACGCCTACAGTTCAAAAGTGTTTTGTTCCATGAATGAGAATCATCAAATGCACAATATTGATGTTGAATAATCAGGGCCGTCGCCGAAAGTTTGCGGGGCTTGGAGCGAGAAATTACGCGGGGCCCTATAAGTTGCGGGTGAAGCGAGGTAAAAATGGCGTATTCCAACGTTTATATGGAAAACGCCACAAATGTTAGCTAGTTTGCTTATTCATGAATGAAAAAATTATAGACCATCGCTTCTAACCGAGCGAGGGGTAAACCACTTCGCAATAAAACGTACACTATATTCGTATTGTAGATATTGTTGACAATATTCGAAGATTTCGAGATATTTTCGTATTTTCAAGTATTTACATTATTTGAGTGATATTCTTTCCAAATTTACATATTGTTAGATATTTACGATATTGTCGAGAATATTGTGATATTTCTGTATTTACAAGTACTTCAGGGGAATCGGAAATCATCTTTGCTAGAATTCGGACAGTAGCGTCAATGCCGATTCTTCAGCCATCTTATCACAGTGGCTGTTTTACTTCATATAGCATGAAGAAAATTTGAAAATTAGAAGTAATAATTTGGCAAAAAATAGTTGTTCCATGGAATGGTTGACGTAAAAACAATAGTTGTTTGTCTGTCAATGAGCATGACGAGAGTTTTATGATAGGTTTGTTCGAGTTGTTAGAATATTTAGCGGCGGAAGGTGGCTTATTTCAGCATTTAAGAAACTAGTTACCATTTAAGATTCATTAAATGAAGTTATTTTGTTTATTTAGTACCTATTAATAAAATAATTTTAGTTGCATTCTGTAATAGTTATGTACTTTTGTATCTAGCGCACGAAATACCACTTTGGTGATCGAGAACTGAATAGTCGAGATCACCAAAGTATTTCGCGCACGAGTTACAAATAAAATTTTTTCTACAAATGTGAAAAAGTTGACAATTATTTTAACGTTAAAATACAAAACTCTCATATAGTTTACATGCAGTGCGCGAAGTAAGTATTTCGCGCACGGTGTCATGGTAACGTAGGAAAGTGAAAAAAGGGTCACTTCGCCTATTGTTATCAATGCGCAAACCTGGTCATTTTTTGACGTCTGTAGAAAAAAAGTTAATTTTTTTCTTAAATTAATACCTGTCAACAATTTCAAGGCATCACTGATTTCTGAGAAAGTGGAAGTTATTGTTTGCTTAAATATTTACTTTCTGAAAAATCGAAAATCCTGCTAAGAGATATATTATTCAGAATTAAACGGTCTGTTATCTAATCGGTATATTTTGAAATATAATTTTCTACATAAGAAAGTGCCCGTACATCAACTTTATGCAAGTTTTATTCAACAGCGTGTCTCACGGTGGCCACCCATTAGAATATTTCAGAAACTATTACGATTTGAATTTTGAAAATTTGGGTGATGGGGTTTTCAGGCGTGGCCTCAAATAAAATAATGGCGCCTACGTAACACTTCCGGTTTTTCCGGAAATGACACCAACTTTGTTATTTTAAATGTAACACCCTATCATTCCGATTTTGGATTCTACGTAAAATTTTAGGTGGACTTTCATCAAGTTTTCTTATTTCTAAAATTAACCGTTTCCGAGATATTTAATTTTTTTAATAAAAATTAAAATAAACACTATCTAGCTTAAAACCGTGTGAATTCTACAGCAAGAAAGATGAAGGAACCATATTGATACGAGAGATAGCTGGCCCCTAAGCTTCCCATCCGTACTTTCAAAGTGGCTTAATTGCATACAGGGTGGTGGAAATTTAATCCCGAGTTTAGTTAACTTCAAATCATCATAAGTTGGTTTTTTCAAATGGAACACTCTGTATGTTTCGTCGTAGTCTGATGCAAAATTTCATTCTCTTTCCAACGGTACCATGGTTCCCTATGAAAAATATGTATGTAAATGAAAATATTTGTTTATTTACACGACGTCACCACGACCATTTATAAGTTTCTCTCTGTAATAACATCATAATCCACAAATTTGATGATCATTGATCACAAACGAAGCATGGTAATTGATAAAATTAATTAAGCAACATAATGCGAGGACCGAGGCGAGGACCTATCAAAACATACTTCAAAAATTATCACTGCACGCCATTAAAAGGAAAACATTGATAAATCTAGTCTACAGAAGTATCCAGAATTCCAGAACTACACCTACACAAAATTCTCAAATCCAGGCAATTCAAATTAAGTAAAGAGTACAAAATTCTGTTTGTAAATATGTAAGCGTTGATTTCAACTGCTGCAAACTGCAAAGTAGGTAATAGCCCTAAGAACATGCTGCCGCCAATCTCTAATACATTCCACAGTGTGATAAGACTGATAAGTACGTTCATGAATACCTGATTCATCTCAAACCCTTAAGAAATGCCTAACACTTTCATATTATTTTAGGAGATATTTGAAATATTTACACATATTTTCAATATTTCAGGTATTATCAAGATATTTATAGTATTGACATAATTTCCATAATATTCTCGGTATTGTAGAGGTATTATAGATATTTAGCATATTTTCGGGATTTGCGATATTGTTAAGATATTGTAAGGACAGTGTACACCATATTTCTAAGAGTGGTTTGCCCCTCGCTTCTAACCAATACAGAGTTCTAAGTGAACATTGTATACAGTTATACAAAATTCGTAGAATATTATTTACATTTCAAATTGGTTGACGGTATGCTTTTGTGGGTAACTTACTTCGAGTTTTGACTGTCACTCAGGATTAACTAAGTCTATTATTAAGGGTAAAATTTAAAAAAAAATGCTAATGCCTAAATATTACAACTATTGAAATAATAGGTGTTTTCTTTTTGCACGTTGTGGTAGACGTTTTGTAAAAATAATTTGACTCAGTTCTCAATAACCCTATTCGTTTTAAAAGCTTTATTTAAGTTTTAGATTAACCTGAGGCAGAAATGTCTACATGACGCAAGTGCGCTTTAATCACGTGATGATTGTAACTTTACCTAACCCTGTGGCGATGCAAAAAGAAAACACCTAATGAAATAAGTAATGACGTACATGGAGGTTGTTTAAATACGGCTTCAACAAATGTTAAAGTTAAATAACAGGAAAGTTAAAAACCCAAAAACTTAAACACGTTTGAGGTATTAAAGATTAAAATTTATTACTCGTCAATAGATTTTAAAAGAGTTTGTAAAATTGTTTGTTGCTTTGCAGATTGAATATTTCCACCTCCCTTTAGGTAAATCGAGACAAGGGGTTTATGAATCATTCTACTGCGAAATAAACTTTTATTACAATATTATAGTTACTTAATTTTATCACATTGCAAAGCCAGAAGAAGCTTGACTTTCGCTTTTTTGTGGCGAAGTGCGGGGCTTTTCAAAGTGCGGGGCCTGGAGCGATCGCTCCGCCCTTGCGACGGCCCTGTGAATAATTTCACTCAACGGTTATAGATAGATACCAAACTAATCAAAAGGTTAGATTTGAAACAGCAACTGTATAACGTTAGCTACAAATAAATGGAATAAATCACAATATTACAAGTAAATATTTTGAATAAATAAAGGAAAAGAAATAACTGCATAAGTACTATTAGGATTTGAATATTGCTACTACAAAAAAAACTAATTTTCTATTCATAGAGCTTCTTCAATTGAGTTTATTATACGAAATAATAATAGTTTAACTTAGAAATGTTTTATAATTATTTAATATGTATGAGTACTGTATACCGGGTGTTGATCCGGCCGCTCGGTAATAGCATTTTACATGTAAAATCTTGTCTATGCAATTTCCTACTCCCCTAATTGTTTTAAGGCCAAAACATAAGAGTACAAAAGTGTTCTGAAACTAAACATGCTACTTGAATGGTATGTTTTGTACGACCAAAATTCTACTGTAAGAAAGAAAATGAAGAATTAAATGTTGATTTAGAATTTGCAAAAATCACAATGCCATGATTTAAAAATAATTGCGTTATGAACAAGTGCAGAATCTTGACGTTTTCATTAGTACTGGAGGTAGGTACAAAGTAAACAGCGAATTTAATAAATTTAAACTTACCATTTTTAAAGCAGAATTTAATTTAAATAATATCAAATCAAAATACATACGAATCAAAGAAAATAACAATAAAAAACTTATAGTTCGAACACATTGACGGGAATTTGTAAGATCAAAGTATTCACTTTGATCTTAAAAATTGCGGTCTTTTTGAGCATTTAAAAGACCGCCATCATGGCAATATGATTTTTGCAAATTCTAATTCAGCATTTAATTCTTCATTTTCTTTCTTACAGTAGAATTTTGGTCGGAGAAAACATACCATTCAGGTAGCATTTTTAGTTTTGAACACTTTTGTACGAGCGGCAGGATCAACACTCTGTATATAAAAATAGATGTAGCTTTAATTTTTTGTTACATACTGTAGTGAAACACTTTTGTTCTTATTTATTTTATTTTAATTTAAACACCCTGTACAATTCTAATCTAATCTCAGTTCATTCACGCCCGCACTTGGTCATAAAATTTAACTTCACTACCGTCTTTCTTCGCTAATTCACGCTCTTCATTTTTCCGAAGATACCGCCATTAAAAAAACCACAGATCATCATCCTACTTCTGCCGCCAAAAAAATTGTCACTAGTTACTAACAAAAAAAAACTAACTATCACGCCTGCCAACCCATATATACATGGCGCACAACAATATTTGTGCTTCACTAGGCAGTACTATCTCAATACTTTAAACATCTCTTTTGCACCAATTGTCCAATTTGATATATACATACACGATATATTTTCCGCTTCAAAAATATAGGATAAATATGATTAAATCACTATCGCTGTTACAGTTCTTGATGATTAAAGTGACCATAATACGGAAGCAGATGGAAACGTTTATAAGACAATGTTTGACTAATTGCAATAATTCATTTTTAGGGCTGAATCTCGTACATCGAAACCTTTTCAATTTCCGTTTCTATGGAAAAAATTGTTACGAGCTTTCTCGGTTCATAGTGATCGATAGCTGATTTTTTACCTAAATGCGTTTTATAAACTACAATTCAGGTAGGTAAGTCAATGAATATAGGTATTGGATTCATAATGCTACGTCAATCAAGGGATTTGTTAGAATGGAAATATCTATTTTTGTTACATGAATGAATTGATTCACAATTTTGTATATTTCGAGTAACAGAAGTTACTGGGGTGACACAGTTATATTTTTATTACAACTGTAAATATTTACGACCAATCAAAGATAAGCCTATGTAAACGTAAAAAAAATATCATTCATTTTGTATAATAAAATTAGCGTTTTTTAACAGAAAGAACATTAACAAAGCGGGGCATGTTTTGGAATACCAATATTTTATCCATTTCACAGTAGTGTTGTTATAAAATGATTTAGTCCTATATCGACTTAATGTAAACCCAATAATCCCTGAGCTCCTTTCTGAAATAGTCAGTAGAATACAATACATCTCGATATTAACAAGCCCAAAAAGTACACATAAAACTGTTCGAATAAATTCCTTCAAAACATATTCACCGTCTAACACAAAAACAATCAGGTCAAGTCAAACGTCAAAAGCTCTTTCAGTAGTTCAACTGCTACAGCCAAAATAACAAAAAACAGCATTTATTGTGATTCCTAAAAATGCGCTAAAATGTTAACTTTTTCTCCGGAAACTTTCACTCCATGTGGCTTATTCCTATAGATACTAAATTCCACTAAGTGTTGACAAGTCTAGTCGATGCTGAACTAAACAAATAGCTCAAAAAATCTGGATTATAACGGATTTAGATCTTTCGTGTTCTTATATTAATTAGTGAAATTTGACGTTAAACCAATTAAGTTTCTACGTTTAAATTTCGAACTCAATTTATTTAAAAAACCGCAAACATCGTAATAGCCATATTGGTAAACCTACTTTTGTTCTCTCGATTTGAATTACGATTTTAGAGTACCATGCTAACAAAAGAAACACTAATTATAGTATTATGCGTGCATCCCTCAATTCAAAATCGTTTGACCCAGCGATCCAATTTGTAAGCAACATCAAATGGATAAAAACGCAAGACATAATACAGGGTGTCTCACGGTGACCGTCGGTTAGAAGTATATCAAGAACTGTAAAAGCTAGAAATTTGAAATTTTGCACATGCGACATGGAGTGTTTAATCTATTAAATAAAAATATTTTCCAAATGGCAGCACTTCCGGAAATACCGGAAGTGAGCATCAACTTCTTTATTTTAAATACAAACCAGGCAATTTTTTTTCACATTCTGATGTGTCATAAAATGTTTAGTAAGTATGCTTAAAATAATCGGCGTATCAATTTTGATTGTTGAGAAAAAAAAATTTTTTCACTGAAAAATGTGAAAATCTTGTTTAGGAAATAAAATTGAAAGTCGAAAGTGGTAAAAGTTAGGGAAATGGGATTTTAGGTTCTCAATGTCAAAAGATAGAGACACAATTGTCTGTAACGGATAATAAAAAATTGCCCGCGGTTAAGTATCTATTTGACGTTATTTCCAGACTTAAGAAAAACTTTAAAAAGTATCTTTTTTTAAATGGAATGCCTATTTAATTATCGGCCCATTCGATGCAGAATTAAATTTCCTTTAAATTGATATACCATGTTCCTATACCTAAAATCAATGATTACAGAGTTATTTACATTTTTCTAATTAAATTTATAATTACATACTTTACAAAACATGGTTGGCTTTGAAAATTTTCAAAAAATTTTTATTCAAATGTTTCTTATGCTTTTATGATTATTTAAAATTCTATCTATGCAACTTCTTGACTATCCAAGGTCTCTTTCCGCCGAACGAACAGAAATTTCAGGGAAAATATTAAAATATCCCAATACATTGGTTTCTGCAGCGTCATTGGGGACAATTGGCTTTGCCAAACTTCGTGGCGCATTTACTTCGCCCAAATTTAGAAAATTCTTTTCAATCATCCTGATTTTTCCTTCTGCCATTGTAGGTAAATGCGGATATCTTTCGTTAAAGTGTTGAGTGATTCTTTATTCAATAGTTAAAGGTTCTGCAGGTCCGAAAAGTAATACGAGCAGACTCGCCATGAATGTAAAACAAATTTAGAATATCAGCGTTTGTGTATTCCATATTTCCCAATTAAAAACAAATATTAAGCGCAAAAATCAAAATTCAAACAGATAACACTGATAACAAACGTAAATGTAGCGTAAACTTTCAAACTGATAGCTAACTGACAACTGTCATCATAAGAAACAATTGAATAAAAATTTTTTGAAAATTTTCAAAGCCAACCATGTATTGTAAAGTATGTAATTATAAATTTAATTAGAAAAATGTAAATAACTCTGTAATCATTGATTTTAGGTATAGGAACATGGTATATCAATTTAAAGGAAATTTATTTCTGCATCGAATAGGCTGATAATTTTATAGGCATTCCATTTAAAAAAAGAGACTTTTTAAAGTTTTTCTTAAGTCTGGAAATAACGTCAAATAGATACGTAACCGCGGGCAATTTTTTATTATCCATTACAGACAATTGTGTCTCAATCTTTTGACATAGAGAACCTAAAATCCCATTTCCCTAACTTTTACCACTTTCGACTTTCAATGTTATTTCCTAAACAAGATTTTGACATTTTTCAGTGAAAAAAAATTTTTTTCTCAACAATCAAAATTGATACGCCGATTATTTTAAGCATACTTACTAAACATTTTATGACACATCAGAATGTGAAAAAAAATTGCCCGGTTTGTATTTAAAATAAAGAAGTTGATGCTCACTTCCGGTATTTCCGGAAGTGCTGCCATTTGGAAAATATTTTTATTTAATAGATTAAACACTCCATGTCGCATGTGCAAAATTTCAAATTTCTAGCTTTTACAGTTCTTGATATACTTCTAACCGACGGTCACCGTGAGACACCCTGTATATTAAAGAGCAATTAACGTTATGTATTCGTGCATCATTGTCGAGGGGCCTGTCACTGGGGAATTAAGGTGTACACTTCCGGGGAATTACTGGGAATTGTGAAGGAACTGAGGGGTATTAGAGGGAATTGATGGGAACTATGAGGAATTGAATGGAACTGAGGGGAATTAAAAGGAACTGATGAGGCATTGAGGGTGAATTGAAGGGAATTAGAACGTAAATTGAAAGGTATTGAGTTAATGTACGTATGTACATCATATATGCATTATAGTATGTATTTTAACTTATTTACATGTATAGGGCCGTATAGGGCCCACTTTGATACAGATAATTTTCCCGGTGACCCGCCGGTTCTTGGTTTGTCCCTAAAGCTTACTCTATATTCCACAATATGGGATTCATATTTTTAATCATCCTCGTCGCCACTGTATTATGACACTATATATAATATACCGGGAGTTCTGTCTCAAAGTCGAACATAGGGATTTAACGTGGTATTGAACGTTTTTGCCAATTGTTGCTCGCCTATTTAACTTAGAGACAAGGTAATGACATCAACAGAAAGAGAAAATTATTGCGATTCAAATAATGCTACTGACAAGACTAAAAGTGCGATTTATTTTTTTAAAATACTAACTTAAAGTGTGACACTTTTGTATTGTAGTATTAAAATTAACGGCAAAGAAATCTCGAACTCTTCTGAAATTAGCGCCACAATGAAAGGTTTTCACCATAAAAACTCTTTCTTCGTTGGTATAGGTATTCATTATTAGATAAATAAACTTTAATACGTGGTTTAACGTCAAATTCGTATTGACAAACCAACAGTACAAAAAACAATTGCTGTAAAATTTTAAAATCAAGGGAATGCTATTTACACAATTTCATACTTTAAGTTAGTATTTTAAAAGAATAAATCGCACTTTTAGTCTTGCCAGTAGCATTATTTGAATCGCAATAATTTTCTCTTTCTGTTGATGTCATTACCTTCTCTCTAAGTTAAATAGGCGAGCAACAATTGGCAAAAACGTTCAATACCATGTTAAATCCCTATGTTCGACTTTGAGAACGAACTCCCGGTATATCAATCAAATATAAATCACACATATACATAATATGATAAGTGATAACATATAAAACACATCTCATAATAATTCATTTTTTATGACAATCTCAAAATGATGTCTTTCAAATAACAACCATTGTTAAGATACCCAACAGAAAGAATTATCAGAAACTAAAGAAATGATGACGACAAAGGAATCAAATTACTGACACCATTGTAGGTATTTAATTTATAAATCAATGCTAACACTAACACTGCCAATCGCGGGGAAAATCCCCGATTTGCGGGGAATTGAGGGTTAGCGCGGGGAATGACAAAAATCGGAGAATTTCGGGGAATTCAGACCAATCGGTGGACTAAAACTATTTTATGTCGGATTCGGGTAATAGTTTACAACTAAAAAATCACGTTCGGACTTGGCAAATACAGGTCGACACTACATACTAACATAATTTTGAATGGCAAAACCACTCAAATGACTGCTCAACTGTCATTTGAACAAGATTTTGTATTTCTGAACGCATTCATTTCTACATCATTCATTAATTCAAAGAAATTGGTGCGTACCTTAAACCATATACCTAATGGCCTGTAGATTTAAGAGTTAATTTTGTTATGAGGTATAGTACCTATTTTATAAAAGTTTTGTAAAAAAACAGTGCTTTTATTCCGAAAATGTCATTTCGGGGAATTTCGGGGAATTGACAACACGGACGCGGGGAATCGAGAAATTTTTATTGACAGCACTGAGTCACTCACCTCGGAATCTGCACCCTCATTTACAGAGAATGAGTATTAAGTTAAAAAAGGAATTGCAGTGGTTGTCATTTTGTTGCTTGTGTCAAGGAAGTATATTACCTATGTGTCAAGGTCAAGTTAATCCTTGGTGTGGTGCAGTGGCAGACGGTCCATGGAAACTGGGGAAGCTTATTTATTTAAATATCCAAACGTTATTTGTGATTTATTTTTAGTTCATCTTTTTTAACAGTCCTTCCCTTTTCTTATTCTATAAGAAGTTATAATTAACCTAGTTGAAATCCCTGGATTACAAAACGAACTTCGAATACCGCAGTAACGACAGTATAAAAAAAATCTGGCCTTATCAAAAGACAACATTTGATAATTTCGAAATTTCGACTTTAAAGTCGAATATTTCGAAAAATATTTGAGATATCGAAAAATTGGGACCGGATCTTGAATCAGCATAAAATTTCACATAGGATCCATATCTTAACTTGGTTGTAGACAATACGCATCTCTTGTAATGCACGGACGGAATATTGATTCCAGTAACGAACGAAGTTTGTTGAAAATCATCCTACTGTTGGCTTCTTGATGGAGGCAAAGGAAAAGTCAGCAATGACAGATTAAGATTTTATACTAAGTTAGTTTCCAATCTTTGACAAACACCTTGAATAAATTACAGGTCAAAAAACAAAAAACAACGGATGATAGTTCTACCTCTGAATCGGAGAATGATGAAAAAATCATATATGATGATTCGATGGATGTCGAAGTATTATCAGAGAAAGAAACAGTTGATCTGGATCTAGACCGAGGTCTAGACTTTCAAGTTGAGACAGAAAAATCTTACGCCGTTTCCGAGGCCGTTTCTTATAACGAAGGATGGTTCTTAGGAAGAGTAATTGGAATTAAATCAGACGGCTTTAGTGTCAAATTTCTGAAACAAGATTTCGATCATTTTCTTTGGCCGAAAACACCAAACAAATACGTTAAGAAAAACTTTATTCTATGGGCCGATAAATCTCATAGGATCAGGGCGTTTCCAGGTGAAACGATACGATTTAAACAATACTAAGAAAAAATACAAAGATTATAAGAAAAGTTTAATTTAGACTAAATACTTTTACGAGAGTGTTACTTTATTTTATGTACATATATCAGAATGTAAGCTTTATTTTCAATTTTGTTCATTTTTTTTAAATAAATATTTGAAACAATATTTGAAACCTAACCGTTTATGTTACCTATGAGTTAACCTTTGACTAGGAAATTGCAATCACAAAATTTGGAAAGCACAAGCGAATAGATTGAGTGAATTTACTAATATAAAAGTATCTTTTCAAATACTAGTTGTTAGCAGTTGGGTTTGATCTAAAAACCTTGATTAAATTAAAACTTTAATTAACAATTGAAAAAATAGATTATCGTATAAGCATGATGCACTTGTGGCAAAAACCAACATGAAAGTGGAAGAGTTATCGCATCCCCGAAACTACAAAAAAAGAAGGGGTAGCACATAATTAAGATAGCACCGCAACACCGCATAGATGGCGATACAAATATAGTAAATATAAGTTTAAACACAAGTTTTTATAAAATGGCACATTATTTACATTAATAAATAGTATGGAAATTAAGGGAATTTAAAGGAATTGAAGGAAAGTAAGGGGAATTGAAGGGAATTGAGGGGAAGTAAGGGGAATTGAAGGGAAGTAAGGGGAATTGAAGGGAAGTAAGGGGAATTGAAGGCAATTGAGAGGAAGTTTGGGTGAATTTAAGGGAATTGGGACCGAAAAGGGAAGTGTAGTGTACGCAGTTTGGTCAGTGACAGACCCCTCGATCATTGTGCACCGTTAGCACCCCACGATATTTCTCAATTTCACCCTTTGTTAGGGGTCGCATCCCGTACACATTGTCACTTTTTAGAGTAGCATCAGATTAAGAATTGCAGATTGAAGCTGGCCAAACTTTCAACTTCTAAATTAATAAGAAATACTTAATATGTACATAAATCTGAAATTTGTACACCTAGGAAGATGAGATTTACCTATTTAAAAAAAAGCAAGATTAAAAGTTCATATTGTATAATATGGAAGTTGGAATCGCGTTTATAAAAGCCAGAAGCTAGAGAAATCCCAAAATAGAGACACTAACTAGCAAGTAGCGCATGATATTAATTACTATTACTTGTGTGTTTCCACATAAATGTACTCGATCTGTAAAACATTAAGACTCAATACTACGAGGCGAGACTAAAATAAATGTACAGTTACCCATAATTCGAGAACATGTAGAGATATTTAAGAAATTACCTAAAAAAAGAAATGAAAGCTTTTTCTTTATCTACAAAATGGTATATGTATTTTGCCACGTGCCACGCGACTTTTAGCCTATTACAAGGGAGAAGAAGACGAAATGGCATACAAATGGCATCGATCAGAAGAGTTTTTTAAATCAACGATACTAAGTACTTACTGCATTTTAAAATTTATTACTTACTTTTTAAAAGTTTGTTCCAAATATTGTTTCAATCCTTTAGAAACAAGCGTGTGGCTTTTGTCATGCAATAATGATATGATAACATTTGAAATTTGGCAACAAATGTTCTTCAACCCGTTAGTAACCTACAGTCGTGGTGGAAGAACATTAAGGATATCATAATAGTGATGCAATACTGTGCTGTATTAGTCGAGAGTTCAGTCAATGTATAGTATAATTCGATGCAAACGAAGCAAACGGTTGTGTAGTTTTGAATGTTTGATATATTATTACTTATTAGGGTTACAATGGTGATGTAAAATACTAGTTTTGGACCTAGGACCGCAACCGCATCGAAAATGTGGCTCTTATTTTGATTTTTGCCATACAACTTGAAAGCTAACAGTTTTATAAAAATAATTGTTCTTATATTGTTTAAAGTAGTTATCTACTTAAATTTGGTTACAGATTGAGTATTTAACCAGAATTCTAAGTTAAGTAGTTTCAGAGATATAACATCAAACTTTAGAGTTTTCGTTTCTTAGGTGTGTATTGGTAGATGTCCATTTCGTCTTCATCCTCTAAATTATTTTGTTCTGCGTTTATTATATCCCGTTCTTCTACTTCTTCGTGCACTCTCTCGACATCTGATAGAGCACAGATTTCTTCGTCATCATCAAGGAGAATTTCTGGAGTATTATCACAAGACTGGCCAAGGCAAGATGTGCGTGCACAGGAAAGAACAGTTTAATCCTGCCTTACGGCAACCACACATGTTTCTGCAACCTTCCTTGCAATTACTTGACATGATTACATGAACTTAGCAGGGACTCTGGAGCCGTTTGATTTTTAGTTTGGCAAGGAACGAGGCCTGAGGTCGTAGCTTAGTAGCTACCCATCCCTATTCAAGTGGATCTTTTTGATTTCCGATGACATGTTGTTTTAGTGGCTGCTCTTGTAAATAAATGATAGCGTAAATCATTAAGGTTTGCTATTTTGGAATTTCCCCCATTAAAGCTGCACAAGTAAAGTTTCGCCTGTATTTACGATTTCCTGGGCAGTTGCTTCAGGATCAAGGAAAACCTTTGCTTGTTGCACAAGTTTAGGGTGTTGTTGGAGAAGGACACAGAATTTGTTCCTTCACCAAAAATGTGAACGTTGAATCGCAACCACTTAACGCATTTATAGACAATATACTTTTTGGAAAGTTGAACTTGAAAAGGTTGATGAATAAAATGCGTCACATTTCTAGAAGTACACGTTTGTCGTTCATGTGGTGCTAGTCCTGTAAAACAGACAAACAGATCAATGTCTTCACCAACCACGAATACTTTATCGCGATATGGTCCCATAGCAATGGCAGTATTCATGATTAAGGAATCAGCAACTTCGGTTGCCTGATTTACCCTAATTTTATCGTTCTGGAGCTTCGTTTTCAAGAGATTAATATCGTATTTTGTTATTGTCATTTGATAAAAACTTTTCTTACGCGACCTGTGGTGTTCTTTATTCATCAAAAATGATATCAAGACATACAAAAAATTATGCTTTGCGGAAGAGCCTTGTACAGTACGCGTATGCCGACAACTGAAATGGGTTGGTTAAATACTCAATCTGTAGGAAATTTTAAGTACTTTAAAAAATATAAGAACAAATTATTTTTATAAAACGGTTAGTTTTTAGTTACATGGCAAAAACTATAATAAGAACCACATTTTCGCTGATTTTCCGAGATGGCTCAGCGAGCGGTCATGCCCCGAGGTCGAAAACTTGGATTTTAGATAATATCTACATATATCAAAAATTCAAAATTACCCTACGTTTTGCAAGGAATTGCCTATTTTTCTGCTATATAAACTGGACTAGGTACTACTTTCTTCTTTTTACTACCTAAATGTTTGTACTAACCTGTTCTTTGTATTACATTAAAACGAATTCGGCTCTTTACCAATTAGTGATAAAATAATATTCAAATAAATTGATTTGTGTGACTTCATGCTATTTAACCAGATCCTGCTGAATCAATAAATTAGTATAATTTATGTTATGCGGCCGAGCCCCCTCGAAAAGGAAAGAGTATAATACGAAGATCGTTTAAAAAAATGTGGTGCTGGCGATCATCTGGTGCTGAAAACGACGAACTAAAGGCAATTATCGAAAGAAACGCAGTAAAGGGTAAAGTCTATACAAAATCTTTTCAATTGCACGTGATGAAACTTCATGACGTCAAATTTAAACAGTGTGGTCAAATGTTTGTTTACATTTCAACATTCAATAGAAAGGAGGTTAGAAATTAAACAAGACAAATGGCAACGTGGATTATTTTAAATTAGAATTCCGCCAACTCGCTGGAGAGAAATTCACTAGAACTCACTGGGATTTGTAATGTGGATGTATAACGGGTACGTTGTTATAAGTAATAAAACGTCATTTTGACGGCATAAATCACGTGGTTTTGAAAAGAGTTTAAATAGACTATATTAAAGAACCAGAAAGGATCAGTCAACAATAATTCGGCACTTAAAACTTTTTCGCCTATTTTACGGAACCAAATGGGCCGTATCTTGACAGAATAGTGGCATGTGACGAAAAGCTGAATTTTATACAACACGCGACCTTCAGTTCATTGACTAAACTGAAGTGAAGCTAAAAACACTTCTCAATGCAGGAATTGCACAAAAAGAACAACATGGTGACTGCATGGTGGTCTGCGGCATGATTAATTCACCACGTCCTAAATTTAGGCCAACCGATTCTTGAAGAGATTATTTTCCACAACCATACTTACACTACGTTGCAAAGTAACAGTTGTACTTACTTGTTTTGGTTAATAAAGTTAATTTTGTACTAAATTACTGCTTTTTTAATTACTCACTGCAATCGATCTAACACATTATATTAATGGACTTAGAAAAAAAATAAACGAAGCGTCTCTCTGAAATACTTGATTTGATTTATTTGAATAACTTACGGCCGTCCATCAAATTTAATTTCAAAGAAACGATTATATATTAGCGATGATCTTCATGGATAAACACTATATCACAAAAAAATAACGAGCAATAAAAAGGCTATTATTTAGGTACTGACGGTTATAATGTGTAATAATATAAATTCGGAACATATAAAAAAATTTCAAAAGAAAACAAAAACGGTAAAACACGTAATGATCTTTTGGATTTTTAGGCAGTGTATATTGTGTGAAATGGAGATCGAGCTATACATTTTAAGTATTTATAAAATGTCGATATGTATATCGGTCATTGCAAAATAAATATGTATTAAACAAAAATTAATTATCTTGAAAATACGAATGTAATAAAAACCAAGTATTATAAATAATAGTTTTCTCATAATTACATTTAACGATTATGGTTTTATTTATAATTTCTATTGGAAAGCGGAATAATAAAATAATATAAATGTGGTGTTTGGACAGACGGTTTTAAAAAAATGATGGCTGAAAAATACGCAAAAAATTCGTTTACGCGTAGGAAAAATTGCCGATGTCGTAAGTGTGTTTATTTTAGTAAAAAAAAATCAAATAGGAAAGATATTATTTATACCAATTTGGTACCTGCACTGATCAAACGTTAAACAATGAACCGATAGGCATTTTTTCACATTATTCAGGTGTATGCGGGTGTATGTATGTATTTGTAACAACCAATTATTCTCAAAATGCAGCCATCAGCTCTATTGTACCCAATTCAAGGTATTCACATCTTTGCACATATTTTCATTTTACACCTTTTGCATTTTCTTCATAGATCGAGTCATAGATCATATTTTTTGAATCATAAATAAGTACTTACTTCACTATTTTCCTAAAGTTTAATAAAATTAATTAACCCAGAATCTTATCATACTCAAAAATATATGATCTACCTAATACTTGCAAAATGTTTCATAGACCTCAAATAGTAATCGATATTCCTGATCACCATTTCAGCGGCATTTAAGTTGTTTATACATCTACGCACATTGCTAAATCATGTGTCGAATCACCCCACAGTTTCAAAAGCTTTCCAACAAATTATGAAAATGCACAACAATATTTTTTTGTTTGTGTGTTTCTTTCAATTTGGTGACGGTGACCATCTCAGAAACAACCGAACAATTATAACAATAAAACCTCTACGAACAGTTTGTAGTTAGTAACGTGATCTGTTTAGCTTTAATAGCGGATAGAGGTTGTTTGCAAACATGAAAATATGTAATTATAAATACAATAATTCCCACGTGTGTAAGGATTTCTTCTTTATAAAATAGTACTAGTAAACAATGGGTTTAAACACAAACATTGTAAAGGTCACAAATATGCACACAAAAATTATTATAATTTAATTTCTTTAACTTCTTGTCTTAACGCTGATTCAAAATTCAACAAAAGCGTTGGCCTTTTACATAAAAATGGGATGTGTATCTGTATAAGCTAAATTAGGTCTGAATACGATAACTGTATTTTCTCAAGTTTTAAACAATTTTAACTGCTTCTTTCGAAATAATATGACAACCATACGGTTATTTGAATGTTTTGTTAGTTGTGAATTTCTCATAATCTTTATTTATTAGTACTCTGAGAACGTAAATAGTACACAAACGTCATAAAAACTATTGTGCTATATCTTATACTAAATGGTTTTTATACGCGAAAAGCTAAATTTCCCATTACGTAAAAAACAACTTTGTAAAGTTATCAGCGGAAAGATTTTATTATATTATCATTAAAAGCTTACTTCTGGTCTTCTGGATAAATAAATGCAGTTTTCGAAAATTAATCGCTCTTACGGTTTCGATAAATTACCCAAATAAGTTTAGAACATCTATGGTTTGGTCATGGCCGCGCACAAGCCAATTTGCCTCGGTGTGCCGATGCCGAATATAAAATCCCACCTTTCACAAAAATGTATATTTTTGAGAAATAGTACCTACTTTTTGCCATAATTGTGCATTTTGTAACTGTATAGATACGAGATGGGATCAAAACAAAGGTATGTACGACGACTAATTTAAAAAAAAAACAATGAACATGACTTTAACGTTCGACATTTATTGACGTGCCTTCTTGGTTCTTAGGATGAGTAGAGGCGATTCGTTTTTCATTGGAGGGTTTTGAATTTTCGTTTCAACGTCATCGCCCAGCTTTCATTTCCAGTTATACGTATTACCCATGGACTCCAAATCCATTTTAAGACGGCCCACTTCAATTGTTTTGTGCAAGCTGACGCGATTTTCCTTCTGTTCATCCGTCAAAAGTCTGGGAACAAATATATATCATTTTCAAATTATCAGTTGGAACACTGCACGATTCCGTAAAAGATGTTCTTCGGTAGGCCTGTTTGATGTCTCATAACTCATATAAGATAGCAGTGCATTTACCTATAGCAGATTGCAATAAAAAATATAATACTTATACGTAATTTGTTACTTATTCGTACCGATAAAAAAATGTTTCTACCATCAACGATTTTCAAAAAAACCAGGCTTGGGTTGATTTATATCAAATGATTTAAATCCAGATTTAAATCAGATGATTTTTTAAATTAAAATCATGATTTAAATCAAACTAACTTTTCATTCTTTAATACAAAACAATATTAAAAATATTCTTAAAAAAATAACAGTAGGTATAATACATTAATACAACACCTATGAAATAAAAACGTAAGTAGGTGCACATAAGACAAACTTCAGGTTTCTGCATTTTCATTGTAAAATTTAAACAAAAATACTAGGTTCCCACTTTGACAAGTTGCAACAAGAACTTTCTAGCAAGAAGTTTTTGCAAATATTTAGAGTGTAATAAATTGAAGTACGGATAGTTGACGATAAAAATCATATAGATGAGGTGATTTCATTACACAATTATTAATATTAGTTAAAAACAAATTAATTAAAATCAAAAAAATCAAAAAAAATCGCGATTTTTTTAAATAAATCAATGATTTTTGATTTTTTTAATAAAAATCAAGTTTTGCCCAACCCTGAAAAAAACGCTGACATAAGTTTAATCTGGCAGTCCACATGATAGGGTCTTGACGCCAGCAGTTATGTGAATGAAATGTTAATAAATTATAATTTGTTACTTCAACTGTAGTTTAACACAACATTGCCCTTTTTCGTTAAATGCGTACAAAAATTTTGTCATCTGCACCGACCAGCGAATTTTTCTTAACTAACATATACTTACTTACCTTACAACAAATTCAAAAACACAATTTTCTAAGTCTATGGAAACGGTTTAAATACAGTCCGCAATCAAGGGTAAAAACTAAAAAAAATTTGATTACACTGAATTATGTGTGCGTAACTGTCGCCCTGCCAGTACGTATCTAACATTAAACGATTTTATTTTGACACCCTTGGCCACCGACTGTCAAAGTATGTAAACGGGCTCATAGACTTGAAAATTGTGTTTTTGAAAAAAATCGTAGAGATGACGGCGTTGAGGCACTATCATGTGGACTGCCAGTTTAAGTAATAAGTAACAAATTATGAAATATTTTTGCTTGCAGTCTTCTATAAGTGCACTGCTATCTTATGAGACATCATTTGTTTAAACTATAAATGTATGTTCTGTCTTTTTTACGCAGTTGTGGTTGTTCTATTGTATTGTATTGTTGACGTTTTCTATACCATATTATATGGTCCAAAGAAATAAATATATATTATTATTATTATTAAACGTTTTCGTCAGTTTTTGAGACTCGAATATCACTTATAAACAGTCTTCAGTCCTTCAGAGTGACCACATTATCCTCTACACTGATTTTAACATTTGTTGAGCTTCTTTGGCACTTTTTTGCAACATAAAGCAGACAAGATTGTTGAGGATGTTGTAGCACAATAAAGTTGTAGTAATAATTAAAAAACGCTTGATTGAATTTATAATTATTTATATGTATTATAATCAATAGTTAATAATTTGACAATGCAGTGTAATTACAGTAAAGGTAAAAACTGAAATCTGATCGGCACGAATATACAGAGTACATGGGAACGAAAAAAAAGGATGGAAAATAGAATTTTCTGATTGGGGGGAAACTTACGGATACAGGCACCAACTCGGTAACAGGTAGGTACCACAGGAGGTAAACTAAACTATAATGGACCGCGGCTTCACTTAAGTATTGTATGACTGACGTCAGCAGTGGTTTAGGCCAGGGTAATATTTATTAACAATATAGTATACAGGGTATACCACGGAACACGTTCATTAGAAGTTTCTGGGGTCCCTTATTAGTTATGAATTTGAAACTTTCAGGTTAAGGATAACCCATAGCATTCTTTTGTTCTAAAATATTGTCGATGTTGTACAACTTCCGGAAGGACCGGAAGTCGCCATTCATCTTCTTATTTTAAATGGAACCCCCTGTATATTATTGCATTTTTGGATTATACAATCGATTCTGCGTTAATCTGTATTAGATCATCCTATACCTATCTTCAACTGTTTTTGAGATATTATGATTTTTTTGAAAAATTTGCGCTTTGCGGAGGCAGTGGCGTAAAGTACACCCCCGCAGACACCGCACGGCGGGAGGGCCCAACCATCTCAAGGGCCCAAACAACTAACCTTTATAAAACAAATTTTTAAATTAAATAACTACCTACCTACATTAAGAAATAAGTTTAAGGGTCTATCGCCAGTTGGAATTGACACTGATTGAATGGGTTTTTATGTATACATAAAATTGAAATAATACATTGTTGTATAACCCCAACAACTTGTAGGGCCCTTCTGATAGGGATTTTTTAATTTTGTACAAAGTTTATCAACGCACTATGCAAATTTTAGCGCTTGCATGGGTTTAGAAATATACATAAATTTTGGATAATAAATAGTTTTATCGAAATACAAAATATGTCATTGCAAAGAGGAAAGGTTCTTGTAGGGCTCTCGTGTATCACAATTTTCCATTTTTGTTCGTATTTCTTGTAAAATATTCGTGAAATTGAATGAATATTAAGCAACTTCAAACAAATTTTACAAAAAACTTTGTGAAAAATTTAAAAATCCCTATCAGGAGAGCCCTACAATACACCTTCCTCTATCCATTGACACCTTTTTTATGTTTATACAACAATGTTTTATTTAAATTTTATGTAGGTATACAGCGACACCCATGAAATCAGTTTCAATTCCAACTGGTGATGGACTCTTAAGATCAGGAAATCATATGTTGTATGTACAGAATCAGGCAAAATGATCTGACACATTTGTAGGTTAAATAAAAGGCAAATAAAGTAAAGAAACAAGAAAGTGTTTTTATTTTCAAAAAGTACATTATGTCATTTTTTTTTCGTTTCTTTTTCAATTGATTTTGAGGGAGATGTTTCGTGGTCGTTTGATCTCATTGCGTGGTGACATCGGTTGGCCCGTCCGTTCACCTGATTTAAATCCGTGCGATTTTTTCCTCTAGGGATACCTCAAGTCAAAGGTTAATTAATCGCCCTCGATCTATTGAACAGCATAAAGATGCAATTCGTCAAGAAATTACTGCCATTCCACATGAAACGACCCGCCGAGTTATAGACGTTTACGAAAAAACGCCTTCGACAGTGTGTGGACAATAATGGATCCCATTTGACTGATTTAATTTTTAAAACATAATGAAAAAATGGCATATGTACTTTTCGAAAATAAAAACACTTTTTTGTTTCTGTATTTTATTATTTTTGACTCTACCCGTTACAGTTAACAGTGGCAACAGCAAAAAGCTCATTTTCTAAGCTGAAATTAATAAAGAATTATCTACCCAATACAATGTCAGAACAGCGGTTTAGTAATTGGTCTCTTATTAGTATTGAACAAGAGGAAGCAAAAAAATTGAATATGGATGAATTCATAATTTCTTTATAAAAGTTTACTTATCTACTTTTAGAAGAATGTACAAAAACGACCAAATTTAATGACTGTATTTTGCATATTATTTTTTGTGAGGGAGGGTAGGGGAAGGGGGCCCAAGCTTCGTATTGCAGGGGGGACATGACATTTTGCGTTACGCCACTGTGCGGAGGGATGTTTAATAGCCCACCTTTTACTCTTCTTTGAACGCAAAACATTCATACTTTACAAACACGAAGTAAAACCATAAGGGTTCACAAAATGCATTTGCAAACCTATCACAGATTATACAGGGCGTTCAAAATTAGTGGCAAAGTTAAAAAACTTCAAACACCAAAAAGTCATTTTTTTCAAATGGAACACCCCGTATATTTTTACATATTTGGAAAGCGATTTAATTTACGCATCGATAAACTATAGGTATCCCTATACCTATCTTTAGCGGTTTTGTAGTTATTGACACTTTTTATCTAATATTGATTAAAACTGCACTTAAAACCTATGCACATTTGAAAGCAGGCTGTGAGTATGACAACAGGAAAAACAATTACTTTGGAAAACGAATTTAATGATCTTATTTATGCAACAAACAAAATAAAAATGACTTTAATGGATATAAAATAAATTCAAAATATCAGTATTGGAATATGCGTTAACTGCTTCCATTTTATAAAATTGTTTACTGTTTACCACCTGTTTGCTTTAATGAGCATGACATCCAGATTCGTTTGTCTAATCATACTAATAATGATAATAATAATAATAATAATAATAATAACAAATACATTATCTAAAATGTGATCAGCGTTGGTTTTATCAACGTCATTTAATTTAATGAACATAATATGTGTATAGTATTTAGTATGTTCACTTTTTAACAGCAACTTCAAATTTATATTGTATAGATATATGTATTACTAGGACTAATCGTAACTTGATTTCGATCCGTGCGATTAGTTAACCAGGCTTGGCCTGAGTATCGATAACAATCGAAGTACACAATAATAATACTTACTTGATTTCGATCCGTGCGGTTAGTTAACCAGGCTTGGCCTAAGTATCGATAAAAACCGAAGTATAATAATAATAATACCTTTTATTGAGAGCAAACTATTAAATTACATAAGATTGTTCAAAATACGTTAAAACTGCACACTTGTTCTCAAAAGAAGGGAGTTCAGGTGTCTACAAAAAAAGTAGAGACCTGTTCTTGCACTCAACCCTGTTAGACGTTCATTACCGTATTTTATTTTCGCATACTCACAGCCTACTTTCAAATGTGCATAAGTTTTAAGTGCAGTTTTAATCAATATTAGATAAAAAGTGTTATAACTACAAAACCGCTAAAGATAGGTATAGGGATGCCTATAGTTTATCGATGCGTAAATGTAATCGCTTTCCAAATATGTAAAAATATACGGGGTGTTCCATTTGAAAAAAATGACTTTTTGGTGTTTGAAGTTTTTTAACTTTGCCACTAATTTTGAACGCCCTGTATAATCTGTGATAGGTTTGCAAATGCATTTTGTGAACCCTTATGGTTTTACTTCGTGTTTGTAAAGTATGAATGTTTTGCGTTCAAAGAAGAGCAAAAGGTGGGCTATTAAACATCCCTCCGCAAAGCGCAAATTTTTCAAAAAAATCATAATATCTCAAAAACAGTTGAAGATAGGTATAGGATGATCTAATACAGATTAACGCAGAATCGATTGTATAATCCAAAAATGCAATAATATACAGAGGGTTCCATTTAAAATAAGAAGATGAATGGTGACTTCCGGTCCTTCCGGAAGTTCTACAACATCGACAATATTTTAGAACAAAAGAAGGCTATGGGTTATCCTTAACCTGAAAGTTTCAAATTCATAACTAATAAGGGACCCCAGAAACTTCTAATGAACGGGTTCCGTGGTATACCGTGTATAGTACAGCTTCTTAGGCGCTAATATTACCAAAACTGTTCACTTTGTAGTATGTAGAAGCAAAATAATTTTAACGTGTATTACTGAACTCATACAGAATGTTTTAAAGGCGAGACCTATCCCCGTACCCCCCCCCCCCCCGAGAGAAATGGGGGGCGAAAAAGTGTCAAAAAACAAATTTTTGTAAATAACTGAAAAAGTATGAATTGTATCAAAAACAAAAACGTTAAGAAAATTGTAGCTAACAAAATTCCGCACATTTTCATGTTTTATTTTTGTCTCTACGACCAATAGGAGCCGAGATAGATTTTTTTAAAATGTCGACTGTTTTGCGGCGAAACGGTAACACGTGCGCGCATCGCGTGTATTTCGCTTATCTCTCGAGAATAGCCTTTTGTTTCGCAAAATGCTTCAAATAAAAGTTATAGAGAATTTAATTACGAACAATTTCCGTTTTAAACATTTCCATACGATTAATATTAACAGAGATATAATCATTTAAACCTTTTTCTAAGACGCAATCGCTGCTAGTTTTGCATAATAACATCAATAATAAGTCGAAAACTATTGATTCTACGTACTTAGTGCATATAATGAAAGTTGTAGAGAATTAAATTTTGAATCTATATGAATACACGAAATATCATTTTGGTAATCTTTATAAGGCGATAGAGGAAGAAATAATGAAAAATTCTCATCTTCGAGCGTTTCTCTGCAAATAACTATGTTTTGACTACTTGTAGACAGTAAAGTGTCTTTTTTAAAGATAAATAATGTACCTTAAAATGAGTGTCGGCAGAAGTTCGTACGATAAATAGTTCGCTAGTTACAGCTGTTTAAAGGTATACTCAAAAATTGACATTTTATTAAGAATCCCGATTTTCGTTAAAAAATGGCCGTTAAATTTTTGTTAAAAATTGGTATTATCCTATTTTCAGTACTTTATATATATATACAAAGGTAATACAATACAATAAATCGTTCGCAAGTTGCACTTTATTGTAAAAATACATCTTTGAAAATAGTATATTTTCACAGAATTTAACTAACATGTATACATATTTGTATTCAGTTTTTCTTAAATATCTTCGTTTCCATTTATTTTACGACAAACTTTTATAGAAACTAATTGAATGCTTACAAAATTTGCTATAAAAAACACTTTGCCGCGTATGTTTTTCTATAAACAGCTACGAGAAATTGACGATTGAAGATGCAGGTAATGTTTAATTTTTACAGACATTGTAGCTACTTTAGAATGTACCACAAAATGAGATCCTATATGATGAATTTACTAAGAAATGATCAGAGAGTAACTTCTCATACTTGGGAAAGTCAAAACAATTTTTTATACTACCTTTTCTTCGTCTCAAACGTGCTGTTTATCAAAGAGGGATTATATCAGGCCCGGACTGGCTCCTTTGGGGGCCCTCGGCTAGAAATTCAAAAGGGGCCCCTTACCGGGGAATTTAGAGCGAGTAGAATATTAGAATATGTAATTTTTGAAAATTAGGCTTACATGCCTAAAAACCACATTTAGCTGTTTTGCCACTCGGAAACGAGTGGACGGAATTTAGCAGTTTACAATACTGCAATAGTATGCCCTAAACTCCAAACCGTTGGTCGGCCGATCACGGTCCCTGGCGGGAATGAGTAATTACACCAATTGTCGTGGGAGGCACTTGGGGAAATCTGGAGACAGACGGTTGTTTTTTAAACTAATTTGTTTATTGTAATCTCGAGAGCCTAAAATGCCCGGTCGGCCGACCCCCACCCCTGGCGATAGCCTTGGCCGACCATTTGCAACATTGTAAATGCCTTTCCTCACGCACGAATTTAGCAGATCGGTCTTGGAATCGCACAGCCAGCATGCAGTACGCCATTTGAGTGTAGTGGTGGGAGATTTCCAGAAGCCGGCGATCGTCAATGTTGCGCGCTGGTATAAAATTTAAACTTTTAAATTAACTGCTACAGCAGCCAATACCCGAAAAGTTTCCTCCGCCGACCGACGTTCTATGAAAGGGAAAATGTTGTTCTTTCGAATAGACCAAGGCCGACCTGGTTACTTCTTGGGGGAGGCTAGGCATTAAAAATTGCATTGTTGTAAATGGTCGGCCAAGGCTATCGTTCGGCCCACCGAGCATATTACATACTTTGGATCATAAAAAACAAATTAATGAAAAAAAACCGTCCACTTTGTCACCACAATCGCCCCATTGCCCCAATAAACAATTAGCGTATTTACTCATTACCGCCAGGGACCGTGATCGGCGACCAGCAGTTTCGAGTTTAGGGCGTACTATTGCAGTATTGTAAACTGCTTAAATCTGTCCACTCGTTCCCCACACAAATTTGCAGTCGCCACTTGGACTACAGGTTTTTCGCAGCAAAGCTTCAATACTTGTTTGCATTTAAATTTTTTGATCGCAACGCGCTCTTTATTTGAGACTATGAGCACTGCACAAAACGCGATGAGTCAACCAGCACCCCTCTTCCGTCGCCACTACGTAGGCTACCATAAACAAAAACCAAATGGCAACTACTTAGTGCTTAAAATTGATTGTTAACGCGTATGATTACTGGGAAATAAATAATCAAATTACTCTGATGTAACTAATCATAATCATAAAATAGTATATCCATTTTTTGAGGGCCTCTCCGGGGCCCCCTTGGGCCGGGGGCCCTCGGCAATCGCCGACCAGCCGACCTTACCAGTCCGGGCCTGGATTATATGGGGACAAACTTTAACCCCGCAATTATCAAACACCGAACCGGATCAGTGGGGTTGGAAACTGGTCAAAAATTTATGGCAACCAATATGGACTGATCTTCCGCAAGCGCAAGTGAGTTGTCAAGAGTTAATAAAATGCAGTTGCAAAAAATGCGCGTCGAGATGCAAATGCAGGAAATTAAATTTGACTTGTACTGCTTTCTGCAAATGTAGTGGCACATGTGAAAGGAATTTATTAAATTAGAGATTAGACTATAATTTGTTCCTCATACATTATAGTTTTTCTTGTTCTTAACCAAATATGTACCTACTAATTCAGTTGTGACTATATAAATATATGTACTTAAATGAAAATTATTTTTAGTTTCGTTAACTATGCATTGAAATATGTACCTATTCTATTTTGTGTAGGTATCAAAAAAATAAAAAATCACACTCTTTTGTTTATATCTGACATATTATTATTTCTTATAATAAGGATTGCAACTAATGGTATCAGTATCAGTGTTAGTGAAAATATTACGAGAATTTATTTTACGCTCTTCGTACGTATCATAACCACCCGTAGAAGTATTGAATGAGGCGGCACTTTCCAATAAAAATTCGTTAGTTTTTATCGAATTTACGTATAGTTTTGAAATTTTGGATTATTATAAACTATATTGCGCACTTTACCACAAATTGTTAATTTTTATTAGTATGAATACAATATTTTAAGCTAATTTAAAAAATATCACGAACAACTACATCTATTTTTAACATTATAATGTAATCTGCACGTCGATATGTTTTATACTTTTCGCACAAAAAAATAATAAACCACATGTTGTGAATTGCAACTTTGGGGTCGAATGGGGGGCGAGGGGAGACAATGCCGAGATGGGTCTCCCTTTTAAAAATATCTGTATGATGTCCTTAATGAACCTTACAAAGATTTTGCTTCTACTCAAAAGTGATCAGTTTATTGCCTAAGAAGCTGTGTTGTATCGCAAAGTGCTAGTTTCTAGTAAAATATTCTGTCTATTTGTTTTCAGGTTAACGCTTGAATTAATCTGAAAGGTCTGTTTTCATAGAAATAAATTAGACTAAAATAATAAATTCTGACTAATATTAAAATGATTCCTCGCTAATTAAATAAAATTATCTTAAATAGCGAACAACAATAAACACGAACTCATTTTAACCGCTCTAATTTTTGTATAAGTCTTACATTGTTTTATGAAGTTCTTCGATGTTCACGATTTATCCTAAGTCTTGTTTTGCATTGTTTCTTTTATAAACGAAATTTTACTCGTCAAAATGACTTTTAAATTTTAATGGAAAATGCCGCCTTTTCGAAAGCACCTTTGCACCGTAGGACGGGGCGAGCCCTGGGCTGGGTTTTTTAGTGCTTGCACTAACTTTTCTGAGTAGTTAGTAGCAGATACACTAAAAAAACCAAGTAATAGATGTTCTAATAATTAAAGGCTAATTAAATTACTGTCGTTTTAGAGTTAAAAGCTACACCGTTAACTTTAGCATACCTAAAGTTAGCATTACACTCGTTAAAAAAAACAAGTGTGTGTCAATGCGATCTATAGTAAAAGCTTGATCCATTTTTAAATTAATTCTTTACTCAGGATTCAAGAAATCAACTATTGATAAACAATGATTGATTATTACAAAAAGAAATATTATAATATTAATGTTCCTAATATTGCAACTAGTTTCCTAGGTAACACTAACAACCTATAGCTAAAGAAATAAATTAAATTATGTACTCTCTTACTTTTACCACAGAATAAAGCACTACAGAGATCATTTAACGAAACCACGTATAGCTTGTCTCAATTTATATCGTCTTGAAACTTATCTCGTAAAAGGATTTATTTTCAAATCTGCTTTGTTAGTAGATAAACACGTTGTAAATGCCTACCTCATTGACATAACAAAGGGGACCTCTCGGTATTTTATGACAGGGCATCAGAGGCGGACTAAGGTAAAAATATTAATATAGCAATTTCTTTTCAAGGCATCCGTTTATCCGTTTTATTTTAAATAAATTACGAGTTTTAAACTAAATTATACTATACTAATTATAATTTGAATTGTTATAGCACTGAGTGATGCATACCTAACCCAACCATGAGTGGGCTGGTAGGCATTTACAACGTGTTTATCTACTAACAATGCAGATTTGAAAATAAATCCTTTTACGAGATAAGTTTCAAGACGATATAAATTGAGACAATCCATACCTACCCAAAGTTGAGGGTAAAACATAGACATCATTATTGAGGAAATTTTATTCTTTAGCCCAAAAATTACAAATTAAAAGTGTTTTTTTAAATACTTAGTACTTACTCCTTCAAGGACAAGAAACAAAAAGGAACTACGATGCAGAGGTTTTACAGAGGGTTTTACCAGTTGGGTGTTTAAAAATTACATTTAGGTACTTAGTCTTCTAACTTCTTTTTCAGTCTTCATATTACAAAAGATGAAGGATCACAACACTTCTAATCGTATAGCACAGAGTGATTCAGAAATATGGCTATACGTTTGATCGCATTTTGTGACGAAAATGTTATTATTAAAGGAAATATGATGTTATTATTGAAAAGGGACCCTTCAAATTACAACAGAACAAAAAAAATCACAACAACGCTAAGCAAGTACCTTTATTGCCTCAAACTGTTCGCCGTTTACATCCAAGCATAACTGGCAACGCTTTGGGAAGTAATTCATTGTATTATGAATTATGATACATGTTTAGAGGAATAGCTCTAATTTCTTCCTCAATCACTAATTTCAGCATGTCGACGTCTTCAGGTTTCCGGGCATAAACACGTTAAACTCACGTTTTGCCCGTCTTGCGGCCTCACGCGTTTTGTTTTATTCCATTGTTGTAATTTGAAGAGTTGCCTTTCCAACGGTAATTTCATATTTCCTGTAATGGTAATATTTTCATCACACAACGCGATCAAACGTATAGCCATATTTATGATTCACCCCGTACATATTTTTTAAAAGTAGTAAAAAATGGACTCATGTGCAAAACTAAGAGAAGAGACAAAAATGGTTAAGGAAACGCACGTTGCGCGTTTCTGATGTGTGTAATCTGTATGGTATTTTGTTTATCACCGTAGAATTAAAAAATGACGTCTAGTCAACAGAGTGTGTTTTGTATCAGAAATCAGCTTCTGATATTCTTCAAATGTGTACTCAAGTCTATGCAGACGAAGCAGTAACACGAATCGCAAGTATATGAAGGTCGTACAAGATTTGAAGATGGTACTCGCAGCGGACGTCTTTGTACTTATACGATAGACGAAAAGATCTGAAGTTACAAACAAATGGGGACGGCTCTGAAGAAGTGATGCAAAATGCGACACCTGAAACAACTTTTTAAACTTTGAAAACAACGTAGAGGGTATAACGCGGTGGCGTCTATAAGTGAATATCGCAATGAATTATATAAGAAATTGTTATGGTACAATTCAAAAATTTGGGTGCTTTCAATTACGCCTAAAAGGAAGGCTATTTTGCAGGAAAAGGTGGCCGATGGGTAGAAATTCTGGCCATGCATTTCAACTGTAGACACCTGTGAAAAGACTAAGAAGCCGAACGAAGCATTTTCTAGAGCCCTTGCAGTACTCATACCATACTACCATCGATTAAGGTTTTGAATTTTAGCAAACAATGTATATATGTCATAAACGAAGGTACGTGAGTTATCATCCAATAATCATCATTAAGCCATCATATGACGTTAGATGAAGAAGATCCAAGAAAGTACTATTGGAAGCTATACCACTGCAGTAAACATCAATAAATGCAATTGTGCACTACACTGCAATAGGTTATTCCGGGAATAGGTTTATCGAATTTGAAGATTTGTAAAAAGTAAAAAGCCAAAAACAAAAACAGTATCTGATTTACTGTTGTCCACGTTTACTTACTATATAGTTATTAAAATATAGATCTGCACGCATGTAGGTAACATACATTTTTATACATACATACATTAATAGATTTGCATCTAAACTAGTTTACTAGTGTTACATTTTTATGAATTCAAAAAATGTGCTATTGTTTCTTCTACTTCGGTTTAGAAGGGGTATTACTGTATTAGGTATCATAGAGAACTGAAGCTTTTTTGTAATACGCATAGAATGCGTAAGTATAAGTATTAGTGAATACGACAATTAGTTAGTCATTTAAAAGTCTTCAATGATGACGTAAATCGTTGCACTAGTAACTTTAAGGACGCCAAAAAGCAAGAAAGTCAATAATACTGTGAGTGTTAAACGATTCTTGGCGTATTTAAAAATACATTTCATTATATAGAATACCACAAAGTTGCACGGCATCGGAAAGAAATACACACATTTTTTTAATTATATGTGGATCTCCCTTTTTACTTTCGTGAATCGTCCTATTTACAAAAAAAAACATTTTACGACCTTCAGTGTTCTCAACGATAAAATTGAAAACGTCACCGATAATTTATGTAAATCAATGTAAATTAACCTAAACGATAAATACAATAATTTATGAACGACATTTTCAATAAAAAGTAATTCTGAATTTCGAAACGATATGTTCACAGTGCCGATTTGAATGAGATTAACGAGCAATCGCTAGAAAGGGTAGTCGTCCACCTCTGCCTAAAATCAATATAAATGTTTGTATATACCCCAACGGTATTTGATCACCTTAAAGTTCTTATCTAATTTAATCAAATTGTATATAGATTTCATTAAAATAAACCTTAAAGTAGCGTTATTAAATATATTTAACTGAATTTGCAGAAAAGGAAATATAAGACAATGTTTCGTTTATGAAAGTTCAGTTTTATTGTAACCGATCATTTTCGAAATATCGTAAAGAATAATAGTGTGATCAAAAAATACCTACTGGGAATAATTCAATAAAGCATAAAATTTAAATTTTCGGAGCTAAATTCATTTCATCACGTTCAACTCAAATGTTCGCGTTTTCTTTTAGTCCTGCAAATATACTTTAAAGTCGTTTCCTTAGAATCCCGAATCCCGTTAGGATTCCTTTTGTTGATTCGAATCACTAAAGGGCAGAGGAAATAGGAAAAGTCACATAGTACCAACCATGTCAATTATCACGTAAGTATTATTTCTTGACATTTTAGTCAAAAATTTACGAAAAAAGAGCACGGTAAGAGGTACATTATCGTGGTGCAGAATCGGAAAATGATCTCGTTAGAATCTGCGAAATGCTTCCAAACGCTCAAATGATATATTCTTCGTTGATGGTTTGGAAGGAATTCGGAATGCATCACAACAGTCAAAGAATATTACCTAAATATTTTTTGAACACCTTTGATGTGGCCATTTGGGTTTTGTCTTTCACACTACATTCACTTAGTTGTTGTACTCTTTTGGTGTCAAAAGTGTAAAACCATGTTACATTGTCCAAAATGCTTCATTTTAAGAACGTAAAATTCCTTACCAAGGATCAAGAACATAAAAACATCATTTTTCTTTATTAACCCATCTATTTAGTGCTGCTTACTTAATATCAACTTAGTAAGACTGCTCGTTCCACGTCGTCAAACAATCTCGTTTGTAGCCATCCTAGACGAGTGATATTGAGGAAATGAAATATCCGAGGAGAACCAAAACTATAGTACAACAGGAAACGCCTGTCTATAACAAGCGACTTCCAACAGCGCCTGACGCTGAAAGGGCCGCTATTTAGTATTTTTTTGGAAAAAAATTTCACGTTTCAAAATGGCTTCCATTTAAATTGTTTAAAATCAAGTTTTAAAAAACGATTGCTAGTTTATTTTTTAATTATATTTGAGTAGTATGCAATATGATGCTGCAGTTTTTTGTAACATAACAACCCGTAAAATAATTTAACTTTTAAGATACAGAAACTTACTACTTAAAATGTAATTAATGGTATATCTGCAGCATGGATGAAGAGAGGTTCTAACGCACTACCTCCGAATTGAAGGTGTCTTTCGGCGAAAAGCAACTTTAGGCAGAACGAATGTTAATAAGAATAACCGTAGACAAATTTACATCAATGAATTAATTCAATGAGCTTCAAGTTCTTGGAATTTAGGCAAGTTAAATTATGTTCAATTGAAGATTGTTACGGCGACCGCAATTTATTTTTTCAATCTCATTTAATATTACTACAGCAGGATTTAAAAAAAAATATATTGCCCCCAAAGGGATTAGTGTGAATTGCAGTATCTCTGGCATCTATAACGATAAAGGTTAGGTGGTCTTGAGCGGTATAGGAAAATAACAGTTGGTCTACGTCTACTCCAACACTGCAACGGGCATTATTTAGTGGAAATCTGATCAAACATATCCGACGAAATAATATAATGATAAAATCGCTTCCTAACGCAAAGAAGACAAAGCCGAGGGCAAAGCTGTATTACAATCAAAGATAACCATTTACTTATGGATTATTTATGGTTGTTGCACTTGCAAATAGTTCATTTAAGTATGGCATAAATGCGATACTGAAGGGGAACTATTTTTATTGAAATAATTGTCGCTCTGTAAATAATTTTTAGATTACCTTATACTGTACGAATAGGGAAGTTGTTGGTATAGGTACTAATTTATTTACGTATTTACATAAATTGGAATGAATCAGCAACCTTCACCACGTCCTACTCACCCATTGCAAAACGAATCAATTTCCGAAACAATGCGGCGACGCGTAGGATCACATTCTTGCTCGTGATTCCTTAATAAAATTTAGCCCATAATAGGTACCTACCATTTTCAATGGAACAACAAACCACAAGAAACCCACATTTTTCACGATTCCGAAAACGAAACCTTATACAAGAGGTTTCGAACAAGTAAAATTATTCAAAACCCATGAAATATATACTTAATATTACTTATGTACTTTCAAGTTTTGCGGCGTCTTGTACAATGCTGTCATTCTAAAGATTTGTAGGAGACGTAACTAAATTAATATTGAAAAGAATAAGACAAAATCGTAGAATCTATTCAAAACAATTTTGAAAAGGCGGTTCATTTCTTTCAACGTTGTCTTGTCATCCAAGTAGCGTGATACAATCAATTCGTTGTCTTCCGTTAGCCTTTTAACTGCCAATAGAATATAGCACAAATTTAAATTATGGGAATTCATTAATTCTGAAAAATGACAAAGCATTCCTTATGAACTGTATATAGTAACCACGTAGCCGTTATAAAATCAAATGCATTAAAAGTTTAATTTCAAAAAACATATCTATTAATGCTATATTGATATACAGGGTGTTGCTAAATGTCATGTACATACGGAAGGGGGTGATTCTTTGGCTCATTTCATAATTAAAAGTTCATATAAACATAGGTCCGCAAACGCTTCCTTACAGGGTCTTGAAATTTTAAGAATTTTTCGTTGTTTCTTGTTATAACTGTTGGTGGAGATCATTTTCAACAATTTATTGTTGTAAGGTAGTTTCTTTGTTATGGGTTATGGTTATTATTTAGTTTTTTTATATTGTAATAAATTATGTGAACGAATATCTCCCTGTAGATTTTTGCAACGATTTAGGGCGCCCAATAATATAAGCCCTAAAGAGTAACCTGTATTTCAAATTTGTTTGTTTGTGGACCTATGTAGGGATCGACCGATAGAAAAATTTTGGTCGATACCGATAATCGGCCGATACCGATACTACCATGGCCGATACCGATATATATCGGCGTATCGGCCTTGGAACTGCGGAGATCGCAAATTCGCAACAACAAGTAATGAATTTATTGCTGAGTTATATGAATAACGCCGTCAGTAGTCTTGCAGGAGTCAGCTCGTGTGAATGTATCTCATATTCCTTTGATTATAGTCTTAACATTTTATTTTTGCAATGGCTACTAAAAGTCTTTACTGGAAGTTTTCCGATAAAAATAATATTGCTGTAGACAAAAAAAAGACTACGGGAACCTGTAAATTGTGTAAACTGGTAGTATCGCTAGGTGGAAAAGGAAAAACGGCAAAATTGTATTGTTAATTTTTGTATTCTTTTTTTGAGTTATATTTAGATATATAAACTTGCATTATTAAAATGCTTTTTATTCTCACATGTCAATATATATATCGGCGTATCGGTCACTATATCGGCGTATCGGCCATATCGGCAAAGGTAGCCAATATAACCGATATGCCGATACATATATCGGTATCGGTCGATCCCTAGACCTATGTTTATATTAACTTTTAGTTATAAAATAAGCCAAAGAATCACCCCCTTCCGTATGTACATGATGTTTAGGAACACCCTGTATAAAGGTATAGCGACGGATTCAATCTGCATAATGAGCAGCAGTATACCGCGACGATTAGAGCATCACTTAGTAGCGCGACGCAGGGCGCGCGCCGCAGCAAACTGCTGCTCATAATTGTTAGCGGGTTATTTAGTACAACGACGCTTCGTACCTAAACAGTAAACACACCAGACACAGCAACGAATTTTAGGAATATGATTGTGGAAACCGTTGATGCCGTAAATACATCAAAATTTAATCAAAGAACAACAAAACAACAAAAATTAACATACTTTCTGAGAAATGACTAAAGCTCGGATGTTTAGGCACTAAAAAATGTTAAAATAAGCAGGCATCTAAGTGTAGCTATATTTAGGTATTTATCTAGGCAGGATAGGCAGTCAAATATGCATTTTAGGCACTCATATAGGCAGTATACAGGATTAAACCCAATAACTTGGGGTCTATTAATTGGGTGATTTCTAATTAACCGTAATATATTTTATACAACTAAATAATATTACATTCTACGTTTGAACAGTATTAAAATGAGAAAGAAAACAGTAAAAATTAGTGTTTATTTATATTAAATTAATATCTAACAATAACTTTTTGCTTCACAGTAACCAATTAATAGCTGTTCCAGTGAATTTTCAGACAAGCTTGGTTATCTATCGGATAAAATTAATTTATACGATGAGAATGATCCCTCCACTTAGGATCCCTTGTAACCAGTATCTAAGCACTAATTCAGAATGAAACGAATAATTCCGGAATTAAAACCCGACCGAGTGTCATTGACAATGATTATAGAAACACCCTTCATGTTTAAATATTCCAAGAAATCATTTAATCCGCAATTCCTACGACTGCTGTGTCAAATGATCAGAGATTAGAAAGTTGTTATTGTTCGCAAAAATTTTAAGCTGTTTGTAGTCTAGTCAAAGAAGGGTTTGTAGACAGACTTTTTGATCCTAAAGATTTTATTTGTGAGATGTGTTTGGAGGTGTTTGGTGATGATTATACCAAAAGTCCCCGGCCCTACGGTATGAGCTAACTCCGTAGCGTAACAAAATGTGCGGATTTGTTTGGTTTTCTGCTTGTATCTCTTGAACGGGTGGTCGTAGTGGGAAATGGCCAATTACAAAATAAAATGAGTTTAAATTTCCTACAAGTTTAGTTCTATTCGTTTTTTCTGCATCTCTAGCCGTTGAAGAGATATTCACTGTTAAGTGTTAAGGATTATCTTTTTTTTTAAATCGTTCTTATACGACTTTTTTCGGCAAATGTTGTGTCCTGGCTCCTAAAGTATTGGGTTTATAGCAAAAACCATTGAAATAAAAGTTGTAGGCCATTAAATTTCCTATAAAATGCATTGTTACAGTTTAATATTTTATCTCAAATAGACTAGATGTAATAGTTATTTAAAAAAAACGTTGAGTTTAACATGGAATAGAGGACACTAGAGTACAACTGATTTTGTGGGAGGTCTGGCTGGAGCTAAATCTGATATGTGAGTATTAAATACAGATTACCTGCATCCTTAGCCAATCAATTTCAGTCTTGTGCGCCATCCTGTTTAATGGTCTCTAGTGTTTGCTAAATACATTTATGATAGGGTTAACGTTTGACGAAAAGAACAAAATTATTTTCTCAAGAAATAATTCAAATAATGCTGAAAAATAATTTTATTTAAAGACATATTGATGTTAGTTAGCTCATACGGTAGGGCCGGGGACTTTTGGTATAATTATCACCAAACGCTTCCAAACACATTTCAGAAATAAAATCTTTAGGATCAAAAAGTCTGTCTACAAGCCCTTTTTGAGCGTTCGTTGACTAGGCTATTGGGAACTGCCGTAAACTTAAATAATCAAATTTATGGATAATACGAAAAAATAAGCATTTTAGGCAGTTTACATAAGCCAAATAGGCGTATAAAATGATAAAAGGTAAAATATAGGCACTTATTCTATAAAATGATGAAAATAAGCACAGTAGGCATTAAAAATTTGTTTTTTGATGTAAAAACATCTCAAACGTGAAGAAACACTTTTATCTAATACTGGCCTATAAAATTAAAAAATAGGCACTTGCCTAAGTATCCGAGCTCTAGAAATGACTGTCAAATTTGCATCTGCAGGACGTCCCAGGGAAAACACCAACAATCTTTGTAAATATGTAATTATATTTTCTAGCGAAAAAGGCGAGACACGTAAAATTTGATATTAAGTAAAGGGAACATGTTATGACATACATTGTGTTTCTCTCAATGAAATTTTTCAAATAGGAAGAGGGATCGAGTGATACCTTCACTCTACATGACGTTTTTGTTTTTCATTTTTATCCATTCGTTCTCGCGAAATATGGATAAACGTTGTTGTTGAACAATTTATTTATTCTGTAATTATTTTTCTAAATGTCGAAAACTTCTACTGTTATTAATAACATTAATTTTAATAAAGAAAATAGAAAGTATAACATTATAAATGGTCAAAATGGTCTCCGTTGACCTCCATACATTAATACAATTGATCTTCAACAAAAGGTCTGCGTACATTACCACACATTGTCGTTTGTGACTGACACACTGTAACACTATTCAGGGATACTTTTTTTTAAATCCCAATCACAGCGTGCTTTTCGTTGGTACAGTGTGGTGCTCGGTGCTTAATGCTATAAGCAAATCGATTGTCTCTCTGAATCATTTACATTTTTCGTGCTGGCAGCTACGTTGTCGACAGTAGTTTCAAAAATCGCTCACCCTTTTCTTAAATTGTCATACTCTTTCAAACCTGATAAAACTACTGGAGTTTTCAAAACCAAACCTAGATTCTATTCTATAGGTAGGAACACTAATGCCCGTTTTCCCCATACAAATAAGGCATGCTTATAGTTAAGTACAACTTAAGTACCATAGAAACCATTGTCTCAATAATCGTTGCCATGCCATTTAATTTCTGCCTCGATTTCTGCCTAACTTTAAGCATGCCTTAATTTGTATGCTGAAAACGGGCATAAATCTACTAGTTTGCACAATTTGTGGATGCTACTCTCATGTACGTATAGGTACATTTCGGGTACATTAAAAATTGTATAATAGATATGTCTCATAAGATAGCAGTGCACTTATAGCAGATTGCAATAAAAAATATTACATAATTTGTTACTTATTTGTTGCTAATTTGTACCGGTAGAAAAATTTTTTACCATCAAAGATTTTCAAAAAAACGGCACACTGCTGACTTAAGTTTAAACTGGCAGTCCACGTGATAGCGCCTCAACGACAGTAGTTATGCGAATGAAACATCAATAATTATAATTTGTTACTTAACCTGTAGTTTAAAAAAATATACCTATGCATTTTTTCTTTAAATGCGTACAAAAACTTTATGCCATCTGCACCGCCACACGAAATTTTTTTGGCCACTAACAGGTAATATACCTTGTCGATTACCAGCACCAATTACCAAACTCGGTCACTAACCAGCACTAATGTAGAACTAATTATAGGGCAAATTTGGAAGTGATCGGGAGAGGCCGGGGTGCCAGGGAAAGTTGGCACCCCGAAAAAGAAATTAGCATAAGTTCCTGAGATTACCAGCACTAATTACCAAACTCGGGCACTAATGTAGCACTAATTATAGGGCAAATTTGGAAGTGATCGGGAGAGGTCGGGTTGCCAACTTTACTGAGGTCAAGTTGGAAGTTATACGAAAATCGTTACCGTCTCCTGAAGAAACAAATTCAGAGCTAAAAATGGTAAAACCATAGGTACATATGAGTATGACCACTCTCACCTAGTATATTAGCAACATAAAACATATTTCTTCCAAATCCATTAAATATTTTCCGAAACTCTGAATAGAACATAATGTGAATTATAGTAGATGTGAATCGATTTTGAAATTCTCTAGAATTAGCATTATTAGCAAACTGTAGCCGCCTTTTTGTAAAATCTGAATGTGCTTTTAAGTTTCAAATTGCGTTTGATATACACGCGGATATACTTTTATTTCTAGTACACAAACATAAAAAATATTGGCATTGCTTTAATAAGATGTCAGTAACGTTGATGACGTACAACGCATTCTAATTTAATGATCAAAATAAAAATACTGAATGAAATATTTAATTAAAATAATGAATAATACATATACTTAATTACTTACAAAGGTGCATTAGGTAAGTACTAATAATTTATGATAAGAAATTAATTAAATTAGTAATCAATATTAAAAAAAACGATTCGAGCTATTTTATGCATTTTATACAAATTTAGTTTTTCATAATCACTAACAAGAAAATAATCCGAAGCATTATGCAATTTGTCCGTTAGCGTTAATTGTTCGTTATGTACGGTAAAATAATACGTTTATCTGTCGTAATACCTACTTAAGTATAAATAGTCATTGGTATAATTAATCCATTAGTAAGTAAGTAGGTCCCTTTTTTTCTAATTGAATTAATGCAAATTTGAATTGAGTTAAATAACAAATACCGAATGCGGTTCGGTGAATAATAATTGATTTATTTTAAAAGTTAATTCGCTTAATTCACTAACGCTAGATCGGCAACTATACTTGGAAAACCTATAATATGAAAGTCAAAAGAACTCAAGCAAACGTAAAAGAGAGATAACTGTATTGGTTTCTAGATAAAAAAATCACAACTTTCACTAGAAAATAAGGTGTTCATCTATAACAGAACCCTCAATTTTATGTAGTTAGACACAAAATTGAACTCTAGAGATACAGCAAACCTTTGAACACCAAAATATCGCAAACCAACTTTTTAAACGAAAACACTTCGAATGGTAACCACTGCTACATGTTTTGTTTCAAACCAAAACATCCATACCTCAATAGAATCTCATCTGAAGATCTAGGTCAGCGCGAGGGACACTAGGTGATTAGATGGAGATATGGGTACACACTGCACGATACGACACCACGAACACATTTCTGAAATACTTTCTGTAAGCGAGTAAATTGTAAACAGTACAAGGAAAAAAATTACTAACTACTTTTCTGATAGCTCATTTATGATCAAACATAGTCTTTTATCTAGTAGTAGTAGTAGTAGTATGATTACTGGAAAAGAAAATAATGAAAAAATTATAGGAAACGTCGCGGAACACTTAGGAAATACTAGAATAGGCAACACCATGAAGTGAAGAGTACATTATAAAAACTAGTGGTTAAGTACAACACCGAGAACACTTAGAAGATACCACTGATATAGTTGATTTGGTTAATCCTTCGACAGTAGATACTTATGTCTTCAAAATTAACACAGAACAACTTTATCAACGCAATATAACTGACAGGATATAGAAATAAAACGACTGGATCTCAGACAAAAGTCTTGTGAATTGTGATACAAAACTGACTTTTCCAGTTACAGTACTAAGCAGTTTAATAACTCAAGACATCCATCCCCAGTACAAGGCTAGATGGAACTCGATATTAGGCTGCCATCCCTTCTCAACCGTTTCTGCGCAAGGCTTATTAAGGAAAAACAAAAACCTACACTTGCAGTAAAAGGATTGATTCGCTAAAAACCTGCCTCTCTTGAATTTCTCGTTGAGAATAGAGAGAGAAAATACGTAAACAAATGTTTGTCGAATTTTTTTGCCCGGGAAACCCCGCGGTAAACCAATAAAATCACACAGTGGTCCAATTTGAACCAAAATCAATAGGTCTTTACTCTTGACAATGTTAACATTCGACCAAAATTTCTTCCAAATCGATTCATTCTATGAGGGGATATCGATTATCATAGGTTGCGGACAGACGGACACACACGTACAGCGATCAAGGCGGAAACCGTTTCTCTATGGGTGGCAGAGGTAGCACAACCCGAATACAACCTAACTCGAAGTGGATTTTTTGGAAGATTATACAGGGTGTTTAAAAAATACGTTTGAATATTTGGCCCACTTATAGATCTCATCAGTACAAACAAAAAAGTCAAAATAAACATAAGTCCAAAAATCAGCCGTTTCCTAATTACAGCCTGTTTTTCAAATTAAAATAATTGTATGGCAAAGCCATTTTTTTTTTTTGCATTTGGGGGTATTTAAAGACATTAGTTTATTCAAATCCTGTGAATAATTTAGATGAGTTGCGAGAACGAATTGAACATGCCTGCCAGACTGTTCGTATAAATCCGGGACTCTTTGAGAGAGTGCGGCGTTCACTTTTACGGAGATGTGAAATGTGTATACAAATGGAAGGAGGACATTTTGAACATCTTCTTTAAGAATCATTAATTTGTAATAATTAAAATGTATTAGAGACGTAACGAGTATCAAAAAGTGCTCTGTCGGCCGAGCCCGAGCATTTTTGGGTTTGTGTTCTGCAGAACCAAGCACTCGGCCGAGTACTCGGTGCTCGGCCGAACACCGAGCAATCGGCCGAGCGCCGACCGCCGAGTACTCGGTCTAAATTCCTTAGTATTATTTTATTGTAAAATTAAAACATTTTATTCACACATAGTTTAGTGAACACGACAATGTCCTCCACACTAACTAACTCGGCTAACAAAAACTTATTTTATATTTAAAAAAGGGCTTAGCAAAGTAAAACTGCTTACTTTCTTGAAGTTGTGATGTAAAAACATCAACCTTTCTCTCACCGTTGCATTCATTATTGTTTAAGGCGTTTTACAGCAGAAAAGATGTTTGTGAATACAGTAAACAAGAATTCCAAAATATAAATTATAAAACTACGGCACAGGTATTACTTATTTCAGTTCAGACTGGAAGTCAACTAAATATTGGACAAGTAGAGTCATATTAATGGATTGGTAGGTGTTGTGCAAGCGAAGCAAAAAGAAATAATTTTAATTTATAAAACGCCGATGTCGTAACTTTCGTCGTGGAATGTGCGCATCGTGCAGAATTGCACGACGATGCAAAACAGACCGAGCTTTTTTAGAAGTGCTCGGCCGAACCGAGTACTCGGTTTGGCTCGGTTCGGTGCAGAGCTGCTCGGTTAGCAGAGTACTCGTTACGTCTCTAAAATGTATTTATACTGATATTTGTTCATGTTCTAGTAGAAACCTCGTTGAAATACTACTGAGTGTAAATTATTTTAATTTGAAAAACAGGCTGTAATTAGGAAACGGCTGATTTTTGGACTTATGTTTATTTTGACTTTTTTGTTTGTACTGATGAGATGTATAAGTGGGCCAAATATTCGAACGTATTTTTTAAACACCCTGTATACTTAGGTATTTACTTTCTTTTCCTTTTCTCCTACGCAAAATATTGAAGTAAAAAGGGGTTTATCGCTCCCAAGGTCCCAATAGATAGGTATGTTTATTAGGTCCGTTAAGCTGGCACAACCCCTATAGCACAATCAGTTGAAACGTACCAGATAATTTAGTACTCATTTCTTACTATGTATAATTGATTACCCAAAATCCAAATTTATTACTGTTGATTTAAAAAAAAAGTGGTTGTGCCAGCTTAACCGTTAAGCTAGCACAACCCAAAAAAAACTATTAAAATAGCTAGCACCACACTAATAATTGATTACTATTTAATTACTCACTATTTACCAAGTACTTAACCATATTTAAGCTCTCAAGCCCCGCGCAGTCCAAAATTAAACCTGCACAGTAATGTGGGGTCACCCACCTCCGCTAAATCGTTATTCGTTATTTTAAACATTTTTCCAATGATATGTAAACGTACCCTAAGACAACTAAGTGTTTGTAATTTGTAAATTAATCAAGGTGCAGCCGAATATCGGATACTGTTTTTTATGCTATGAATGAATTATACCAGTCCTACCAGATAAAAGGCAGCTTGCGATCCACCAATCAAAATACATCGACATTAATTGAAAATCAATCGTAACATAATGTTTGAGCATAGGTTAGAAATTGATTACCTACTCTAGCACAATCAGTTCAAATTGATTGTAACATGGATTAATCGATGTATGAATGCTTAAAAATAAGTTAGGAATTGATTACCTACTCCAGCACAATCAGCTAAAATTAATGTTAACTGATTGTGCTGGAGTAATAAATTCCTAACTTATATTAAAGCATTCATACATCGATTAATCCATGTAAAAATTAATTTGAACTGATTGTGCTGGAGTAATAAATTCCTAACTTATTTTTAAGCATTCATACATCGATTAATCCATGTTACAATTAATTTGAACTAATTGTGCTAAAGTAATCAATTTCTAACCTATGTTCAAACATTATGTTACGATTGATTTTCAATTAATGTCGATGTATTTTGATTGGTGGATCGCAAGCTGCCTTTTATCTGGTAGGACTGGTATAATTCATTCATAGCATAAAAAACAGTATCCGATATTCGGCTGGACCTTTATTAATTTACAAATTACAAACACTTAGTCGTCTTAGGATACGTTCACATATAATTGGAAAAATGTTTAAAATAACGAATAACGATTTGGCGGAGGTGGGTGACCCCACATTACTGTGCGGGTCTAATTTTGGACTGCGCGGGGCTTGAGAGCTTAAATATGGTTAAGTCCTTGGTAAATAGTGAGTAATTAATTAGTAATCAATTATTAGTGTGGTGCTAGCTATTTTAATAGTTTTTTTTTGGGTTGTGCTAGCTTAACGGTTAACGCCGAAAATGTCAGTACCCCCACTTTCTCGAAAATTGACCGCGATAGGCCTATAATTTTAGACTAATTTTAGACTATTTTAGACCACCATTTTCAAATTTTGGACCCATTCCAGTATTGGAGATTGGACAAAACCGGAATAGGAGCAATCATGGTGGTACCCCCACCACAATGTTATGTTTAGAGGATTTTCAAAAACCACCCCTTAGGGATTAACACTACCCCGTTGGCATTAAAACATTCTGACCCTTGATCTAGCCACTGGGCGGAGCTTGCCGACGTCGTTTTTAGTGTTAAACTCCCGTTTTTGTAAAAAAATATACTAAACCTGCAAATAACCTAAGCGCTTTTGTGACAAATTACGCTTAGGTTAGCATTCTTTTTAGTAACAAACGTCGTTTAGTGTTCGCCCAGTGGCTAGATCAAGGGTCAGAATGTTATGATGCACCCCGTTGATATACCGATATAGTCTATAATTATAAACCACTTTATTCGCAGTTTTCCGCCGATTTTATACAGCCGGTATATCAACGGGGTAGTGTTAACCCGTAAGGAGTGGTTTTTGAAAATCGGTACTATGGCCGATCAGTAGTCTAAAATTGGTCTATAATTATAAACCACTTTGTTCGCAGTTTTCCGACGATTTTATACAGCCGGTATATCAACGGGGTAGTGTTAACCCGTAAGGGGTGGTTTTTGAAAATCGGCACTATGGCCGATCAGTAGTCTAAAATTAGTCTATAATTATAGGCATAACCTCTAAACATAACATTGTGGTGGGGGTACCACCATGATTGCTCCTATTCCGGTTTTATCCAATCTCCAATACTGGAGTTGGTCCAAAATTTGAAAATGGTGGTCTAAAATAGTCTAAAATTAGTCTAAAATTATAGGCCTATCGCGGTCAATTTTCGAGAAAGTGGGGGTACTGACATTATTAAATATAACGGTTAAGCTGGCACAACCACTTTTTTTTTAAAAAATCAACAGTAATAAATTTGGCTTTTGGGTAATCAATTAGTAATAAATGAGTACTAAATATCTGGTACGTTTCAACTGATTGTGCTACAGGGGTTGTGCCAGCTTAACGGACCTATATTTATTACCACTCATTACCAATTCTATTAAAAACCTATGCTCTTGATAAAGCAAGGCCTCCTGCAGGCGGCTTGCATGCTAAGATAGGTACTTTATGTTATTAGGTATATACTATTTTTTAACTCAATTGTGTACAATCTTTTAGTGTCCTCTATCAATAATAGTCGATGCAATGAACAATTTTAACATTCCAGCGCTCGCGCCTACATAAAATTTACGACAATTTAACAAAATCGTGTTTATTATTGTTTCTGTAAATTTGTTTTCTACCTGACCCTTTTGTATTCCACGTATGTTCAGTTAGGTAGCGGGGGGCGAAGGAATCATTGTCATTTGGCTATTTAAATTAATTGTATTCTGTACTTTGTGCGCTTAAGAACATCCTAAGTAACGCTTATAGCGCATGGGTTTTGAAGCAAATGTCTTCAATTTTGCAAGTGTATGTAATTTTAGTAGTGTAAGTTCGATTATTTTCATATCGATAAGTGTAAAATGTAGTGTCTTAGATATTTTCATATATTCTATATTATAAATTACCTGTATTAATTGTACTGAAAAGGAGTAGTGTATAAAAGATTATTAATATTTAAATTAGATAGGCTACGAAGTTCATTTTTGTTTGTTTGATGTAAATTTAAAAAATACAAACGTTTATTCTTAATTCCTTAATACTATTTTATATTTTAAATCCAAAGAATTTGAAAAAAAACGGCTCTAACCAACCTACATAAAAAATATGACACGCGCGCGCTGGTGTAATAACAAAGCGCGCGAGCGCTGGAAGGTTAACCCTTTCAAATGATAAAATTAATAATAAGATGCAAAAATTTTTAGCGAAAAAATGTGCGAAGATATAGCAGAACATCCGAAAACATCTAAACTACTTAAAGAACACAATGTTTTTGGAACGGTGTGTTTTGCTGACAAACTTTTAGCGGCACAAACGCGACACTAATCACGCACAGTCTCGAAATTTGTGCCGACAAAAGTGTGCGAAAATACGATAGGACCTATATCTTTATAACGATATGTTTTGCTGACAAACTTTGAACGGAACAAACAAACTATTCATGCTAGTTCATAAGCCGTTTTTAAGTCAAAATACGCTTAGGTATTAGATGTTACCACTGAACTCAATAATAGAGTTCAGTGGATGTTACTTATCAGTAAAACTATTTCAAATGGAGGTTCCTAAGTGCACCAATGTTGGATCTGAAATATCGTTTCCTCGTTTTAAAATTATTTCAGAACTTGGTCAATGGAGTTTAAGTTTTTCAAAACTTTGAGTAGTGGACATGATGTAGTGTAGACTCGGTGCAATATTTTTGTCCCATAGCTTACCTACTTACTTCCACAGACCACAGCAGCGGTTACACTTACAATGCAACTCTTGGTTTTGTATTAAACTCTGGTTTCCCTTCTTGACCACAACGTTTATAGAAACATTGTAGCATACTACGGTTCATTGTACCAAAGGAATGAATGGCTCCGCGTCGGCTCCGCGTTAGTGAGTCCCTAGGACTTTAAATGAAATGGGTATGTCGAAGATTAAGAATGTACTTATTATCTTAGGAGGGTAGAGCGCAGAGCTCAGCTCAGCTCAGCTCAGCTGTTACTGTATATGGTTCGGGTTTGGTTTAAAAACCTTCTATCGAATACTTTTCGACCAAATACAAATTTTTAAAATAAATTTGGTATATTCCGACAATAAGTAATTTTTATAAATTTTGAAAACTAACATTCCCCAGACAACACAACAAACACCAAAAACCACAATAATAAATAATAATGTTATTAAATCATGCGCGATTCAACAGCAAATCCGAGAGCAAATCGTTAACAACTGTTTGTTCGCTGATGAGGACAGTTTTGCTATTAAATGCGTACAGTTTAATCAAATGTTGTCATATTTCTGGTTTGTTTTAAAAACTACTTTTTGTGATTATCTTTTAGTGAATTTTTTAAGAATTCAGGAACTTTGACCTAATCTTCAAGGAATGACCTTACGGGTACATGGTTATGTTTCGAAAAAAATGCACTACTTAAGTCTATACATATCATGTGCGCAATTTGGCGGTTTACAACTTTCGAAGCAAAAAAATTCGGATTAGTAAGTAGGTAATCAGAAATCGAAAAAATTGCAAATTAGGTAAGTACACCCATCTTACGATCGCAAGTAAAAAATATAAGTAGATAGTAAGTACATAAAGAAAATGTTGTTCTAACAATTGGTCAAATTTGTATACCGTTTACAAATCATTAAGTAAATGGTCAAAAATGAAAAACGAAAAAAATAGATCAATTATTTTTGTTTACCTACACAACAAATTGGTTCAATTTTTTCGGGCTCAATTCTATTATTTGTGACATTTTGCAGTGTCATCTAAATTGAATTGAATTTCTTCTGCAACCTTGGATAAAAATACCATAAACCCCTAATATTAACCACATACGACTTCCGTTTTATTTATTTCGGAATTTAGAGAAATTCCATTAAAACTAAACAATAGAAATTAATTTTTGCATCTCCACAAAGTTTTAAAAACATTCTTAACCGAGTTCTTAACGTTACTCGCGCTCGCGCTTGTATTTATTTAGTCGTCAATGTTTATAATTGACACACATAAAAATAACTTTAACAAAACCTTGTTTAATTAAAATGACTTAAGAGTAGTAGGTAAAAGTTTGCAATATAAAAAAATACGTTAAACTGGAGCTAGTCATAACCCACATAAAGTTACTTTGTAACAAGAATCATGTGTCACCCTAATTGAGATTACTTAAACTAAAGCGAACACCTGTTACGAATTTACCCGTCCAGATGCCCAATACTAAGATTAATAAAATGCTCAAAAATAAATTAATCAGAAATTAATATAACTTATTAGACAAACCAGTTGAGGTTAATTAAAAGTGTACTAAATACAAGCGACACACGCGGAAAATAAGATTATGTATCAAAACAAAAGTAATATGACACTATAATAAGACACTTGCAAATGTACACCGCCCGAAATTCCGCCAACGAATTAATTAAAATTGAAATTATTTCATTGAATATTTTTAGCGATTGATTTTATAGCGAGCGGTTCGCCTCGCGACCTTGTACATCATAGCGACCTTGCGCATCGCTAGCTACAAATTGTGTACAAAATATAGAATTTCAAAACACTCCACAGATTTATATAATATCATAATCGGTGAATGTTTGATGTGTAAGAAGTGTAAGTAGGGACCTAAATAAAAGAGAAATTTAAAGGTACATAATATCAACAAATTCTTCTGAAAGTTGTGACGGGTACAGTGTATGTACAAGAAGACTTTAAATTCAAAGTAGATGATTGCTTTAAACCAGCATCTTTCTTACCTTTAAGAAGAGGAAGCTGCTGCAGTTCTACGTCTTGCGAATTACGGTACCGAGAGCTGCCTTGTGATTTTTTAGTCTTTTTCTTAAGGGATCTTTTGGCGAATGGGTCAATCCTATCGACGAACGTTGTCGTCGACATCGTTCTTGAAAACTTTTAAGCACCAAAACACAATTATTTACACTGGGGTAGCACACTGGCGCGCACAATCACTCTGCATTTCACCAAAATCCAGAAATGTAATAACCGATGTCAAAGTACAAAATTTTTCGTTATCATTATTCTGCACTAAGAAACGTTTGTAAGTTACAAATGACTAAAATATAATTTATACAAGGAGTGCCTAGAGGTTCTCTTGCAAGTGCACGCCCAAACACTTAGCCGGTCAATGTTTGGTTTTTACAATTTTCAAAAGCGAAATGTACGTCCAAAAGAAATCTTCTTCTAGTCGTTAACGTTTAGAGTATAATTCTATTACCAGTATAGAAAACGGTAATCGTTAAACGGGTAAACTAACGAACTGTCCAGTATTTTCACCCGCCATCAGCTGGTTACAACGCCACAAATTGCTCATTTTCGACAACACTGTAACATCCAACACTTATATAACGCAACATTTACAATCGAAATACTATTATCTACACGAATATAATATTTTCGCCCTTATTTTATGCACTTATTAATACTTTCTATGACAATTTTCGCACACGAAGAGATCCGATGCCATAAGTACCTAGGGCTGAAAATAGATGGGGGAGACTTGTTAATCAAATGACGTACTAATAAAAGTTAATCTTCTTATAACCGAGATTAATTACGATCTTGACGATTTAACAAACTTTCAAACAATTTTTGTAACCAACGTCACGAAAATAATGACATAATATTAATATTCTTAAATGAACAGTTGCTCAATACACTAGCGACTGTAAATTTGTGACCAATCGAAATTCAATACTGTCTCTTATGAACCAATCAAAAAATGTTTTAGACGTAAATGACAACCATTTTGCTGATCGAAATATTTTGACAACTCCAAGGGAATGTCATAACCTAATTTTTTATTTAAAATTTAACCAAAATATTTTAGTTTTACATATTAGTAAGAGAATCAAAAAATGAAATGTCCAGGGTGGTACTGTGGTAGAATATTATTAGAAAATAGTAGTTTAGGAGAATGTGGGGCTTGCCCCAGAGGGTATCGAAGAAGTGATACTACTTTTATTTGTGAACCTTGTATGGATAGTCCCTTATTTTATGACTGGTTATACTTGGGGTTTATGGTTCTATTAGCCCTAGTTCTACATTGGTTCTTTATAGATCTCGTCGTAATGAGAAGAAAGTAAACTGAACTTCAGTTTTACAATATTGTTATATTAGTTTTATTTCAGTTTCAACAAGGAAGTTATAATGCTACACTGTTCGGCACTTATTGAAATAGTCTTAGCATGTATATTTACACTTTTATCTACTGAGCCAATTGGAACTTTAACAATACGTAGTTGTATAGTAAGAAGCCTCTCTGATTGGTATACTTTACTTCATAATCCACGTCCTAATTATGAAAAAACCGTACATTGTACCCAAGAAGCAGTTTATCCATTGTAAGTGGCCAATTTCAATCTTAATTTGCAACTATCAAAACTAGATTGTATACATTTTAGTGCAACGTTCGTTGTTCTCAGGGGAATAGCGTACATCTATGCGACTGACGCATTGCATCCTTTTTTAAACATTTTTGTCCATTGCTGTAAATCCAGCGTAAACCATGAAACATAACATACCTACATTATTTACTTTAAACACTAACTCTCCTTACTTCTCCCTGCAATTCTGAAATACGACGACTGATGTTACAACTCAAAACCAAAGAGCTCGCTCTGCACCCACTTAGTCAACAGTAAAACTTCGAGTAGATGTGGCCGTTGGTTATGTACTCAGTGATGCGATTTTTCAAAAGCATCTTTGCCGTTTTCAGTGGTTCCTATTCTTGTTTCTGCATTTAATTTTGTTTGATTGTATTGATGGTTACAACTAAATGTGATTATATGATTGGAAAACTGTTAAATTCGCCCTTGACTCTTATCATACACACAAAAATTACAAATAATTCAAGATGGATCACCATAAATACTAAATTGAATTGTGTGTTCAGCATTTTAGTGACAATGTATATAAAGGTGAACACTGGCTTTGTGACTGTAAGGAACTACTAAATAAGATTTTCTGCTGGTATTTACTATATTCCACAAAGAAGAATGTAGGGAGTACAGATGTACAGACCGTAATATAACCGTGACAGTGCTTTCTCATTAGTCATTACTCTACAACACCAAACATTACTGTGTAAACACAGGTTGCACAGAACCCCTTGAAGATTATTTCTCATTGTGAATTTAAACAAAGAAGTACTGCCATTATTTTCTGTAAGTTTGTTCTTATTCGAACTGTAATCCTCAACACGAGAAAACCTCTAATTAGATGGAAAGAGTGCTGCAGATCTGCATTGCCAGATTTATCCCAGAGGTTAACAAGTATCTTAATTATAAGAAAAAGATCTGTAACCAAGCTTTCTATAACAACAGATAAACAATTAAGGGTGATGCTACGTTACAACTTTTTTTGAGATTGTAGAAATTTATAAAAAGTATAAAGGCTTCAAAGTAGGTATTAATAAAAGTGTATGCAAGATATCTCAAAGACAAATGTTTTTGATGTGTAGTAATTAGTAGCTGTACTACACTATTGGTCAATAAAGTCATTAAATTCTTTGAGGGCAGGACCAAAAGTCTTGGGAATTGTAGTACAACCATTCTCACTAAGGTAGCGCAACGAAACGCTGTCTTAGTGAGAATGGTTGTACTAAATAACCTGCTAATAATTATCAGCAGCAGTTTGCTGTGACGCGCAGCGTTGCGTCATGCTGCTAAGTGATGCTTAGATGAGAATCGGAGTTAAGTATGTGTCTTACTTACGTCATATTAAATTAAAAATGCCTAATAATCGTGGATACGAGAAAATGGTTCCCAACCATGGTATAGTCATTGTAAGCAGCACTGCAGAAATATATAAATAAATACAATCTAATCGTTGTTTTCTCCTTTAGCCGTTTCTGAATGTTAATTGTTTGTACATTATTAAAGTGTCAATTTTTGATTAAAAATATGAAAATTCGTTAAGAATTGAAAAATAAATTTTTAAATGAAGAACTATGCCTTATGTCTTGGCATTTGCTGTACTACAGTTGGGAACTATTTTTACACATATATTTATTAGACATTTTGACTTAAACATGTTCTTAATCTATGGTCCTTTAATTCTAGGACACCCTGTTCTTCCTATTGAAATTTACAAAATCACATACATTAATAATATCTACATAAATCTCAAGGAGAATATAAAAGATTTTGTTACAAACAAATAATAAAGGAAAAGATGTAAACGCTTTGCAGGCTGTTCTCTCGGTTTATCTTCATCAGTTACCTCCATGTTATTGTTTGTTATATTATAAACACCAATTCATAGAAAAACAATTGGATATCTTTAGGTAATCCATTGATCCTTCAATGAACAATCAATCAATCAAAAGATCGTAAGTAAAAGATAGTAGAAGACTGTGAGTACAGGCAGAGTGTATGTCATGGTAAAGCAAGCGAGGTTCTATTGTTACACAAATTTAGTACTTTGTTCTAACGTAGATAATAGTACCTACAAACTGTAATTTGAAGAAACCAGTTGATCTTTTATTTCAAGGCTGTGGTACCATTATTATACTAATCGGTACATTAGGGAAGCTTGCATGAAATTACCTGTTACAATATAGCAATTTAATGTTAAAGTTGCAATCTCAGCAGAGACTAAAGGCTCCTTGTTCAGCCAAACTTTCCTTTAGTTATTTCAAAGCAAGGAATTTCACATAAAGGTCAATATGCTATGTAACCCTTTCCTGATTTGGTCCTAATATTAATTTCGTAGTTATGCGCAATTAATAATTATTGAAATTTAACAATGAAAATTTTTGAGCAAGCGAGACAATTTATCTACTATGCAGGGTGTTTCAGAATAAGATGCTGATCCTTAAGGGTGTGAATCCTTATGTGATTTTAGGAAGAAAAGTTCAAATAAACCTATGTCCTAAACCTCTTAACTTTTGAGCTACAAGGTGTTAAAGTTTTAAGAAAAAAAGTGTTTTTTTATCGTATCCTTAATAATTTCCTAGATATTTTTATCAAATTTGGCACACGCCCTCTAAGCATCAACAGCCATTTTTTGATAAAAAAGATTTTTTAATTTTTTAACCAGTGGCGTCCGTCCAGGATGTGAACTAGATATTTTTGGAAAAATATGCACGCCACTGCTTTTTGTTAAAATAAACATTATTTTTAAAATTCCCATTCATTTTAGGGTAAATTTGATTTTTTGACTTTTTTTCGCCCGACGAACGGTTTCCGATAAAAAAAATAAAAAGCATTTAATGCGCATGCCGCTATGTGCCTATGATTTCTGAAAAGGAGGCTAGAAACTTTGTTGTCAAGGAAATAATTGCAATGACAAAATAAAATTTGTTTATTTAATAAATTTTACCATGAAATTAAAAAAAACTAACATTAGACAACCTGAACAAAAACGAAAATAATTTAGAGGAGCTGTTGAAACTTTAAAACCTTGTAGCTCAAAAGTTAAGAGGTTTAGGACATAGGTTTGTTTGAACTTTTCTTCCTAAAATCACATAAGGATTCACACTCTTAAGGATCAGCATCTTATTCTGAAACACCCTGTATACATAATGTAAGCTTACTTTACAGCACCTCCGAATTTACCTTATTCCATTAAATTATTTGTTACAGATATACAATGGTGTTTGTTTTCTTTGCTTATGCTTTGATCTTAATGTTAATACTAAGACCGTGGATTTGCAAGCGATGTTTGCCAAGACAAAGCAAAATGTCTATATATGCCGCCATGTACTTTTTACCTATACTCGCTCTTCTTCAGGCATTGATTGGAGGTTTATTGTGTAAGTATATTTAATAATTGTTAATTTCGTAAGTATACAAAATATATCCTTTTCAGATTATTCGTTTCCCTATTTAGTTGTTGTCTTATCAGTGATATCATGTGCAGCTCATTTCGCTGCTAAAATAGACCAAACGGTGCTTTCCCTTATTATAACAACGGTCGTGGATCTGAGGAATGTTGTCATTCTGATTGGCCATTGGTGTTTACACGCATATGGTATTGTTGCAATAACACAACTTACAAATCCGACATTACATGCCCTACTGATTTTGTTAGTGCCGCTACCAGCTTTATTTTATATTCTCACTGCCAGGTTTACCGATCCATCAAGGTTCTTGCCAACTTAAAACTTCATTTTATTTTTATTGTAGGTATTATAATATTTGAATCTCTCTGCAATTATTTATTGTAAATATCTTTTTAGTTTTAAGTACAAAATCTATATTTTATGAAAATAAACATTTTATTAAGGTGTGTTAATAATTAAAACATTAAAGGGTGCGATTTCCACTATGGCCAAACAGTCATTTTTCTAGGTGGGGGGGGGGGGGGCACAAAAAGAAGATAAAAATGGTTTAAATATTTTGTGTAAACGCTGAAACTAAAAAGGAAAATCAGACCAATTTGTTAAACTTTATTTCATAAAAATGAGATGTTAATACAAATTTAATTTTGTTGTAATCAATACCCTTACAGTTTGGTCATATGATGAAGAAACGGATAAACCAATTTTGTCATTACACCAATCAAACGAAGTAATAGGCTGTGTAGAGACGGTGCTATTTTGTAATAAACTTAAGTCGCCTGGTACGCCCATTTCAATACCATCTCCATCCTTATCAACACGCTTATCTGGATAATTGCTATATACGTTATATTTTAGTATGTCATAAGAAAGTCGTTTATACATACTATTTCCATAAACATAAGGAGCCTGCACCTCCCGTTGTCATAAATATTTCTCTATTTTGAGGTAAGTGCTTAACTGACCAAATTGTTGACGAGTGTGCTTTTTCTGTAACTTGCGCAAAACCTTTTCTAGGATGCTGTGTCCTTACATCAAAGCAATAAAGTTTAGATTCCAAAGTAGTTGCTACTAGTTTGTTCATTGGTATATCTTTACGATCAAATTGTAGTCCAACGACCTATAAATCTCTTTATTAAAATAACAGATGTGTATAGAAATTCAAGAGCACAATTGAATTTATAACTTGTGCAATTACTTATTTACAAACATAAAATTCGCTTACTCCATTTTTTAAACATTTTGACCAACGTAATGACATACTTTTGAGATCAAACATTTTAACATCCCCATTGTCATAACCGGCACAGACTATCCGTTCTTCAGAATTGTATGAATTACCAAATGCGACAGTCCAACAATCTCTTGCGGCTGTACCTTCATTAGGTAAAATTTAGCAACTGGAGTATCTTTTTGTCGAACGTCCCATACCATTACAGATCCTAAAGATAAATAATAGTATAATTATGTAGGTCTATAAAATGAGTATTCATTTCTGATACTTTTTTCGATGATAGGACAGGGCTTAAATTGTGCCGGCTCGCACCGGCTCTAAGAGCCGGCTTACCCTGGAAGAAACGGCTCTGCGAGCCGGCCCTGATTTTTGCCTTGCGAGCCGGCCCTTTTTACTAGCGAACCGGCTAAAGTGCCCTTATTTGTAATTCACCGGCTCTTTCTTTCATGGTCCACCACTTAAATAATTTGACCCATAGAGTTATGTTCGAAAATGGATTGCAAACGGTAAGCATAGTGCTGTTGATAGTAATAGTAAATCTCGCAAAGGAAATGTGGTCGATTCTGATAAGAGCATTTTGTAGAAATTATTTGAGTGAGATAATTATGAAGTCTAAAATGATATACCTAACAGCTATGATGAATTAAATAAATCTTTGCAAAAATGCAATTGGTCGCAGTAATTTTGGATTCTGGATACTGATGGGAGGGTGGTCCGCAGTCCACGCACGCTTAGGCCACCTATTAGAGCCCTTTGTGCTACCTCCCTTCGCAGTAATAATCCATATTTTAATGCTTACGAAATATAACATAGTTTTGGATTGTACCTATATAAAAAGAACCTTTTTTCGTAAAAATGTGCCCTTTTTTAGAAATGTGCCCTTTTTAGTAAAACCGCGAGCCGGCCCTTTTTAATTTACAATTTAAGCACTGTGATAGGAGGTTACCTAATTGTAAAAGACTGAGAAAGTGCAATCAGATAAAATAATTTAACTTAGAAACGAATACAGTTATTAAAACAAACCGTCACGAGATCCTGTTACAATTTCTGGAGCACCACATCCAATTTTTGTTCCTGCGACACCATCTATTGAATTGATTATTGCAGAATGCTTTGTAGATTTATAAACGGGAAGTAATGGGTCTTCTAAATCCCTATTTTGCATAATGATGGAAATGTTTATGGTCAATATACAACTTAATTGTAAAACTTGTGTGCATACCATACTTGTAATCTTCCTCCAAAGTCTCCCGTAGCTAAATGTCTTGTTCTTAAGCTGGACGCTTCAAATGTGCCACACTTAAATTGGTCAGCTTTTGCAAATTCGCTTATTTTTTCAAACCCATCAGTACTCATGTTATAAATTTCTACAATACCGGTGCCATTTGATTTGCCACCCATAGCAACAAATTTTGCCGATGATGGAATCCATTTAACTTCGTGAACTGAATAATTCACATCTTTCTCTAAGTGACATATTATTTGTGGTTTGTCAAGTTGTTCCATTATTACCTATATTTGTTTTAATGTTTTAATAAATCTTTAAAGTTCTACAGAACCTCATTCAAATTCAACAATATTATGTTGCCATAGCAACATATAGGCACAGATTATATTATTATATTAATATAGGTATGTGACAGTGTCTTGTATGTGCTTATATCAAAGAGTAGGTATATTCTCTTTGCTTATATCATCGGTATGTGTATAACTTCTGTCTGTGTCCTGGACCTAATAGCGTTATCGATAATCTTATATCTACTTAAGTATATAAAAATTAATTGTGGTGCGTTAGTATCGCAAAAACTCGATTAACATACAATTTTGCATAGTATACCCTGTTCAAGTCACCAGCCGTTGCACGTCATAGCTTAAAACCTTTGATTATATATAACTACTGGATGTAGCAAGGCGTAGTACTTTACATTGATCCGATTGAAGCCAAATTGTGAAATGGAAATAGTATTGGTATTGGTATTAATGAAAGAGAGATGGGTACAGAATTACTACTAAAAACATACACGCAAGCTTATGAAGTCGCAAAACACAGTCTATCTCTTTTTTTAGCTTCACGTTTTATACATCCAGTAGTTATATATAATCAAAGCTTAAAACTTACTAAATCAATGACGTGTAATCAGCGTTGTCAAATGTACGTGTTGTCAGACTGACATTTTTAGGTTAGGAACAAATAGATACTGTATACCTATGTAATAATAAAATACAACAACTAATGTAGACATAAACAAAATAAGAGTACTGATAAGTACTGTTTTTAGTAAGGCAATTTAAAAAAAAAATAGCTTAAGTGCGTACCGGTGAATTTAACAAAGTAAACAAAACTTGACATGACAACATCGAGATATTTTATGAGATTATATTCGCACTACGTTTTAAGTTGTAAGTACGAACTGCAAAGTGTGCGACAAGGATAAAATATGGTCGCTAACCCTACACGATTAATAACTTTTAATACCAACTGTACATACGATTACATTTTGGCTTTAATGCAAATTTGATTAAAGTTGCTTAGTAAATTATAATTATAGTATTGGTACACGAATAATGACGTGCAACGGCTGGTCACTTGAACAGGGTATAGTTCAGGTTAACCATAGGAAGATTTAAAGCCATTAATTGAAGTCCTAGGGTTTTATAGCTTTGTCCCTCTAGTTTTTGAAGTTATCATGTTATTGTTATGCAGAAATCATTTGTTTTGATTTTATGAGACGATTATTAAATATTGTTAACAGAAGTGTAACGTTATTACTGTCAGTTTGACAGCTTTGAAGTTTGAGTGACTGTGACGATACGCGGTTGACATGTATATCAAAATTAAGACTGAGCGATTGACATATATTCGTTTGATCCAAAACATTTTACAATTGTTTTTAGATATCCAGTTTTTACCTTTTTTTTAAAGATATAGGGTTCAATTTTTCATATCTTAGGCAAAGCGTCATACATGGAAGCCAGATAGGATTGACTTTCCTGGTATCATATCAGTGAACTACACACAACCAAACTTATATGGAATCATCTATTATTTTACATAATTTTTGAGATGTATGATCATTTGTGGTTTATGAATAAAACCCATTCCTTACTAAAGACTTTTAATGAAAAATAACCCACGTTATTTAAAAAAATTAATTAGTTGACATAATGAACACCACGGTAATTTGTTTTGGTTTCTGAAACGAAATGAGATTTAAATTTTTAATGGTCAAAAAGTCAAAAGTCAAAATGTCTAACTGACACCAATTCAGAATTTGGTTCATTACATTCTACATTCGGAGGATTTGAATTTGATAATCCATCAGCGAAACTTGATACAAACTATAAATACTCGCTTTACTGTAAGTATGGGTTTTATTATAATTTAAAGTTTATGATAGGTATATTATTTGGAAATCATTTTTTATTTTAGGTGTTCTCATGGTGACAGATAAAAAATAGGCATATTGTCTGCAAAACTTATTATTTTATGTCGAGTTTAGGCGAAATATACAATACTATTTATATAAATTGTGAATAGAATCAGACCTAAAGACTGCAACTTGCGGTTCTACGAAAGCAACAAGTTGAAATTCACTATACACAGTGTCCAAAGTTAAACATTCACCATTGCTATCTCCGTTATAATTGCAGCTACAAGGTCGGTTAAATGGGCAAACTAATGCCATTTTTTCCGCTGGTTACAATCATGACAACAAATTGAACAACATTTTTTGAAATACACACCATGTATATTTTTACACATTTCGAAAGGAAATTTAATTTTGAACAAAAAATTGTTAATACAGAACCACTCTAAACTTAAAAATAACCAAATAATATGCATCTTCCGTTGATCTTTCTTCTCTAAATATCTTTGAGAAATTAGACAGCAAGGAAATCGGATGAATGTCCACTTATCTAATTTACTACCTACCACTTGTTAAAAGTGGTTTGATAAAAGTGAGTTTTAGAACTTTTTGAAAGCAACCTATTTCTAAACATTTATTTACACGGAATACCAATGGGTGAAGAATCTCATGAACAAATTCCTTTTAAAGTTTCTGTCTGTACTGTTCTTGGCGATTCCTCGGTTTTTAAGTTTTTATCACTTCTAATAGTTCCGTTTGATGTGTTGGAAACTTTCTAATATTATTGTTCATGTCAACACAATAATTACTTAGGTGTGATACATTTCTAGCTGTAGCCATTTAACAATAATCATTGTTATAGCTTTTATCACAGATATGTATATGTATTTTATCTGTGCTTTTATTCTCCAATTTTTAGTATAATAGTTGTATCTTGTTTGCAGGTAACTTTTATAGTTCTGAGTTCAATAAATTTCTTCAATTTCTGTTTCAGATCGTGCTTTGCCATAAATTATACCAATACTTCCCAAAGAGCTTTAAGTACTAGAGTTTTTATTTTTTTAATTTGCCATTTTAGATATTATTTCTTCATATTTTTTTTATTATATTATCAATTTTATTATTAATTTTATTATTATTATTATCAAGGCTTTGTCATCTCTGACATCCACTGAGAATCTAACCACAGAGAAGATAACTTCTTTTCTTTATGAATATTCAAATAAGCTATAGACCATTGTTCTTGACTAATTTAATAGGTACTGTAATGATTCAATTTTGAGATACATAGGTAATCTCAGGTTTTCTATTATTTTGCACTGTTCAAATCCTAAATCTCTTCATTTTTGTGAAGGATATAGGTATTTTGTTATTTTGTACAGTTCCATTACAAATTGTGAAGTGATGAAATAGTCATTGGATTTCTGGATTAGGATAGGAGGGTGGACATAGTCCACGTGTACGTACGCCTCAAATTCGAGACCTTTGTACTACCTCCCTGACTAGAGTCCCACCCCGCAACGTCAGTCAAACCATCTCACATGTGAGATGAACCTGAGAATGATGGAAGGGGAAGTAGCTCTAATCGTAGCCATGTCCGGCCAAGATACCCCCAACATGGATCGTCTCAGTTGGACAAGTGCGGGACACTCACAAGGTATGTGGTGTGTCGTCTTCTTATCTGTGTAACATCTTGTACGGGATAATGATTCTACCAGGCCCATGTGGTGCATGTGCATGTTTATAGTTTACAGTGCCCAGAAAGAATGCCCACTAGTAGGCGCAGGTTCCTTCTTGATAGCCCTGTGCAAAAACGCGCCAGGGTACGAGATGAAGTAGGTCTCTGTCGCATGATGGCAGTCTAACATCAAGTTCCACTTTGGGTGTCTTGTGTTATTAAGTTGTTTACAGTTGATACTGTAGGTAAGTGGAAGAGCCGGTTCTGGATCATAAAACATCTGTTTTGAGGCTAGTAGGGCTAACTCGTCGCCTTTCGTTCCAACATGCCCCTTAATCCATACGACCTCGAGGGTATTGCTCCTTGCTACTTGCGCTAGTGCGTGGTGATATTTGGAAACCAAGAGGTCATTTTAAAGTGACCAAGTGCCTGCAGGGCAGCCCTGCTGCCACTGGATGTTCTAATAGTTTTGTTCTGTAAGTTATGCATAAGAACTTCTCTTGCACTAATCATTAATCCTACCAATTATGATTGGTATAGTCGGAAATCTGCCTAGTGGTTGGGTGATATGGAAGTTCAGTTCTTTGGAGTAAATACCCAGTACCTGTTGCTTCGATTGTTTTAGCTCCATGTCCATGAGCTCCATCTGTGAAGATCAATATGTCAGGTTGGGATGCAATATAGTGATACATAGCTTTCTGTTCTATGAATAAATATATAATAGCTGTTTATTGTTCTTGGGAACCGTTTCTTTTTCCCAAATTTTTTTACAGGGCTTTTTGTAGTGTTTGGTGTTTCTTCATTTACTTTTACATAACATTACATTACGGAATTGAGAATTTTTAGTTGGGTACAAAAATGTAATAATTATGCACAAACACAGATTCTTCTTTCACAATTTCTGCGATTCGATCACATGGAAACTCTTCTAGAATTCGATTTCCTGAAGTGAGGAATCAGAATAAAAAAATTCGCAAGTTTTTGTTTTAAGGTTATGTAATGAAAGCATTAAAGCAACCATTGAAATCAAAACAAATTTTGGATGTTGGATCCACTAAAAACGCTAAATATAATTAATTAATCATCCTGTTACCAAAAATAAATATTGTAAGCAGAGTAGGAAAAGTTACTTAAATATTACCTACCACTAGATAACCTTTGAACATGCTCATGATAGTGATTAAGTACTTATAACAGTACATAATTTAATTAGGAATATTTAGTAATAAGTATTGTGGTAGTATTTCTACAACAGATTTACTATGAATATCACCTATAACTTGTATATTAGTTATGAATATTGAAATTGAAATTCTTTTCTTTGCAAAAGCTCGAGAACTGTCTGGTAAAAATCAAGCAATTATAAGTGTTTCGTCCATAATCTCCTTCGAAGATCTACTAAGCGTTATTGTTCAAGAATTTGACTTAGATGCTATTAAGCACTGTTGCATGTTATCCGTTAATGAAGAGTACGTGAACTTCGAGGATACATTACATTTAAAACAAGGAGATATTGTTGCCATTATACCACCTATAAGTGGAGGTTAAAATGGAATTTTTAAAATTAACACGTAATAAGCTTTCTGTCGAAGAAATTTCCGATCTTGTATCCACACCGTCGTGCGGTGCTCTGTCCATATTTGTAGGAACAACTAGGAATAATTTCGATGGTAAAACTGTAATTAATCTTGAATATGAAGCTTACGAAACTATGGCCATGAAGTCGTTGCAATCTATCTGTAATGATCTAAGATCTCGATGGAAAACAATTGAAAACATTGCAATTTATCATAGGTTTGTATATTGATTGCTTATGGAATGTTCGATTATTTAAAATATACCGTAGGCTAGGTACTGTACCGATAATGGAAGCAAGTATTGTCATTGCAATATCATCACCGCATAGGCAGGAGGCTATGCTAGCTGTACAATGGTGTATTGACAATGTTAAAAAATCTGTTCCAATTTGGAAAAAAGAAATATATGAAGGGCAAACAGAGTCTTGGAAAGAAAATAAAGAATGTATGTGGTCACAATCACAATCCAACCGTAGTTAAAATATCCTTTTTTTTTTCTTGTATCTAAAGTGTTACTTAGTTGTAGATATTTTGTGTGAAAAATTATTTTTTTCAAATACACGCATTCAATATTTTTAGCATCTATTCATCCTCCAAGAATTAAATTCTTTAAATTAAAGGATACATCCGAAATTAAGGTTCCGTTTCTTCCCCCTCATCTTATTCAAGTTAAAGCCGACAACGAAGAGATAGAACGACGTATTCACAAATTCATCGAGTTAAAAAGGGAAGAGATAAATCAATCGAATATAAGAGATTTTTGTAGTCGCGATAATAATGAAACAAACGAATTCTCTTGTGCACGTGTCGACGCTAAATTAATTAAAAGAAAAGATTCGAAAGGCCATTTAAAGGGTATCGGTTTTATATTTCATCACACAACACTTAATAATATACGTACTTTATAGTAAGTCGTGTTTTAAACACTTACCATCGGGATCAGGGAAATTTAGAGTTCTTGAAAAAATATGGTAACAAAAATGGAATCGAAGAACGAATAGTGAATGTCGAAACACAATTAAATTTGGAACATACAACACATAAAGACACATTTGCAAGATTACAAGGGATAGAAAATCGGTTGTTGTATCTAGAATCTTTGTCCCCCGAGTATATTAATTTTTGGGTAAGGACTCGCATTAATAGTTAAAATAGTTAATTTGTTTTTGTAGAATAAGAACATTCATTTTCAAAAATTGTCCAATAAGAAACGAATCTTTACAGTTGAAGAAATTGATAGTTTTATTAATAATTTAGAAAATAAACGTGCCAAATTAAATTTACCATCTGATGAAGAGAGTTGAAATGGTCCTCTTTTAGCATCCTAACATAAACTAACAATTAAGATTAGATTTACAATAGTTTTTCTAATTCAGTAAAACACACACTATGTATTATGTTTTAAATTGTATGAAATTTCATCAAAAAAATTATTTTATAATTGTACTAGGTTGCAAGTATTTGAGTGTAATTTTTTTAGAAATTGTGTGATAAGATAAAGCAAGCTAAGACTCTTATTTTTATTGGTGAGGTAACATAAATGCTGTAAAAGTTATATTTAAGACCAAAAATAATGAATAAAAAATAATTGAGTTGAGCTTCCACAAAATCTTGATCCATGACTACCATCTTTTACTTTCTCCATTTAGGTAATGAGACCTTATATCAACACTTGTTTTCTTTTCAATTTAGCTAATTGTACCTATGGTATATTAGATCATTATAAACAGTGCTCTTTTTGTAAAAAAAAGGTGGACTTTAAAAAATTTATTTTTGCAATTTTGTATAATATTTATAATACGGTGATTAGACCAACAGCTATTCAAAGAAAAATCCGTCGAAAACAGGTGGTGCAATGCCGTTCCCAAGTGTTCCACGACAAAAAGAGCACTGATTATAAATATATGAAAGTGGAAAAGGTTATTCAGAAAACAGCACTGCAAGGAATAAAAGCTTTATTTCTTATGCTGCTTGTTCTTTAGGACTCAATCAAGTTCATAATCTCTCATACTCATTATTTACATCAAACCTACTATGTAAATTTTTTTATCTATGAATCTATGATATACTATACTATGGGCAACAAAATGTATCATTTATAATAGATCATAGCAGAGCCTTAACTGTGCTTTTACTTACTAACTTATATGCTATATACTGCTGCATGTATGCTGCTGGACAAATTAACGCATCACTTTTTACTTTTTCTATTACTTGTAATAGTATTATTAATTTATTATTTATTATTAATACTATTAGTATTATTATTTGTAAATACCAGAAAGGGATAGCTATATTCTCAACAAATATTAAGCTGCAAAATAAAAATAAAAAAATTAAAATTACTTGTAATTTTCAGTTTTCATTGGTGAAATATAGTATCGAGGTAGCGTAGGGTCTCATCTGTTATTATTGAAAAAACAATTGGCAAACATTTGACGTTTCTAAGGTATAAGTTTGCAGTGTATTTTGTGGTATACATTTCGTAACAGCTGTTAAAAATTGGTTAGTTTAATTTTATTGGTGATATTAGTTTTATTTTCATTTGTTTAAAATTAATAAAATAGACTGTGTAGTACACCTACAGTTAAATATATTAATGGTGAACACAATTTAAATGAACATATGAAGCAGATAAGCGATAGCTCTAATGATAGCAGGTAATAGCAGAGACAACACTGGTTATAGCCAGCGATATATATATAAGTAATTTGTTGGTCGTTAAACAGTTAATAATAAGTGGGATTGTTTAAACGTTTTAACATTGAGTGAGAAATTTTCACTCAACGGTTTCTCTAGAAGTCTAGAGCAAGAGGATAAGGTAGGAAACGATCTATAATGATAGATTCTACTAAACACCAGGTTGTATCAATACTCAACATAAGCTATACCTAAATTAAAAAGTGAGCATTAATTATACTGATTGTATCTAGACTGTGCTTAAACTAAGTAATCCAATATTACGCAACATGATTAAATCCTATATACCTACCTACCAATTCAAATTTTGTAACATACTCATCTAGGCAGATGGTGAGAACTTCTACCACAAAACTTGTGACTTCTACCTTAACACTTGAAATTCAACCTTCTTTTTCGTTCTATATTCCGCAAATAACAACCTCTCTCACCGCCTATAATGTTGCAGTATAAGCACAGTATACGTCTTACGAATGGTATAAGCAGGGATCCTGATCCCTGGGTATAAGCACATTCAATTATACATCAATATCTACAGTTCAGTGGCGTAACGGTTGCTTCTATACAATTTTCAAATCGGACAAATTTGCGAGGGGGAAACATTTAAATTGAAAGCTGCCAGGTGCGTTACATTTCAAGTTGCTGTAATAGATTGGGTTTTGCTACAGCTCAAGAAAACTGTACTGTTGACGACTGGAAACAAGTTTTTCACAGGGGATCAATGAATGCAAAGTGTGTCTGATACTCTATAAGGAGGTACAGTTTTCAAAGTATCATATGTCAAATCAAAATAGGTTTATTGTATTTTCTTACATAACAATCAAATAAATACAAGATTCTATTCCCCCTCTTACAACTACTCCCGCCTGTCCTTCCCCCTACTTTCCACCTTTTCCCTCCTTTCCAACACTTCCCTCATCCATCCCAACCCTCCCCCTTCGCTCCTAGTATCTCCTTTCTTACCCTTCTCTCTTCTCTCATCTCCTCGCATTCCCTTAACATATGTGCCATGTTCTCCCTCCCCTCCCTACACATTCTGCACACTCTCTCCTCCTCCTCCCGCCAATATCTATTCTCTCTCTCCTCGTTTCCACCCCTAAACCTCGCTACAATTCTCTTTTCCTTCAGACCCATGTCCCCTGTCAGGTACTTGGCCTTGCCCTCTACCATGATCTCTCCATATCCCTCATTATATCTCCCTTCGGCTATCTTCTCTCTCCTTTCCTGCCCTTGCACATCCCTATCCCTCATGGCCACCTCCTCCACCATCTCTCTTCCTTCCTCCCTCCTTCTCAAGTATCATATGTCTCTATGCTTTTTCAAAAAACTAGAATATCGAGGTAACCCTTAATTCTTGCAAAACTGTCTTGGCAGTGTATTGTTACTTGAACATTTCATTCGAGGTAGGAATTTGTGTGGGATTCAAACATTTTTACCATAATTATTTTTTAAGTACCTACTTATATGATCTTTTTCATTTAATCTAAATTTTACACTGATTAAGTACAGTTTGGATATTATTCTATGGGGCAGTTTCACAAACCTAATTAACCTAGTGTTAAGGAATATAGGTGGAGAAATTTGCAACAGCCAATTGTGATACGGATACGGCCACCACAGACCCAATCATATTCCTTAATGGTGGATCAATTACTTTTGTGAAACCCACTCTATATGTTTTAGATCATAAGGTATAATATCAATGGTTAAAGTACTAACATATTTCTTCCAATACTCTTTGATTCAGGATTTTTATCTGAAATAAATTGTTTGCAAAATAATGAATTTGTTCCATAATTTAGCCGTTCACTGTATAACAAAATATTATAGGGCTGTCATATAAGTTAATGTTTCATACAGTACATCACAATGGTACGATAGATATAATGTCTTCTATCTGGTAGAGTACACAGATTAACTAGATAAAAGTAAGAATGGTAAATTAAATATTGACAAGAGATAAAAGATTACCCAAAGAAATTAAATTACAATTTAATAAAAGAATTTATTAAAATACAGGAGGTACACTACTAAGCAACTACATAACAACACTAATTACTTAAAATTAAATCTAATCTTTAGTTAAAGTATAAGTATATATGCTAATGATTAATTTAAAAATCGAATACTCATCTTTTGTTCTACATCTGTCCTTTGTAAAGCTTTGCAAAATTCTTCAAAGGAAATCATTTGATCACCATCCTCATCGGCTTCCAAAATAGTACGTTCCGCTATACTAGTTAATTGCTCTTCGCTGATATTTGCGCCAACCATCATATGTAATATAGCCAAAAGCTCATCGCGTGATATTAAATCGTCATTATCAAGATCATACATCTTAAATGCAACTGAAATATAAATCAAAGCTTAAATCAAACAATAACAAAATTGGGAAAAATTTACATTTTAGTTTTGCTTCTCGCGAGTTTAATTTATTATCTTTATTTTTTTTCACCGGTCTAAAGTGAGCCAATACATTCATAAACTGTCTGAAGTTCACTCGATCGTTATAGATGTCACCTTGAAAAAATGAATTAACAATTCTTTCACCTAATGGATTAATTGCGAGTTCGGGAATTCTTAAGAAATCTTCACGACTTAAAGTGCCACAGTCGCCACGATCCAAAGATGTAAAGCGAGAATAAAGCCTTTCAATTTGATTCGGTGTAACTAGAAAATGAAAACAAACACAAAAATTATATTTTTATGCGGAAATGTTAATTTACTTACAGCCACTTTCTTGCTGAATTTGAGCAATTTCCTCTTCGCGTAATAATAATGAAGATCTATTTCCCATTTTTAATGCTGTAATTGCGCAATTAATATACGCTTTTTCTTGTCTTAGTAATAAAACAATTGAAAACGACCTTTCAAACTTTAAACGAAAATTAATTTGTCATTTAAGTCAACAAAAATGACACTTGTCAGCTGTTTGCAATAAAGATGTAATATTAATACTGGCTATTAATCATACTGAATAGTTATTATACAACTCTTAACGCAGTACTACATTCGTACTTTTGAAATGACCTGTATCTTAAAGGACCGAGCATTCTAATGATCCCCTCCACTATTTTTGAAGCAAATTGAAAACCGGTGTTTTAAGGTGCCAATTAGTAATTTAGGTTTGTTGTGTTGGTGATTATTGGTAACACTGTAACTAATGTTTTTATTTACATAAACATAACCTTGTTTCATACGTAGTATAAACTACGTTTATGCATTGCAATGAAATACAATTTTTAATAATTTACGTTTTTAAATAATTATGAGCCTGTAATTATACTACTTTTCACCAGATATTAAGCATATAGATTAGAACAAGCTAAACTGTAACAGCTGATACCAGTACTACCAACACATTATAAACACCGAGCTACCATCATTATATAACTAACGCACTAGTTGGCACCTGAAGCACAGAGTGCCTGAAGTAACTAATATTTAGGTGGGGCTTGTTTGCTTCAATGTTGTATTGAAGAATGCTCAGTCCTTTATGATACAGGTCAGTGTTTGAAAGTGATTCTTAAATTCCTACGTTTTGAGGCTTTGGAAGAATCGGATCTTGTGTTGTTGTATAAGTAATAGTAGCGTAAACAAACAGAAAAATCAGCAGTGAACAGTGATCACAAATATTTAATACGAGGGGGGTCTCACTAGTTCTTTGTATCATGAAAGCTACAAGCAGGTATGACAAGATTGTTTGACTTGTGTGGTTCGCAGTCTATGGTTAAAAAACGATTGGTATGTGCGATTTTTTTAAATTATTGTTTAGTATCCGGTCGGAAGCACCAAGTTGTCTCAACTGTTTCGCTATAAGAGAGTATTACCAGACAACTATAACATAATGAGCGCAAGTCACTAAATTATTTAAAAATTCAATAAAATGAATAGCGGTAATAGTTTAGTATCTGGGATCCACCTAATTTCGTGGAAAAAATTTTACGAATTATAAGAAATGGATTCCTCGTAGAAAAAATGAAAAAAATATTTCGCGGAAAACGACCTTTAGTTTTAACAAAAAATTTAATTGTAGAGTTACAGTCTACTGTTCAGTGGATGGCCTTATAGCCTATATAAATGAATTTGTAAATATTACACCTAAGTGCTTAACTTTTAAAAAAAGGGTCGTTTTCTGAGACAGATTTATTTCATTTTTTCCTATAAGAGACAGATGAAAGAAGGAAAAAGTGAAAAGAAAACTCTAAACCTCCCCTTAACAAGAATTTGTTGAATGTTGACAAATGAGGTCCTGAAAACTGTCGACGAAAGAAGGAAAAATAAACAAGAATTGAAAACTTAAATTATATTTAATCAGTAAACGTAGCAATTATACATCTGCAATATAGAGAAATTAACAGAGAAATGTTATACTTACTATACTACCAAACACCAATATGGTCTTTGCTACTACTAACATTTCTCTGGAAATTAAAGCCAACTCTTTATAATAGCTCTTTTTTAAGTTGGTGACGTTGACATCCTACAGCAGTGGTGGGTGGGCAAACTTTTTAAATGGGGGGCCACAAAGTTTAAGAAATTCTAGAGGCGGGCCAGAATTATGCTCCATTATCTTAAAAGGGGTGTTTTTTTTTCAGAAATTTATGAATATAAAGGTAAAGCGTTACGCGAACAAGCAAGAACAAGAGACCAAATTAACGTAAATCATGCGGATCGGTCAGTGACAGCTGGCGAGTGGCCATGTACTATCCATGTCGATAAACCCTCGGCGGGCCGGATTAAATACTTTCGCGGGCCGGAGTTGGCCCGCGGGCCGTACTTTGTCCATCACTGTGACCTACAGCATTGTTCATGCAAATGGTCTTTTAAATAAAACCTGCTAATGAGTTTATTCCTTAGAATATAAAAGAACTAGTTTATTCCGTAAACAAATAAATATGTTGCTTAATTTTAAAAAGTGCCTAACTACAACAGCAGGTGGGAACAGACAATAATAAGCAGTTGGCAACCCTATCAATATTCATTAATATTAATACTTCATCATCACATTTCAAAATTTATAGACCATTTGATTTACGATGACGGGATGCAGTTCATGAACACATCTTCAAAAATTGATGTATATAGGATAAAACTATAACACAACAATGCGTTAGAAAAAGCGTAAGGTTATGTGTTTTGATTTTGAGTACAAATCGTCAGGATGCGTCTACTAAGAGATAATCGAAATCTACAATGGTTCAACATGCAAATAAACGCACCTTCTCAAAAATCAAACTTTAGTACCCAATTATTGAAAATACTTAACAAACATGCTAAATTAAGGAATAAGTAAAAAGATAATGGGCTTATTAGAGAATAATAATAATATTTTACAAATTCAAAGTATATTTGAAGACCATAGAATAGATAAAATTAGGACAAGCGTGGGTAGCTAAAGTACACTGTTGGCATTTCCGAAGTGCCTCGAACCCTGCCAACACAATCAATACAAAATCCAATAAATTTTTGGCAAACATTTCAAGCAAAATAAGGCAATAAATCTCTTGCATTTCTAAAAAGTATATAAAAGTCCTACAACAGACACATAAACTGCAATAAATTGTAAAAAAATTTCAACAAAAACACAATTAAATAAATCAATAGATAGCGTAGATAGGATCTAGCTGAATCATTTACACTATTTTGCGTTATTAGAAATATTCAAAATAGAACTGTTTTTAATCGCAACTTTAATATTATATAAATGAAATGCAAGAACATGTAGAAAATAATTTATAGTTTGGATTTAGTATTAACTGCGTTGACAGCTAATTGTCAAGATGGTGTTGTCTCATATCTTATAATCATGGAGTTAGAATTTCCTGCTTCAATCTTGTAGCCTATGGATTTATAAAACGCGATAAGATTATCTTTACAATCCAATGACATTTTATAGCATCCAAGTTTCTTAGCCAAAAGGGTTACCGTTAGTACAATACTGCAAATAAAAGATAGATATTACTGTGATAACCATATTGTGACATACATACAGTTTTCCCAATTGTTTTCCTCTGTAAGTATTATTAACTACAACATCCTCTAATCTACCCCTTATCGAAGCGCTGTGAATGAATTTCAGCTCTGTAACCAGAGTGGCACTTCCAATAATAGTTTGACTTCTAGTATCTTCAATTACAGTTACGTAATAACCTCCAGCTCTTTGCATTGCCCAATATTGACCTAAAAGTAATCTAATTTATTCTCCATCCTCGCGTAAGTTGAATATTTATGGTATAGTAAAAGACAAAATTTTTGTGGAGTGCACCAATAATTTTTCCCAAAGAAAATGTTGACTCTATCTGCAGAATGTTTTTAGTACAATAGTATAGTCTGATTTATGAGAAGATGCGTGCAGTCATAGGCATTTTGTATAGTTACAATTGTTGTCAACAATATAATAACAATGGTAACTAAGAAAAATGCCTATGACGTGAAGATGCGTGCAGTCATAGGCATTTTGTATAGTTACAATTGTTGTCAACAATGTAACAACAATGGTAACTAAGAAAAATGCCTATGACGTGCACGCATCTTCTCATAAATCAGACTATACAGGGTGATTCACGACTATTCCCTCGGTCTCTTGTGTCTAAAGGGTACAAGATATCAGCTTCATTTTTTGGTGACATATGTAAATTGATAGCGACTATTTTTTAAAATTATTTTCACTTATACAGGATGCTTCACAAAATTGTAATATATCAAAGTTAGGTTTTTTTAAATGCAACCCCCTGTATTTTATTACATTTTTAGATTATACGTTAAAAACTAAGGTAACTTTATTAAACGTTCCCTATACCTATCGTTTACCAATTTTGAGAAAATTGTGATTTTAAGAAAAATATTCAATTTAAACAACCCCTAATAACACGGAAACCACTTACTTTTAGTAACGATAATTTATTTCGATTCATCTTGACCTTTAAGGCTTTTATTTGCACTACGTAGGATTTCGATATTTTGTACAGGGTGTTTAGAAAAAGGATTCATATTTTATATTTTTCAAACATCAAAAACTCACTTAACTTAAATGGAACACCCTGTATGTTTTTATTCTATGTTGAATAACTTGTCATTTTCTATCAAAAACTATGAGTAATTGATATGTCTAAAATCAACGATTAAAATGTTATTAAGATTTTTCTCTAAAATTTGTATGGAAATGGTTTTGTTTGCATTCTAGTAGGCCATGATTTTTTTTTTATTGTAGTTAATATGTAATTAGATATGTGATCAAAACTTAATTAAAAATGAAATTAAAGCAATGGAAAAAATAGTGTAGTAAATGCCATTTTTTCCTATGCATAACCGCACTCGTCTTCAAGAGATCTTTTAACGTTATGGTGTTATAGTAGCAAACGCATCCTTTATTCTAATCTTCATGTCATCAGAAGTGGTAGGTGGGAGTGTTGTAAACTAAATTTTTAATGATAATAATAATAATAATAATATCTAAACAAACTTCATCAAGAAGACTCGAAAAAGTGTTGTTCTAAAATCCGTAAAAATTTTACTCCGTTCAAGTTTCCATCAAAAAATCAAAATTCTCCCAAATACATTGAGGCTCCACCGGTTGTGGGGGTCAACAGTGCGATACAGGTAACGATTTAGTAATGAAAGTTATGTCAGTTTACCAAGCCGTTATGTTGTGGAAAGTGGATTCGTCGGTAAATAAAACATATTTAAAGAATTCATCTTCTTCTCCAACTTTTTCGAGACTCCATAAACAAAAATTCAACCTTCGTTGAAAGCCTCGTCCATATAAATTCTGGTGAAGTTGAATGTGATAAGGATGGTATTTATGTTTTTTTCAAAAATATTTAGATAGACAATTCCTCAAAGATGGATTGGAAGGAGGGGTCCACAACACTCCACCTACCACTGCTGATGACATAAAGATTACAATAAGGGACGCCTTTGCTACTATAACACGAGATATCCTGAGAAACGTTAGATCTTTTGAAAATCGAGTGCGGTTGTGCATAGAAGAAAATGGTCATCATATTGAGCATTTACTATACCATTTTTTTCCATAAATGATTACTTCTTGTTATTAATTTCATTTTTAATTAAGTTATGATCCCATATCTAATTATTAACTACAATAAAAAAAATCATAGCCTACTAGAATGCAAACAAAACCATTTCCATACAAATTTTAGAGAAAAATCTTAATAACTTTTTAATCGTTGATTTTAGACATATCAATTACTCATAGTTTTTGATAGAAAATGAAAAGTTATTCAACATTGAATAAAAACATACAGGATGTTCCATTTAAGTTAAGTGAGTTTTTGATGTTTGAAAAATATAAAATATGAATCCTTTTTCTAAACACCCTGTACAAAATATCGAAATCCTACGTAGTGCAAATAAAAGCCTTAAAGGTCAAGATAAATCGATATAAATTTGCGTTACTAAAAGTAAGTGGTTTGCGTGTTATTAGGGGTTGTTTAAATTGAATATTTTTCTTAAGATCACAATTTTCTCAAAATTGGTAAGCGATAGGTATAGGGAACGTTTAATAAAGTTACCTTAGTTTTTAACGTATAATCTAAAAATGTAATAAAATACAGGGGGTTGCATTTAAAAAAACCTAACTTTGATATATTACAATTTTGTGAAGCATCCTGTATAAGTGAAAATAATTTTAAAAAATAGTCTCTATCAATTTACATATGTCACCAAAAAATGAAGCTGATATCTTGTACCCTTTAGACACAAGAGACCGAGGGAATAGTCGTGAATCACCCTGTATATACCCCACAGAATACTGGAAAAACAAAAGCAAATCAATGAAACAGTTTAGATTAATTAGGATCCAAGGATATGTTAGGAAATGAACATTTCTGTGGAAGTAGTGTTACGATCTATGGTTTCCTTGCGTCTTTAGAGGAAGTAACGAAAAATATTTTTTTTTAGAGAAATAATTTATTGCTGCTAAACTATTCGTTTAAAAGCCGTAATATTTTAGGAATAAATAAAGCAGTCCGCTGAGTCTCAACATTACACAATTATGCAGAAAGCCTCATTAAACAAAAATTTTTTTTGGTTTGTCACATGTGATTGAAGCACCCTGTATATGTCAAAATATTTTCCTGAAATGCGCCCTTATTAATGCGTTAGAATGAAACTTTTAACTTCCTTGGTATCAGTATTATAGTTGAAGGACCCTGTATGTGAAAATAAACAGCATTTTTGGTCAGTGTACTCATGTACTCAGAACAAAAGCACAAAGCATAATGATTAAGACAAGAATAGAAGCACAGTATACGTCTACTAGCCGTATACTGTGATAGAAGTCTGACTTGGAATGAATGCCATTTGACTTGACCTTTAAAAAAAACCTGTATTGGTATCTTATGGAATGCAGAAATTTATTTCTATAGACCTTCAACTTAAATTGCTTTGTTTCTTGGTAAGTTTTTAATTGTGAAATAGCAAGAGAGTCCAACCTTACACAAATAAATAAAATAGGTATAGAAAATGATTTTGGCAACTATAAAAAGTAGAGAAAAATGAATAAAACTTAAAGAAAGAAAGAAAACTTCTGTCTGGAAATTAGTCAAAATTGAATATTTGGTAATTTGAATAAGTTGCAATAATTTCTACTTAAAGAAAGGACACTAGACACTGAATGTGCACATTAATAAACAAATAAAAAACCGATACAAATTTAGTTTTATTCTCAGAATTAGCAAAATGTATACTTACGCTCAAAATCATGTTGACTAACATGTCCTACTGTTGTTAGTTGAGATAACAATGATAAATACCCTTTATTATAGTCCCCTATTTGTAAAGGTCTCACACACAGCCATTCTTCACCAGGCTCCATATTTGTTATATTTGGTGACATAAGGTTTCTAGCAGAAGGCCAATCCAATCCTTGCAGTAATAATGGATCATATAAATACGATCCATTATTGGCACCCTACAATTACAAAATTAAATGTTCTGTTAGAGAGACAACAAAACATTAGGTACTTTCAACTTAATATGGAATATTGAACACATTACAATAATAGATTTTTTTACTTTAAAGAGAAAGGTGTTATCTAAATCATATGTGGATTAAGTGTAATTGAACAATGATAAAATTACCTTCTTATGGGCCCCCATCACTTCACACGTCGCAAGTATTGTTACACTCTTGTAGTATTGTTATGTGAAATATGAAAGGTGCGTTATTAATAAAAAAAAAAGTAATCACCTTGAGTAACGACTTTCACATTTTTATAATTTTTGCGATTTTCGCCAAGTAGTGTCGGTAAAGTGTCGATGAGGTAGATTGTTTAATTTTCTAGTAGTTCAAGAGTATATTCTAAAGGTTTGTGTACATCGCTAATCGCTATGCTGCGCCATAACCTACTTTTCCAATAAGAGCCCCTTCCCTATTCGGGCGAGGAAGTACATATAGATGGCGCTTTAAAATTAGCAATGGCCGTCAACGTCGGGGTTGAAATTGTAGTTTATGGAGGTGGATTCATGGTGGAATACGTTAACAACCGTAATATTTTGTCCAAGTTGGTCTCAAGTATGTAATTGTCTTTTTAAAGATAAAACAATAGAAAACGAAAAACACACGAAACTCTACGTGCTTTTATGCTGTTAACCCCGACGTTCTTAGTTACACTTGGCGTCGTTGCGATCGCCGCCTCACCCGAATTTTATTTTTTTTTTATTCATGTTTATTCGTAAAAATTTTCCCGAAATTGAGATGATCCCGGATACTAAACTGTTACTCTTATTTGGTTATGTATTCGAATAATTCGCGAATAGTTCGAGTTTATTTTGAGTTTATCTGGGAATATTGACACAATATTTTTGGATACGATACCAAATGCAGTCTCTAAATTTTTGTAATTTTTTGTTCCTACACTTAGTACAGTCAATCTGTCGATGGAGTGATGAAAAAACTGCCCCAAGGGTAAAAGTTGTTTTAATCGTTGAAGAATGACGTACTTAAGCTGCCTTCGCGATGGGCATGTGCTACCTTGGCGCGTCTTTTTGAAAACTCAAAAAAAGTGCCAAAAAAATTTTGAAATGCATTTTTCTCGAAATGTATGCATTTCACAGAAAAATCGATTGATGACAAAATGTAGAGGACGTTGAGATCTACAATTAATGTCATTGGGGCAATGCTGTACAGCAAGAAATGCACACGGTACGTGGCGCTGAAGTTCCAAAAAAAGTGTTTTTCCACTTTTTCGCCATGTAAATATTATTTTAATGCAAAAATTTAAATGGAAAAGTTGTTCCTTTTAATTTTATGAACAACTTTTATTTAAACAATTTTTTTATACAACTTACAGTTTAAAAGCTGCAGCTCGCAAAAGTATGAAAATTCCAATAATACGGTTGCACGCAATATGAGTACACATCTGAGGTGCACGTTTTAATGAAGATTCAATTATTAATATTATTCATAACATTGTAACCATTTTAATTGGTTATTAAGATGTAGTATAAAAAATTACCATTAGCAGCACAGTGCTGTATACGAAGCGCTATATTGCACTATAACTTTTAAACGGTAAGTTATATAAAAAAATTGTTTAAATAAAAGTTGTTCGTAAAATTAAAAGGAACAACTTTTCCATTTAAATTTTTGCATTAAAATAATATTTACATGGCGAAAAAGTGGAAAAACACTTTTTTTGGAACTTCAGCGCCACCTACCGTGTGCATTTCTTGCTGTACAGCATTGCCCCAATGGCATTAATTGTAGATCTCAACGTCCTCTACATTTTGTCATCAATCGATTTTTCTGTGAAATGCATACATTTCGAGAAAAATGCATTTCAAAATTTTTTTGGCACTTTTTTGAGTTTTCAAAAAGACGCGCCAAGGTAGCACATGCCCATCGCGAAGGCAGCTTAAGTACGTCATTCTTCAACGATTAAAACAACTTTTACCCTTGGGGCAGTTTTTTCATTCAAACTCTGTTTTTTACGACAGATTGACTGTACTAACTGATGTGTTCATGTCTACACCTTAAATAAAGAGAATTTCAAGATTTTAGTCTAGAATTAAATTTCGTGCAAATTCAAATTTACATAATATACAATTTGATAGTCGGCCGCGGTCGTAATCCAAACTGGATAAAGTGTATAAATTCATGTAAGATAACTTCGCGGTCAAGGCCTTCTTTCAACGCAACTCAATGCTAAGTCGTCAAATAAAACGTCATACTACCTTACTTAATTTTATTCACTACCGTAAGAAAAATAATAAACGCACATTCCGTTCCCTAAAACTAACTAACTAAAACTGTACATTCCCTGCCTATCCCTCCCAGTTCCTACACTACTCTCACACATTCCCTCGCCCGCGTCCCACTGTCGCAACATGTCTCTTACATTCATTACCAGCGTAACCAAGACGAGAGAGCCAGAGACTAGAAGAAACGAAAAGCCTGTCTCAGAAATACCAGGCACTGGATTATAAAATTACCAGAAGGTTTCCCCACAGTATAAGAAGCATTAAACTGTGGTTTCGCACACGAATGCGCGCCGGCGGTTCTTCGGCGTTTCGTGCCTTGGTATTTGAAAAATTGCAGATCAGTAAACATCTGCTACTGTAGTGACTGACGTAACAAATTCGCATTAAAGTAGATATATTTTAATCTCATGCATTAAAGTAGACATGAGATTTTTCAAAGCGCATGAATTAAAGTAGATATACATGTAGTACATGTATATCTACTTTAATCTCATGTCACAGGACAGGAGAGGACATCCGTTCATTTGCAATTATTAAAACGCAGGGGGAGGGGGAAATTAAACAAAATTTGTGTGAATTAACAATTCTTTGTTACCGCCAATAACACTAATGATCATTGTGTTGAATCCCCAACAAGGACAGTTATTTCTCCATTTCGCTTAAAAACTACAAAATATGGTATATTTGCGAAATTTGGCAACATGTAATAGTCCAAATCGACACACACACAATTGCAACACTGGTTCTTTGTAATGCGTTGGTGACAGCTGACGTGGAGTTCTTGTGAAAAGTTATGTTTAAATTACAATTTATCAATTAAAATAATAGAATTTCTTATTTTATTCAAAATTATCATCATCGTAAAAGGTGTGTTTGTGTTTTTTTTTGTATCATTCTGTTTCTATTATTATTATTATTGGGTTTATTCTTTAGATGGCTACATTTGAAGAATATATACAACAAAATGAAGACAGGGATGGTGTTCGATTTACATGGAATGTTTGGCCGTCGAGCCGTATAGAAGCTACGCGTTTAGTTGTTCCTTTAGGCTGTTTATATCAACCAATTAAAGAGCGAACCGATTTGCCACCAATTCAGTATGATCCCGTTTTATGTACAAGAAATAACTGTCGGGCTATACTAAATCCATTTTGTCAAGTAGATTATCGCGCAAAATTGTGGGTATGCAATTTTTGTTTCCAAAGAAATCCGGTAAGATATATTAAATGGTGTAATTTAAAAAATGTGTAATAATAACTGTCTTGTAGTTTCCTCCACAATATGCTGCAATATCCGAACAACATCAACCAGCTGAACTGCTTCCTGCATTTTCAACTATTGAATATATTATCACGAGAGCTCAATGTATGCCTCCTATTTATCTTTTGGTGGTGGATACTTGTATGGACGATGAAGAGTTGGGATCTTTAAAGGATTCTTTGCAAATGTCATTGAGTTTAATGCCTCCAAATGCATTAATTGGGCTCGTCACTTTTGGAAAAATGGTTCAAGTTCATGAATTAGGTGTGTGTGTGTGTCTCTTTCTTTTTACACATTGTGATTCTTTTTTTTTTATTTGCTTTTGTAGGCACAGAAGGATGTAGCAAATCGTATGTGTTTCGTGGAACAAAAGAATTAACTGCAAAACAAATTCAAGATATGTTAGGTTTAACTAAAGTTACTGGACAACATCCGGCGCAACAACAGCAAATGCAACCAGTACCAGGACAGCCTATGAGAACACCACCAGTACAGGCAGCACCTCCTTCAAGTCGATTCTTGCAACCGTTAGCAAACTGTGATATGTGCCTCACAGATTTAATAGGTACCCATTCTTCATTTTTTCATGTTGATCTCTGTACATTAGTTTATAAATTTAGGCGAATTGCAAAGAGATCCATGGCCAGTACAACAAGGCAAACGTTATTTAAGATCAACAGGAGCAGCTCTTTCTATAGCTGTAGGACTTTTAGAGTGTACCTATCCAAATACTGGTGCACGTATTATGATGTTCTTGGGTGGTCCTTGTTCACAAGGTCCTGGTCAAGTTGTTAACGATGACCTTAAGCTACCTATTAGATCTCATCATGATATTCAAAAGGATAACGCAAAATACATGAAGAAAGCTATTAAACATTACGAAGCTTTGGCCTTACGTTCAGCAACAAATGGACACGCTGTCGACATTTACTCGTGTGCACTTGATCAAACTGGATTAATGGAAATGAAACAGTGTTGTAATTCCACCGGGTGTGTCTCTATTGTACTTTTTATCTGCACGACTTATATAATCTCTGTATATCTTGTAGTGGTCATATGGTAATGGCGGACTCATTTAACTCATCTTTATTTAAGCAAACATTCCAAAGAGTGTTTGCTCGTGATCCGAAAGGAGATCTTAAAATGGCATTTAATGGAACTTTGGAAGTGAAATGTTCCAGAGAATTAAAAAGTTGGTAGATTTAATAACGAAATTATTGTTATTTATGGTCGTTTATGTTACAGTTCAGGGTGGTATTGGATCATGTGTCTCTTTAAATGTGAAAAGCCCCTTGGTGTCAGATACAGAAATAGGAATGGGAAATACAGTTCAATGGAAAATGTGTACATTTACTCCGAGTACAACAATGGCCTTGTTCTTTGAGGTTGTCAACCAGCATTCTGCACCTATACCACAAGGAGGACGCGGGTGCATACAGTTTATAACTCAATACCAAGTTCGTAGAAACTCCTCGTTTGTTATTTTATTAATGCACAAACCTAATTTTGAGATGCTGTTCACTTGTTAACTAATTTTCTATTATTTTTTTTTCAAATTTCCATCCGTCCATCCATCCAATTTCAAAATTGTAAAGTCTTGCATATTTAAAAAATTGCAAAGAGATCGAGGCACCTACGTCCATATTTTTCTAACTCTTAAAATAAAGGGTGTTTCCATAAAGAAAGTGTCCAATTTGGAACACCTAGTGCATCTCTATATATTGAAGGGGTGCAAGTGATTCTATTAAAAGTTATGTTAATAATTTATTCAAATTGCTAGTGTAACGAAAAGAATATTTATTTTAAAATGTGCATTGTAATTTTGAACTTTTTTATTGGAAAAGATTAATCAATGTATTTGTTTTCTGTTAAATTACCTGATACAGCATCCAAAGTAACACTTAAGAAGTTTATATTTAAACAATCAAGATTAAGACTAATGTATATGTAATAAAATGTCACTATAATTTAGCACACCACTGGTCAAAGACGAATTAGAGTAACAACCATTGCTCGTCATTGGGCAGATGCTGCAACAAGCATACATCACATAAGCGCTGGCTTTGATCAAGAAGCGGCCGCTGTGCTAATGTCCAGGATGGTTGTGTATAAGGCAGAAACTGATGATGGACCTGATGTTTTACGTTGGGTTGATAGAATGTTAATTAGACTGGTAAGTCTTCGGGTTATAAATAATAATGATTCAATGCAATGTATTTTAGTGTCAGAAATTTGGAGAATATAACAAAGATGATCCGACAAGTTTTAGGTTAAGTGAAAATTTCAGTCTTTATCCACAATTTATGTATCATCTTCGACGGTCACAATTTCTACAAGTGTTTAATAATTCACCTGATGAAACGTCATTTTATAGACATATGTTAATGCGTGAAGATCTTACACAATCATTGATTATGATTCAACCCATCCTTTACAGTTATAGTTTTAATGGGCCCCCTGAACCAGTTTTATTGGACACCAGTTCTATACAAGCCGATCGCATTTTACTGATGGACACGTTCTTCCAAATTCTAATATTTCACGGAGAGGTATAATTTGTTACTTTTTGGAAATAATTTCATTAAAGAACTATTACGTTGTTTAGACCATCGCACAATGGCGTAGTATGAAGTATCAAGATATGCCCGAGTATGAAAACTTTAGGCAGCTGTTACAAGCTCCTGTGGATGACGCACAAGAGATCTTACAGACTCGTTTTCCAATGCCGCGGTATATTGATACAGAACAAGGAGGATCTCAAGCAAGATTTTTATTGTCTAAAGTTAATCCCAGCCAAACACATAATAACATGTACACTTATGGAGCTGTAAGTAACCTTACATGCGCGAAAATTTTATTTTTAATTTTTCCAATAATTCTAGGATGCCGGTGCACCAGTTTTAACAGACGATGTTTCGCTACAGGTGTTTATGGATCATTTAAAGAAATTGGCAGTCTCATCTACTGCATAAGGCATTTTTTAGAGAAAATATTTTTATTATGTAATTTTAGTAACAAAATGAAGTGTTATTTATGCCATTATTCTAAATATGTAAGTACATAATGTTTTCTGGTAATAAAATAAGTAAGTGTGTGATTGGTAATATTTGAAATGTATCTATAACTACAATGTGTACCACATTTTCTTTGTTGTTTTGTATAAAAAAAAATTGAATGATGTTTGTTCTACTGGATATTTATTTCACTTAAAGGTACTGACACACGTGCTCAAAAAAAAGCATGCTCATAAGCTTGCTTAAAATTAGCATGCTCTGCAACTGTTCACATTTGCCAGTAATAAGCATGCTTGTTTTAAACATACTCATAAATAAGCATGCTCAAAGCAAACGTACGGACAGACGTGCTATTTGGCACCAGGTTCTCGGCTAAAATGGATGTACAAAGATATAGTGACAGTGCTATCCGTACAGAACTCAATAAAATCATTATATTGCTTGCAACGGAATTGTGTAAGAACATTTTGGTGAAATAGAAAAAAACAAAAAAAAGGAGAATGTGTTCCACAGACATTCATAAACTTCGATAGTATGACACAAAAAGCAAAGTTTTTTCTTCTCCCCAACGCGACATATTGAGGGTTTATTTCGTTTTTATTTTAAATTGACGCAGCAACTGTTGCGGATCAAAATCGAATCGATAATAGCATGCTCATAAGCAAACCTGTTCAGACGCGCTCGGAGCCCACCCCCTAATACCCGCGCCACAGGTAGCATGCTCGAAAATCAAACGTCGGTTGATTTTTAAGCACGCTCTAAATAAGCATGCTCATTACTAGCAATGTTGTTACACACGTGCTACTAATGAGCACTTGCTCAATAAAAGCATGCTTTCGTGCTACTAATGAGCACGTCTGTCCGTACCTTAAAGTGAAATCTGGTTTTAATATTAGTTAATTAGTTAAGTCAACAAGTAATCGCATTTGTTAGTTACCGTAAGAAGCAAATGAAATAGGTGATGCAATTAAGGTGGTAGAGAATGAAAAATAGCTTTCAAGGAAGATATCACTTGGCCCCTCTTCCTATTTGAGAAGTTGTAGCGTTGGTGGATATAAAATTTATTTACAAATATTTTTAAGGTGAACTGTTTTGTCTGAGCTCTACCATTGTGTTCATTACACATGGCTCTACCTATGCAGGCCTGGATTAAAGATTTGAGGGGCCCAGAGGGCTCTTTACGTAAAAGGGGCCCTTTTTTAACTCATCGACATTATTTTAGACGATAAACATTAAAATAAAATCATATGAATATAAAATAAGTAAATAAATGTACAAGTAAATAATTAGATAAATATTTTAAATAATCAAATATTATTTCTTTTTATGTACTAAATTTTTTTCCCCTATCTGATGGAGCCCAGTGCTGTAAATCCCCTAGCCCCGTATTTATTGTATATAAATATAAGTACGTAAGTGTACTAAATTATGTAAACCACCCAAACTCCCCAAACCATTTGCTTGTTTTCTAATTGAACTGAGTAAGTATTACTTTGTACTCGGTCATGTGACAAGTACTGTAACAAGTGCTACTTTAATACTACAAATACTACTTTATTGAGACTTAAGTACAAGTACTTTGCATTGTAACTGTAGCGATCTCGCCCTCGTTCAAAGCTCGACTGAGAAGCTACCGCACACGTCATTGGCTAGCCAATGAGAACGCAGCGCCGCGCTTAATAATGCTTATAAGCGAACACCCAAGCATCAACGGCCATCAGTTCCAACCTATCTCCGGCGTTCAGCTATATGTCTTGTAAATAAGTTATGTACATTATATATAAATAAACGATTTGTTGTTTTCACAACATAAAATGAAACTTTATTTGGCTTGTCCACCACACGTAACTAGTGACCGACAACGCCACAGTACCCTTGTCTATACAATTAGAATTGTACTATAGAGAAAGAAATAATATTTTGTTTGGTAGATACCTACGTGCTAAATATTAAGTACGCAATTTACTTGCGTCTAAAAACACTGGCACAGATAAATTTTATCTGTGATAGTGGTTTATTTATATTAATATTAATATATTATTAATATTCTTTTTCTTCAATAAAAGAAACATTTTGTACTTAAGTACCGAACATTTAAGTATACATACTTACAGCTTGTCAAACGAGTTCAGGTTGCGCACTAGCAAATTTATGTTTATATGATTAGTATACGATTAGTAAGAAGTTCTGTAAATAATGTAAGAAAGTGGGTGTACTGAGTGTACTTCGACGAAGTAGGGAACCGCTTATAAGTGAATCTCACGTACTCCGAATGCTATCTTGTTTCCTTTTTTGCGCATCTCAAGCTCAAGTGCAACTTCTCGTTTGACAAGCTGTATTACCTTTAATTGTACCTTGTATCCTAATTGTTTATATATTTGACCAATCCAATATGAAAAATTGGAATAGGTTTTTTTGAAACAGAAGCCAGCTGTAGGAGACGTGCACCGAAGGGCCAGATTATATTATTTATTTTTCTAAAACTGACTTCTTTTGTAAAATGTGTGAGGAAAGTTGCATTCATGCATTTTCCTCACTTGTGATGAAAGTGAGCAGTATTGCCAACACCATTTATATCTATTGCAGAAAAACAAATGAATTCAATAAACTGTTATTGACAACTTAAATATAAATGCAAAAATTAATAATTAATTTTGTAATTGTATTGTATGCAGTTATAGACAAAAATTTGTGTAAAACACGAGAAGAAAATGTTTTTTCAACTTTGAGCATAACTTTCTTTTCTTGTTGTACAAATAACTATGTATTATAAAATTAAAATAAAGGGTAATAATTTTCAAAACAATGTAAGTACTTGCAAGCGAACATAGAAACCTTTTATGGATGCCATCATTTCAGCACAGATAATGCATTTCAGAGCTACGCCACTGTAAGTACAGGGGTCAACAACGTACCGTTATTTTGTCCTTGACTGCTGAGTGTTGATACGTCGCGTTTCATTCAAAAATATTCCTTAATTAAAAGCGTCATAAATGCTTAACAAATATATTCTTAATCATGTTGACCTTTTCCCACTATAGAAAAAAAGTTTGATAAAATATTAAAACCTCTGACCTAGATAGTCTAGTGACTAGTCGCTATACAATCATCCTTCTCTCTTACAATACAGAATACAATACAATCATTTATAGTAGTTTTGTTGTTAAGCCGAAATTTAATATCATAATTAGCTCATAATTTAAGGAAAATGGCCAAGGCATTAGAAATTTTGTCTACTGAAAATGAATTATTTCGCATTTATTTATTTTACAGTTGTGTATTGGTCCTAAAGGTACTTTTGATGGCCCCATTAACTGCAATTCAACGATTTAAGCATAAGGTGAGTGACTGACTATACATGCATTTTATTTTTATCATAATAATTATAGCAGTCATAAAATAGTCAAGAGTCACAATGTGCAATTAATTGGACATCATATTGTTTTAGGCCTTTGCAAATGCGGAAGATGCAATTTCTGAGAAAGTAAAACCAAAAACTCATGACAATGTGGAAAGGGTGAGAAGGTAATAAAAGCCTGCAGTTCAATTGCTATAAATATTTAAGTAGCAAATTACTATTATACCCTACCTGCCTGCATATATAGTAGTAATTTTCTACAAATCAATCTACATTATAAGTTAGCAGTAGGTATTCTGATCCAGAGACAACCCATTATAACAACATCTGCATCTGTAGAAGTAGCGCATGTCGGCGTGATTTTTACAACTTCTTTGTAAGAGAGTTGAAACACAGTCAAGGAACACCTGTCGCTTCCTATTTTTTGGTCTTTATTGTCTAGCATTGCTATTACTACTCTTTTTGCTATTGACACATTTTTCTTTTAGTGCTTTCCGACTGTTTTGATGCTGTTTTTATTTAGTTTGTAGAGGGCTTCTTTTCCTATAGTTTCCAATTTTCACTGTTTTTTTAAAGAAAATTTTGAAATGCTTCTACATCTTTCTTGCAGTTCTTACAGGAATGTCACTTGCTTCATATAAGACTGATTATACACTTTCAAGCATATTAAGCAAATAATTATTTTGTTTCATCTTCTTCGCTTGATTACATTATCTTTTTTGTCATCACATGTCGGAAGTGTTTCTTTTTCTTCATCTACTAGTTGTATTGCTAATATATGTCGTCGTTTTGTACTCAACCATTTCCCCTTTCTTTACTTATTTCCACCTCTTCCACAATATTGGACAAATCATCGTTAAATACAGCTACTATTAATTAATTAAAAACAGAATAAATGCAAATTTAGAATAAACTTTCATTTGGAGTTGTACCTTCTCATAGGGTTGTCTCTGCCAGAGTACTATTTCTATTGCTGCTGACACAAAATTCAATTACCTTCCTTTCAAGTTTGTATGGAACTGTGTTGCCAAAAACGAGAACTAATAGATACTATTAACAGTTACTGTTCTTTTTAATTTGTGAACAAAGTTTGCAGTTCAAAAACAATTAAAGTAACATTGTTCTCCATAATAAACTTGAATACATTTAGGAAAATCATTGAATATTTAGCAGTACATAATTGCTTTCAAATCACTACCTGCTATATATGCCTATAATAAAAATGTAAGTAGCATTAAAATTCTGATGATGATATGTGCTACATTTGTATTGTAAAAAATTGCATAATCAATAGTTCAGTTGCGTTATTAAAAAAGCCTAAAGCCTAAAGACATTCTTCAGTTTCATAAAGAATAACATAACATCACATACAGCTACCTAGGTATAATGTCGCATAGTGATTATATGTGAAAAATCATGCATTTTTATATTTTATTTAACTTAATGATATGAGCATCAAAAATTACATATTGCATTAGCGTAGGTTCCCGATGCGTTAGAATTGGGCAACCATTTATAGTATACATATAATTTGAGTAGAATTTTTATTCTAGTGATTTCCTTTCCAGGGCGCACTTAAATGATTTGGAAAATATTCCGGTGTTTTTGGTTGCCGGTTTGGCATATATCCTTACCAATCCTTCAGTTTGGTTAGCAACAATGTTATTCCGAGTTTTTACAATTTCTAGAATGATACACACCATAGTGTACGCTGTGTATGTACTTCCACAACCGGCAAGATTTTTTGCATTTTTGGGTGGTCTATTAACAACAATATATATGGCTGTGCAAGCACTGATATACTTTTTTGTCTAATAAAATAACTACATAAGGATGAAATGAAATTATGTTTTTATAAGAATTTTGAATAAATTTTTCTAAAGTTTGTTTTCTTTAAAGAACCTTAAGAGTACAGATATCACATAAGAAGTGGGGGTTCATCCATTACATTTAATACCGCAATATTGAGCTCATTATAAATACCTTGTTCATTTTCCAAGGTTTCAAGTTATACATGCAATCATTTAAATTACCAACTTAGAATATAATCTAAGATTAGCAGCAATTTGTTACCAAGGATGTCCAAATAACATTAATTTATCCATGTTAGTATGTACGAATAAAGATAATGAACAGTATCTTTTTTCTATCCTCGAAGGTCAATGATTAAATTATGAAATGTTAATCTTGTTGTAATAGTTCTACCAATTTCAATAATGAACAATATTTAATAAATAAAATAATAAATACCGAATAAGGTCTAATTAATTTATCAAGTAAGCTTGTTCGTTTATAATAAGTAATGATTTTTGGCTTGCTGTATCCTTATCTGTGAAATTGGAAAAACTTAAGCAAATTTCTCATCTAGCAACCTATGGTGTATTATAGAAAAAGCAAATAAATCATTAGATTCAAAAAATTATTTATTTTGAAAAATTGTTATAATTAGCATATGTATATATATAAAGAACAGTAAAATTTCTTCTACAATTAAACATTAATAAGTTCAAGCTTTACTTACATTTACAACCGACACATGTACATAACTCTTAGCAGCTTTCATTTGCCATTTTTGAGCATTTAATTTTGTTTTGATTGATATAACCTCAAGCAACCTTATGTGGTTGAAGGAGTTAACTGGTAACATTTCAAAATGACAAATAATAAAAAGCTTTACTTAAAGTTTTGTTATAAGTAGTACGTTATGCTAAATTTTTACTGAAATAAATCGTTTTAATTTTGTCTAGTTTTCTCTATAATTTATTTTTGATTGAACCATAACTAAATCGATTTTCATACCTGTAATGATGTTAAAAATATCAAATATTTTAAAAGGTCGATCATTGGTGTTCTAAGAGTTAGTTACCTCCAACATTGACAAGTCTAACGAACAGATATAGCCACAGTATAATCTGATTTTTAAAATTTATTACAAACATTTGTTCCAGAAGTGTACATTAGTATTAACAAGTTGATAAATTTATGTTGTTACTTGACTTCAGTGCTTGTTGGATTATTATTGTTGTATTATCGACAAATTTGTGTAAATATCAATGTTATAGTATAAGGAATATAATTGGCACCCATTACATAGCCAATCATTTTCCTTAACAGCTGGATCAATGGCACTGACCCTAGCGATTTGCATCATAAATTATACCGAAAACCAGATCAGTTTATTTCTATGACTGTAGTGCTGATGGTTACTTATCAATTACAATACTGAAAATTGTACTTCACCTTTGCAGTCTTGAAAATTGAATTGACTACTTGCAGATGGGTTATGTAACGAAACAAATATTATAAACCTGTCATCTTAATGACAAAACATACAACTTATATTACAAATGAAAAAAAATGTGAAGTATATTGACAAAAGCCACATGAATTTGTTTGATTGTGGATTGAATATTTCAATTACTGCAAATGTCGGCATGATCATTTCTAAAAATAATTAATGGGAACTTATAGTACTATGTAGGTATACAGGTACACCTTTTCGTCACCAAGTAATATAGCAATTCTAAAAACTAAATGAGTTATTTAAATACATTCAAAGAATTTTTATTCACTAGATTGAGTACGCATGAAATTTGATAAGACTCTCAGTACATATTTCTTCATTACCAAAAATTTGAAATAAAAGGTGTATATGTCCAGGGGCGCCGGAAGAAAATTTGTTAGGGGGGGGGCCTTACATTTTTTCAAGTAGAAATTAGAATACTTGAAAATTTTTACCTATTTTTAAATTAGTATAAATCAATAGGCTATGCAGAGTCACCGATGGAATAGAACATTATACTCCAAACGTGATTATATTGTGAGCTTTTAACATTTTCTAAAATGAATTTACACCATTTATGAAATTCCAGGGAGGGGCCCGGGCCCCCCCTTGCCCTTTAGTAGCGGCGCCCATGTATATGTCTGAACAAGAATTTGGAATGTATAATCGAAGATGGGTGTATAAACTAGTTCAATGGAAAGATGGTTGTTTTCTATCTCGAAATATTCAAATTCTCACCACAAGAATCTAAATTATAATTGAAATAGTTACACTAATTTAGGCACACTCCCCACTCACTCGCTCCCAATTTTAATCTATTGCTACCTGCAAATGACTATATTTTATTAAAAATGAAAAATCAATGATGTACCTTTATTTTAAGCTAAAACATATACAATCTTCAATTGCTCAATATCGCGAGACAAATAGGTTACTATTCATGAGTATTTATTCAAATTGAATCAAAGGCTCAATATTTTTCCACCGTAGCAACTTATTCCATTTAGATTTTTGTTACATATATATAAATTTAAAATCACAAAATTTCACATTTTTTTAGAACCTAATTTCATAGGTCCAGTCGCACCAGAAGTTTTACTTGCACGTCTTGCCTCCATTTCTTTCTGTCGCATTAATTTTCTCTCTTCTCTCTTTTTCCTTGCCTCTTCCAATCTTACATTAGAAGCGCTTTGATTATCTTCCAGAGGTTCAAATTCGGTAGTATCGTCCCATGTATTTTGTTGTTTCCTACTATTACCTGTTTGACCGTCGCCCCAATTGTAGGAAGAAATGGAAGTTTGGTGTTTAGTATCAACAGTTGAAACATATTCCCCTGGACTCCACGGTTCAGAAGGTGATAATTCAGCTTCGCCTTCCTAAAACGCACATACAAAGTGTTACAATGTTTTAAAATTTAAATGATTGTTATCATTATCACAAAACAAATAAATAATGTATTCTATGATTTGACTATGGAGTGTTTTCGGAATTAGATTTTACTAGTATAAAACTGACAATATTAAATTCATATATTTTGTTATATTATAATAATAATAATAAGTAATTACTGTCAAATTATGTATTTTAAATACAGCCCACCTGGTTGCAACACTAATGGTTACTAATGGTATTCTCATTAGAACTGCAATCAAAACGATCTCTCCTAGATTACTCATTATGGGATTGACATAGAAAATGTAAAAACCAATTTTAGAATGGAATGGAACAACTGACAGTAAACATTTTCCGCCACAAACAAAAAACCTACAACCGTTTCTTTTATCAGAACTGTACTCTGTAAATGAATCAAACAACACTGTTATAACTTTTACTAATAATGGTATATTTTAAACACTCTGAAGCAGCTGCCCAGTAGCAAACTTATGCAAAAGGTAAAACAAAGGAAAACTGTAATCTCAATAAAAAATTTAGAGAATGAGCCTAGGAGAGGAGCGAGTTTGAGTTTTATTTGAGTGGCTACTCCCTCTGTCTTCTCTTTAATAATGATACAGAGTCAAAACATATTGGATTGCATTTAAAATAAATGCTTTAGTGGAATTACTTGTTATTATTGTATATCTACGTACTTAATTCCACAACGTAAATATTTTATTTGAAATTAAATATTTCATTTCATAACTACTCTATTGTGAGGAAAGTATACAAAAGTGGGAGTAACCCAATACATACAGGTTCTTCTTCTAAACTGCCCCATTCCTCATTATCCCATCCATCTGTTGTTCTGGCTGGAGCTGAGCCTGAAGGTGGACTTATGGGATTGCTAGTTGCACCGCCACCTCCACTTCCGCTACTGCTACCCATTTGTCCACCAGTCTGTAATTAACACAGAAATAGAAAAAAATTCACATGTATAATCGAGATTTTTAAATTATCATTTTAAAAATAAAAACAATAATACATTTTTATTGTGAAGACTTTATACTAAGTACAATTTGCACCCAAAGAAACACAAAAACCTTTATAAACATGGTCAATTTTTCGTTCTGTCAATCCAACCGCCGAAATCTGTATCAACAAATGCTTGCTCAGATCCCCCCTGAGGCAGCTTGAAACGAAGCACATTTTAAGCTCAGTGGAATCGTGAAGAAACAGAAATTCCGCTACCGGGTTGAAAATAACCTCCGAGCTATTTAAGAAAAACCACTTCACTCTCATAAACTAACTGTGTGGTGTACTGTTTTACAATTTGGTATGATAGGCCCTTATTTCATGAGGATGTGATAGTGACCATGAATGCGGGACGTTTAGTTGCAAAATTTTCTGCAGCTCCCAATTGAAGAAATTGTTGAAGACAAGGAATTGGGAAACTTGTCTCAACAGGATAGGGGTACAGCTCACACAGCCCAAAATTCTGTTAATGTTTTAAGAGAAATGTTTCCAGGACATCGTCTCTTTCGAGGGGTGATGTGGGATGGATTGCAAAGTCACCAGATTTCAACATCTGTGACTTCTTTCTTTGGGGTTATATGAAGGAAAAGGTGTTTAAACATCGCCCTCATACCCTACCAGAACTACAGGAGCAGATTACTGAAGAAGTGAAGGCCATACCCCTTCATATGTGTGCACTATCTGTACAAAACTTCAGAGATCGTCTTCTAAAGTGTATTTCTTTTAGATTGTAGAAAGGTAGAGATACGCCTTTCCATATACGAACGTTATTAAAACATGAAGCCAACACTGACGAGAGAGTGCGCAGGAAAAAAAGAGAGAACAAAAAAACAACAAGACTACATATTTCAGTGGCGTACTGCATTTAAGGGTCATATAAATTATAACAATGTTAAATACATTATTGTATACCATAAACATTGTACAAATACTGTTTACTTTAGCCAAGTTATGAACTGGGGAGCTTAGCCAAGTTCAGAATCGGATTTAGAATCGGCACTACTACATAAGATCTTCAGATATTAAATTTTCATAAATTGAAGTAGGTACGCTTTTCCAATACGTACAATTAACATTAACTGCAGATCATGCTGAGTCATTGATATTTGATTTGAAAAAATCGATTATTTTCGGCAATTGATTACCAATTCTTCAAACTTCAAATCGCGCACCCCTGCTATGCACAAAAACTCTGCGATAGAAACTCAGTTGAAACATAAATGCCGATTAGTTTAAAGAGAAACATATTAAACTTTAAACCACCAACAAAAATAAATAACGTAATTGTAGAAATTACACAAAAAATACCAAAAAGTACTTAACACACATTATAAAAATGCTAGAACGTGAATGGAAATGTCAACGCAACGTTTTATGGCAAGATTAAACTAGTTTCAGATACAGTTCACTAACGATAATAGCTTTGCAACTGAAGTATGCCTACTTTCTGGTAGGTTAAAGTACTTTTTCGATTAGTGTTAACAGCGACAATCTTACCTCCATATCTCCCCAATTATCATCGCCCCAATTATCGTAGTCATAATCTGAAACTGAATCATTCCCTCGACTACCATCTTCATGTTCTAATGATGTCATAGAAGTAACACTAGATGTTGTTGTGGATAAGCTACTACTTGAGGGTTGTTCTATATTTGGAGAAAAGAAATGAGTAAATTCTAATCTTTTTATAATTAGCATTTTACCAACCTAATGATGCCGGTTTACTCAACATTCGACTAGTAATTGGATTCATCGACTTAACAGTGTCAGATTGACTACGGTAAAACTTTGCTGTTACTGCAGTGACTGCCCAACCGGCCCAAGTGGCAGCTGCATTACTTAAACTTGGAGTTGCTGTATTTACGTCGGCCTCTATAACATGCATTATACTACTTACTTAACATGTTAATCAGAAAATAATTACCCATGCTCTCCCTTAAGCTTGGATCTTCGGAGACTTTCTCTAATTTTCCTAAAAAGCCCTTAATTGTACGAAATACAGAATCACGTACTACTTTCTCACTATCCATAGTTAATTGACATAATGCGGGTAAAATTCTGGTTGATACTTCTGTTAGCAAATAATATTGTTGTGTTGCTGCCAAAGCAAGAATACCTACAAAGAAAAATGCAAAACAATTACATTAGCAATGGTGGTTGGTCTATGTAATATTATCACCTGCATTTCTAGCAGGAGGAAAGGGGTCTCTCATTGCCCTTATAAATGCAGAAATAAGAACTTTTTGTCTAATTTGTGGATGTAAATGTTGCGCAATTTTTCCTAAACACACTGTAGTATTTGTTCGAATCCCACCTTGATCGTCTTTGGCTTGTAATCTTGCAAAATGTCGTAACACTTCCACATTAAGATTGTTATAATTCAACTTAGGTGCTAGATGTATCACAGACTAAAGAAGAAAGTTAAGTATACGAGATTATACAATTATGTAATTTACTTTAACAGTCTGTTCTCGTATCGTCGGATTTGTATCCATAAATCCGTGGGCAACTTGTGGAAAAATTTGATCATTTACAGTACCGGACTGAAGGTGACTTATAAAATGTTCTAATTGCATTAATAACCGTGAACGCGTTGCTCTATCGTTACTAGCAAATAATTTAACTACACATGGCACAATTTTTTTTTGATAATCACTTTCATCCAACAGTCTTCCAAGCTACGGGAAAATTAAATTTTGTATATTTACGCAACAAATTAAAATAATTCGTACCTTAAACATAGGTGCCAAAACGGCAGACCCTGCATCGCCATACTCAAAAGCGGTGATAAGTTGTGGAAGAATCTTATGTTTACATACATTATCAGGAAAATTATCTAAGTGTGGAGTAAGGTTTGAAAAAAACCTATTCTTCTCATTTTTATCTTTTATTTGTATTTCTTCCAAGAATAACAATGTGTCCACAAGATCATTCTTGAAATAACCACCTAATTTCCTACATCGTGTAATTATATCTGCAGGATTAGGCCGTGATGGAGGATTCGCACCTACTAACTCACAATATAATGGACAAAGTTGTTTTGGTATCTATAATGGGAAAAGTAAACTAAAATGAACCCTACGAAATTTCTACCTTATCTAAACTTTTTAAAGATGCTTGTTGGTGTAAAGGTCCATTAAAAACTTCCCAAATTAAACATCCGAGACCCCACATGTCTGTCGAACTTTAAAAAGACAATTACAAATAATCGTATTTGAAAATACTAAAAATACCATTTCGTAATTTGTTTTTGCTTCGTAGGATCATGTTTCTCTGGCGGATCATATATTTCTAAAGAAGGTGTAATTTTAATAACGCTAGCCAAATTATCTTGAGCACTGGCAACATATTCGACACCACCCAATTTCCACTCGCCCGCCGTATTTACATATATTGACCATATATTTACATTATTATGCTTTAAATTTCCATCATTATTTAAAAATGAAAGTGCACGCTAAAAATTGTCTTTACAGTACGAGATACGATACTTTTCATAGAAAACTCACAGTAATTTGAAATATACCCCAAGCGATATATAGCTCCTTTTGTGGTCCTTCCATTGTCAATGATTCTAAATGATAAGCTAACAGTTCAACATGCTCCGAAGCTAAATATAATACTTTATCAGATTCTAAACTATCCAAATACATAAGTACACTAGGATGCCTTAAGGTCTTTAAACGTTTCACGGCAGCTTTGGCTACGTCTAATTGTGTTTCAGATCCACTTTTAATGTCATACATAAATACGGACACCTCTTCATTAGTGCCTTTTTTCTTTCCTTTGTGCAGTGTCCATACACTCTTTTCTTGCAAACCTGGTACTTGTTCCATAATTTCATAGTTAAAGTCTTTTGAAGGATCTCGCGAAAAAAACGACCACATATTTAGTTATTTAGGTAACAACGACGTGTTATTTAACTACACAAATAATATTTAAAAACCTAACCTAACTGCCATCTCAATCACTTTTGACGTTTCAATATGCGACAGTGGTGAAGTTAGCGCACAAAATTAAAAATTGCAACATCCGCATAAAGCAGTGTTTCTAAAACCGTTTTTCACAGTACAACAATCAAAGGAAATTGTAAAGACACATAGTACAGTATTTGATCAAAGACCATATATACAAAGATTAGGGAGTACTATCTTTGCATACATACAGACATCATAAATGAAGTACCAAGTCGGTACAGGTGCAGTCATAAAAAATGTTTATTGCAATGGGCACAGCCTGTATACAAAAGCTAAACTGTGGTTCTACTAAAGGTTCTACGTCCGCGCCCATAGCGGAAAATAAACACGAAATTTCAACATAATATTTGGTTTTAATGGTAAATCAAGTTTTACTAATATATTAGCAATTTTAACTGGAGAAAGTCAGCGTTAAGTTAATGACTTAATGCTAACCTAATCACTCGTCCAAAATTTAATCGTTTTTGGTATTAGGTTCATAACTGATCTCCCACCAGTCTCCTGCGAGCACTAACACATGAAAATTTATTAAAATTTAACGTTGTAGTTGACTTAAGTCAGCCCTGTCAATAACACACCATTTTATAAAAATAATTTGACTCAGTTCTCAATAACCCTATTCGTTTTAAAAGCTTTATTTAAGTTTTATACATTGAACTGTACACTAAGCGTATAGTCACAGGTATAGTTCAATGGTTTTATATTAACCTGAGGCAGAAATGTCTTATGTAATATTAGGTGTTTTCTTTTTGCATGTTGTGCGACACTTAAGGCGGCAGTCGCACAGACTTTGGTCGCCGACCAAAGACGACCGACCAAAATTTCAATACCACGTTGTTAGATAGAGCACGTCTTACAAGAACGACCGTCCACGATCGTCCACAAGCAACCACGACCGTACGGTTTGAAATTTCAACCCGGCTTTAAACTTTTGGTCGACGATTAACGGTCGGTGACTCATAACATTTGAAATTTTTTTACTAACCTAATATAATTATTTATTTTAAAGTATTTTATTATTATTAAGTATGGATGGGTGGACAGTTGAGGAAGTGGATGAATGAAGTTGTTTAATTTGCTTAATTTGGTTAATTTACTGTGGGTAACATAAATATCGATTTTATTTATGGTGGGTATGTAGAAACCTGCAGAATTATTATCGACTGTAGCGCGACATTTAAAAATCGGTTGGTCTTGCAGGGTCTCCCTGTGCGACGGTTGTTTAATTTTTGGTCGGTCGAAGTTGGACGGTTGCGGATGGCCATGGTTTGTCGTCTCTCTGTGCGACTGCCGCTTAAGTCAGCTCTGTCAATAACACACCATTTATAAAAATAATTTGAGTCAGTTCTCATAACCCTATTCGTTTTAAAAGCTTTATTTAAGTTTTATATTAACCTGAGGCAGAAATGTCTACATGACGCAAGGCACTTTAATCACGTGATGATTGTAACTTCACCTAACCCTGTGGCGATGCAAAAAGAAAACACCTATTGATAATAGCACGGCACGCAATGAGTGACATTACCACAGTATACGTCTTACGAATGCAGTAGTTGAACTGCTGTAATAATTTTTTGCTAAAAATATTTCGCGCAAGTTACTGCGCATTGCCAAATTCGTCTGTTTATTGGGGTTATTTACCCGGAGGGGATTTTAAAGTTACCGCGAACGCTAGTTGACTGCTAAATATAACATAACGCCAATGCGCCGTAACTTATGCGCGAAAAAAACTGAAGACATATTTTCCCATGTATTTTATAGGTAGTTCAACCACAGTTCAACTACTGCATTCGTAAGACGTATACTGTGACACTACTTACCTATTTGAGTAACATTAGACACTGCTTATAAGTAAACGCGCGAAAATAGTTTTAGGTTAAAAATTTATATTTGCCAAGTTCTTGCAATCTTGCCTCTTGGTTAATGGTTACATTAGTTAAGCCATGCCTAATATTGAGAAATTAAATAAGAAGTTGTATAACAGTTTAAAATTAAGCGGATTTTTAATAAGAAGAGAATTTTGTACTTATATAATTGAAAAATTACTTCAAGAAAACATTCAATTAGAGGAGAATGCAATTTTCGATAAATATGTCAAAACATTATGTAGTAACTTGGAAAAACAATGTTTAATAAACAGAAGTATAGAAAAGAGTCACATAGAACGTGTTGTAGATGTATGTTATCGTATCACCAGTGTTTCCTAATACCTTTAAATGTTTTTTTAGATTGCCATTAATGCCGGCTATGATAAGCAAGAAACAATTTTTAGTGTTATTAATGCTTTCGAATTTCCCAAAGTTTGGTATGATCCGGATAGAAAAATTTATTTACCGGCAGTGTCAAAATCTCGCTTACTTTCTGGTCCAAACTCTAAAACGCAACTATTTCTTGATAGATACACGACAGTTTTACAAAGGACAGAAAGAAATTTTAAAAATAAAATAACGGAAAACGAATCTGACAGATTATCACTTCAAACTGTCGACTACTTACTTACTAAAGGTCATGTCACTTTAAATAAAACGTTAATATTGGGCTCGCTATTTAAAATTTCTGAAGGAAAATTTGTTTTGGAAGATCCCTCCGGAATTGTCGAATTAGATTTAAGTCATGCTAAGTAGGAAACCTAATAAGTTATTACATTACATGTAACGGTTATTTGTTTTAGATATCACGGTGGATTCTTTGTGGACAATACCTTTGTATTAATAAATGGTTATTACGAAGATAAACTGTTAAAAGTTTCAACCGTCATTTTACCTCCTGGCGAAGAATATAAAGATTCACTGTAAATGCTAAGACTTCATCGGCTCTCTACTTTATTTGTTTATTTTAGTATGTCTTTTGGTAGCATTAATTATTTTGGAGGACCCTCTTTAACACCATTGAGAAATTCTCAAAATTTAGCAGAACAGTTGAGGCTTAATCCAAATAATTCTATTATGCTGTTCTCGGATGTGTGGTTGGATCACCCTTTGGTAAGATATATGCAAAAATATATTGACCTTTTAGGGAGTTTTTGAATATCGTAAAAGTAAATACGGTAAATGCTAAAATCATGTGACCCACTTCTGCGCTTGAGCAGTACTTAACGTAGTACTTTAGCATTCAGCGTAATACGATAAACCCAAACCAATACCGTGTAAGTTTTCGTTACCGTTAATTAGGTAATTTACAACAGTAAGTAATATTGGTACGAGAAATTTCGTTTAATACAGCTGTTTTATTTTCATGTGCTATAATTCTTCCGTTTTACTATCAAATTTCTGAAAATAACAAATAACGTCAATTTTTTAGGTTACTTAGAATCGTATAAGACACCATATTTACTTACCTTTACCGTGTCGACTTACGATATCCAAATACACTATGAGTGGCATACAATATTTAGTTTACCATATTGAATCACGTGATTTTAACGTTTACAGTATTTGTTTTTACGATATCCAAAAACTCCCTTTTATTAGACAGAAAAGTAAATAAAAGCAATGGAAAAGAGTGCTTTCTATACAGAAAGTTATGCACAAAAAATTAATAACCATAAGTTCTATAATTATATAAGTCAATTTCTTGATTACCATGTTGAGTAATGCTTTAATACTGTTTTTCTCATATGTATTTCATAATTACAAATTCATACCTATAACACCACATAACGATATATATAATATAATAATAACAGTAGACTGTGTAACTCTACAGCCTGTTGTGAAGACGGTATATGCACTACAAAATTTAACAAGTGCAGAAACTGTAAAGATACACCGTATCCGAATAGGGCACACTAAAGTCACACACGAACATCTCCTAAAAAATACCAACCCGCGACAATGTATTCGATGTGGAACGGTCCTCACGATGGTACATATAATATGTGAGTGTCCATTGTATACCTACGAGCGGTCGGTACATAATATACTTCCTAATTACACAGAGAACCTCAGAACGTGGAACAATTGTGTACAAGTACTAAACTATTTAAAACAAATAGGTGTGTATCTACAAATCTAGGACACGAGACAAATCACTGAAATGTTAAGCGATATGACCAAGATGTCGAAGCCGTAAATAAATAAAAAAATAAAAAAAACTACAATTACAATTTTTTATCTATATCTATAAAAATCAATGCCACTTTTCGTTGTAATTTTATAACTCAAGAACGGGCTCAACTATCCAAATCAAATGTTTAGGCTTTGTTCGGATTATTTTGTGAAGTGTGAAGTTTGCACTAAATCGGTCGAGCGGTTCTTAATTTATCACATTTTTTGTAACAAATGAATTCAATAAATGGCGGATCATTTTGGCGTTAATTATTGCATTGTATTTATATTTTTAAACATATTGTTGAGTGCATTCATACAAACGGTGAGTCTAATCGAGTATTCACACCGGGAAATAAGAAAATACGAATTTCCCAAGACCGCGGGCGAAGCTGCGTGTAAGCAGCTAGTTACAAATATTTTGGAGTGCCTCCCAATTATGCTATTGTGTCACCTCAATTGCTTCCAACATATTATGGATTTTGATCTTTCAACATCTCGAGTTTCTATAGAATCTTTGAGAAATAGTTGAGTGTTTGGAATGAAGCCGAAAAACGATATTATTGAGACATATGGATGTTGTTCATGATCTTGTTAAACCATTACATTCTCCACTCATGAGGCACCATCAAAGGTAGTTGTAGTATAGTGTCGCATAAGGATTCATTCTGTGTTCTAAGCCTTTCCAACATTCTTTAAAGCTATAAGTTTCTCATCAACGTCATTGTTCTTCAAATTTCTAAGTAAGTACAAATGCACATTGATCATTGTTTGTTTGTCAATTGTCGTTTAATGCTTGTGGAGTATTTAACTGCAAATTTGGTTACATCAGCTTACCCGACTAGAATATCAATAGAATACTCAAAAAGACATTCTAATTCAAAATGCCTACTATATGACACTGCTATCTTAGTGGTCGAAAGGTAAGCTTTGTTTTCCTCTCTCTGTTTTTTAAAAGTGTAGAACTGAAACATACCTTCTTTTCTGATTGGAAGTAAAACCATAAGTCCCATGTTTGCCATGTTTAAGGTACATTTTGCTGGGGGTGGAATTTTGAAATTCAGACAAAATCCTAATGAAGGTGGTGCTAATAACTCAAGTACTTGATGTACTCATAGAGATAAGGGAAAATACACTGTTACTAGATCTCCGTCCACAATATAATACCGGTACAAAACCTAACAGGGGTCCCTACTCAAGCATTTGAGGGTGTGGATGGTTAATATATAATGAAAAACCGTAATTCTGTGGTGCTAATGTGTATCAGCACTCTTTGCTTCTTGCCGTTTTCATTTTTATTTACTGAGTGTTTTGGAGGGTGTATTATTTGCAGTATTTTATAAAGAAAGCTATTCATATTTTGATGTGTGTTTCTGTCTAGGTCTTTGAAAAATTTGAAATTCTATTCAATGGATTTCAACATTCTCCACCAATTGCATTTGTTTTTATGGGAAATTTTGTGCAAGAGTATCAAGGATTGGATAAAATTGATAGTTTGAAAAGGTTGTTTAAGAAATTAGGCGAATTACTTAGCAATTATGGTAATTTAGTTCACACTAGCAAGTTTGTATTCGTACCATCAATGGCAGATCCATGCCACCTTCATATTCTGCCAAGGTTAGTTTCTTTACATACTTTATTTAGGAATAAGGAAATTACAGATCTGTAACTTAAAACCATACATTACAAAAGTATTTTATGATATTCTTTGTGATGATGATAATGTGTCACTATTTTTGTTGTCTTCATTCACACAAGTGTAAAATAGTCGACTGTACCTTATAAAATTAATTTCACATTTGGTTTTTTCTAATAATAAATAATTGAATAGGCTTGTCTAAATTATTGTTTTTGGACCGCAGAGAATTTCTTTTCTTACATTGTAACTAATTCTTTATATTTTAGATTTCCATTACCTTCAGATGTTACAGAAGATTTTCGAAAGAACGTACCCAATGCAATTTTTGCTACAAATCCTTGCCGCTTACAATATTATACAAAAGAAATTGTGTTACTTAGAGCTGATATTTTGCCTAAATTTATGCAGGGCTCTCTGGAGAAGCCAGAAAAAGAGGAAATACCTGATTTTGTAAGAAGGCAAACTGCAAATAATATTACATAATGAAAATCCTGTTTAGTGTAATTACTGACAGTATGATTGCTATGCAATATTTTTGATTTAAATTTCTAAACTGCAAGTTGGATTAAACCTCATTTTTAAGGTAACAAGAACATTGATAAGTCAAGGCCATCTTTGTCCCTTTGCATTGAATGCGATTACAGTTAATTGGGACTTTGACTACACTTTACGATTATTTCCTTTACCAAATTTAATAATAGTTGGAGACAAATCGGAAACGTATCAAGGAAGATATAAAGGATGCCAGGTGGTTAATCCGGTAAGTTTGGTTTTACTTTTTCCTATGTGAATTAACCGTCGTTATGATAATAAGCGAGTAATGTTTTTCTTTTTTAGGGACCATTTTGTAGTGGAGAAGAATTTCAATTTATATCTTACATTCCGTTTGATGATACTGTACAAGAATGTAATTTGTAAAAATATAATATATTTTCAGGAAGTTATAATGAACTATATTATGTCGTCCGCAAGTCGCAACCAAAAACTCATGACCCTATCCCTATAACCTCTGTAGGTCTGCCCGGGATGACAATATGCAGGATTTTAGTAGATAGTAGCACAATCCCAAGAATTATAAAACCGGTGCTGGTACTGGTTTGAAAGAAATCGGTCCATTAATGAATGAGGAGTTCACGGACAAAGGTACATACATTCAGAGCTTATAGTATAGGATTTTTTACGTGAAAGACATTTTCAAGGAATTTGGTTGAATTATTCTTTTTTTTTTTTCAGAAAATGCTTATTGAAATAAGTAGTTAAGACGATTGTGACAGGGAACTGTTATGAAATAACTGTTACAGGCCAGGTACGAGTTTAATATGCGATTTTGATAGTGTTTTATATATTATTTTCATCCATATGAGCAGATTATTTTTGCGCAAACAGCTATTTCATTTTATTGTTTATTGTGTATTTCTAACCAATACAATTGTTTGCTTGAAATACATTAATGCGCCATTAGCAGTAATGTAAATGTCAAAAGGTAGGTTTGCGATGTAGAATACAACCAAATGTGAAGAGTTTATTGAAGTTTCTTGCTTAGTGTTTACAAATTCATAAATTAGACAATTACGTGAATTCAAAAATGTATTAGTAAAGCATTAATAAATGAAAATTAATATTATATTTGATACAATTCATCACTTCAAGTAATCATTACTTTTTCTTTATTAAAATTTTATATATACCCTGTTCAAGTGACCAACCGTTGCACGTCATTATTCGTGTACCAATACTATAATTATAATTTACTAGGCAACTTTAATAAAATTTGCATTAAAGTCAAAATGTCATCGTAAGTACAGTTGGTATTAAAAGTCTTTAATCGTGTAGGGTTAGCGACCATATTTTATCCTTGTCGCACACTTTGCAGTTCGTACTTACAACTTAAAACGTAGTGCGAATACAAACTCATAAAATTTCTCGATGTTGTCACGTCAAGTTTTGTTTACTTTGTTAAATTCACCGGTACGCACTTAAGCTATTTTTTTTGAAATTGCCTTACTAAAAACAGTACTTATCAGTACTCTTATTTTGTTTATGTCTACATTACTTGTTGTATTTTATTATTACATAGGTATACAGTATCTATTTGTTCCTAACCTAAAAATGTCAGTCTGACAACACGTACATTTGACAACGCTGATTATACGTCATTGATTGATTGATTTAGTAAGTTTTAAGCTATGACGTGCAACGGCTGGTGACTTGAACAGGGTATATTAAAATATACTCTAAATTATTTTTTTGTAAGCAAGAAACTGCTCTTAAGAAGTTAGGATATTAAATAAATCAGTTACTTAAATAATACCAAATTAGCAATACATACACATAATGTTCGTCATTTTATTTTCAATTATACATTTCTTCACTTTAGAAAACGAACATTAACAATGTTTCATATAACAAATATCACACAATCTTACACTAAATGAGAATTAGTAACAATAAATTTACAATATATACAAAAAAAAACTGTATAACTGTGGTTTTATCAGTGACTAACAAACTTATAAATATCACAAGATGTGTTCGCACCGATTATAAATTTCCTAATTAAAATAATTTTCATTTTGCCGATAATTGAAGTTGTTTTCCTACAAATGAAAAGAAGCATAATGGATATTAATTTTAAAGAGCCACATACTTTCTTTTTCATATCGTCGGCATGCTTCTTCTCTTTCAATTGCATCGAAAAACCACAAAGTAATTGCATATCTTGTATGGTAAGCAGGTTGCACTTCATGGGGATTACGACGATCTGACCAGAAAAATAGAAGTCTGTCAAATATGGGTTCAATATCGGCTACCTGGAATATATCAATATTTTAATACACTTATTATTTCCGTGCATAAATAATAATACTTTGTCGCCTCTTGAACCTTCAGGAAATATTCGTAATAATCCACCACTGCTTTTGACATCCCATTGCAAATTTAAATAGTAAATTGCTGTTATACATCTGCCATCTCTGTTTGGATTGTCAACATGCTTTACGTAATGGGAACCTGAACCGGGGTAACATGCTACCATTGCCTGAAATGTCATGTGTAAATAATTAACAATTGGAACGTACTATGCAGCAAAACTAATTCTACCTTTCAATGGTTCTTTTGTAAAGTTTTTCATTTATAATACTTTACTATGCCACTATGCCAGATATACATCCGTGCTTGCTCCTGTTGATGATTTATAAAAATTAATGTGCAATGCTACTCATATTGGTTAAACTAGACTTAAATTATTTACTTAGAGATAGTGTGTATTTATAGATATTTCTAATTTGATAGGTCACTGAATATTAAAAAGACCAATGAATAAGAAATGAAAATAAATGCCGTGTAAACAATATTGTTGGAAAATATCACTATTGCATAGAATTTTTTTGCACAGTATTTAATTAAATCTGTTACCAAATCTTCTATAATTGGCCTTCATAAAGTCTTAAATAGTGGCATCATTATAAAGGGGGGTTTTCTTTTTAATTACCTTAATTTCAAGGTCATATTGGACTTAATTCCTGACGAGACAGAATTCATATTCTAATATCTTCAGTACGATATGCTGATATTTATTAAATTATACTATCAAATTGTTATATGACCAAACATGATCATTGAATAGAAATAAAAACAAAATAATGTCACTTTTATTTTGTTTTTCTGTTTAAATGGTGTGACTCAAAAGCTTGTACCATTCGCAATTGTTTCATGTATGATTCATATATAATCAATCTGACAATCTATAATTGTAAAAACAGTATTTACTTATCAGTGACGGTTACTATTTAAGACTAAAATCAAATTAAATATTTTTTTTAATTGGCTATAAGTAAATGATTTATGGAATAGTAAGAATTACTATAAAGAATAAAATAATTAAATTTAGATTACTGTCTTTATCTCAATTTTTGCAAATGCTGACATTTTTCCACAAAGTTCTATACATAATATTATGCATATACAGGGTGTGTATAAATTGACGAAAAAGCTACACGGTGCGACATTCTTCGTTCAATTCTGAATCGAAAATCTTAATTACATTATAAAATAAAACACGAATTTTACCAGAAATGAGCATTGTTGGTAATAATATACCTACTTCGTGGAAGCCTAAATGAAAATATTATATTAAGTGTCAACATACGATTAAATGAATTAAATGATGAAACGGAAGTAGCCGAGTGGTATCTGTAAACATGAATTATACACATATGAAAATATCAGCATGTTGTGTTTGTATAGACCCTCATAGTAGATGGTTATCTGCAATAATGTACATTTGAACATTGTTTATAGTTTCTTCCAAACCGCAGAGGTGTTGGTCTAGGCCAATACTTTTCTAAACAGTAATTTAAATGGGCAAATCTTCACAACTGACCAGAGAAATTTATAGAAAGATGTAACTGACTTGGGATACGAAAAGTTAAATAATAAAAACTTTTAAGTTAAACAATTTAATAGAAGTTAAAAAATGTTTAGGATTAAATATTGAAATAATGTTAATAATAATAATGTCTCTAATTTGCTAAATGAACAGAATGTTACTTAACATTCAACAACTGTATGGACTCTGCTGTTCTGTAAACCAATCAACCTTAGCAAATTCAACAATTGCTATAAAAATGCTCTTTCTGAGTATCCAAAAAGGGCCTGTATTGTTGACAACTAAGAAGCTCATCGTTACACAGATGCTGATTGGGTTAGTAACATGATGGATGGGAAATCATATACAGAATATGTTTTCCGACTATCAAGAAATACAGTACCTACCAGGAGAAGCTAAAAAGCAGACAACTGTTGCTTGACAGAATCTAAATATACTTATCTCAGGTCAGTAAAGAAGCTATATGTGCAATCAATGTGTTTACAAGGGGATTATAAGATACCATGAAATCTGGATTTGGTTACATTTTGTATAACTCAATTACAGAAGGATTGTTGGAATATATATGCTGCTCAAGGATTATTATATAATTTATTTTATTATTATATAATTTTTTTTGTTTCTTCAATAATCAAGAGAAATTGCTGATTTCGATAATGAATAAAACAATTGAATATCGGATGATTGCTCGAGTTATTAAAAAAGGATTATTTTTTATGGAACAATATTAATATTTTTGGATTCGTCCAAAAGTGGCATAAAATTAAAACCAAGCAAGATACAGTTTGTCCAGCGAATGTTTGCCGATGTATGAAATATACAACAATATACGTCCTCACAATTTAGGTTCTTATTACGCATCAAAAACAAAGATAGATGCTACAGTATTTGTTATATGCGTGTGTTGAAACCTCAAAATATGTTGATACCAGTTTAGTTTGTGTGTAAAAGCATAAGTTAATTACTAGTTTGTCTGAGCTTACGCTGTATGGATACCATTTCTATTTTGACTTCAGTAGTGTTACCACACCACTTCCGCCGAATAAATTGACATTTGTCATTATCATTCTTTGACGTTTGATTTGTTTATATTTGTTCCTTGATTTTTTGTGTTAAATTTGTTCTTGACAAACTAATATATTTTGTGACAGGTCATGAAAGTAGTTGCTGATTTAATATTTTATCTTGATTCATACACTTTGGACGGCGGCCATATCTGCAAAGATTCGCTGGACAAACTGTATTTAGGTTGTAAAGAAATTTATAAATGGTTTTTTACGTTGAGAAAAATCGTTAGCAAGCTCTACACCTACAGCATTAGTGTAAATGGCACCTATTGTTTCCATTGTGATACAAAACAGCTCATTTCAGGGTTTTTTAAAATAAATTATTGTAATATTGTTTATGCATTAGTTAATCAGATTGAGTTGGTAACTAATATTGAAGTAACAATTTAAAGAAACCTACAGGTTTTCTGCCAATAATGATTTTAATCACAATTTCAATTCAAAGTTATTTCTCGAAATTTCATTTAAGTCCAGTCAATTAGGAGTATTTTGCAATACTAAAGACAATTTCTCAAATTCCTACCCAAGTTACTGTCACATTGCAGTAGAACTTTACAAGATTTACAATTTTCAAAATAATATCTTTCTATCTAACATTAAATGAGGTAAGGACATTTCACAGCTGATATTTAATGTACCTATAGATCGAGAGATATATTATCTATGTATAGGTACTGGGTGTTTCTATTTCTACTCAAAGTGGACAACGTAATAGAGGTTGTAATACTTGTCAAAACTAACACTTTTTAAAGTCATTTTTTCATTTTGGCTTTTGTTTTCAAATTATGGACCTTTTTTTGTTTGTTTTTTTACAAATCTATACCTATTTCCATTACTTATTTGTAGTCGGATATCAAAAAATCAAAGTTTTTTGAAATCAACAGTTTAATATTTACGTTTGTTTTTTACAAAAAATTTACAGCAAAATGGCGGTCATTTTTAATTTTGAAAATCGAATAACACAAAATCTACTTTACATTATAATTTAAAATGACCACCATTTTGTTGTCCTATATTTTTTGTAAAAAACTTTTGAACAAACGTAGATATTAAACTGTTGATTCCAAAAAACTTTAATTTTTTGAAATCCGACTACAAATAATGGAGATATAGAGATTTGTAAAAAAAACAAAGAAGGTCTATAATTCGAAAACAAAAGCCAAAATGAAAAAAATTACTTAAAAAAAGTGTTAGTTTTGACGAGTTCTACAACCTCTATTACGTTGTCCACTTAAAAGTAGAAACGCCCTGTATTTAGATACAGTTTTTCAAAAGATGGTACAAAAGGTAAAAGAAAAACTAAATTAACTTACTGTTTAAGGCTAACGTTTAAAGTAACTAATAAACAGTGAACTCTATTTCTATACTAACAGAGTTCACTGCTAATAAAAGGTAAACATAACCAATAAATTGAATTAGAGCTTTTCCAAAATTAATAGTTTACATGGAGTTGATTTTTTAAATGTACAATAATTATATAACATTTAAATGTTGTGTTCGTTTTTATTTATTTATTTAAAGAATTTCGTTCATGGTTAATTAATTAATGTAAAGCATTTCAAAAAAATTACGTTTAAATGACCTATATTTAAAGCATGAATAGCTAAAAAGCAGATTCCTTATTAGTTCTATCACCAAGGGGAGGCGATCGATATGGCCTTTCAAATTTCTTTTGGTTTGTCGTATATATTAATTAACGCAATTATAATAATAAAAAGAATTCTTTTGCTAATAAGAGGTAGGTAACTATTGTTAATGTTAGGACACTAACGACAAATTCATTTGTATGGTGCTTAAAAAATACAATTTTGACAATAATCAATTTGTTTAAAGGACAGTCTCCAAATAAATTCGTAAGATGTTAGCAATTATTGTCTTACAGATTAATTGAAGAATAAATTTTTTTGAAAGTGAGAATATCAGTTATAAATTAATTATTCTTCTTTTTTTATTTGTGAAATATAACAGTAAGAAAATCTAATACGTGTACACCATTGGCATTGAGAACTGCCCTTGACTGTTCCAAAATGTTAACCATTTGATGGTTTTTACCTATGTAGCAAAGCAAAGAGAAACAACATAACGAAGAGTAGGTATAATGCGAACATGATTATTACTTTAAAAACATTTGTGCCACAGTTTGAAGAACCTTGGTAACTTATTCTTGCAAAATCTGCCTTTTATTTTTGTTCATTTTTTACATGGAGGGAGGGGGGAGGGTTTGATATTTATATCTTGCAATCTTAGGTTATCGTTACTCCAATGTCATGTTCTTGTATCATTGCCCAATGTATTGTATGCATGACTCACTGTGTATACAACTAGGACACTAGGAGTAAAGATTTATATTTACTCGTAGGTATGCAATAACAGATGATGTACTGGAATTACCCCACTAATTGTGAATGGTGGGGGGAATTACTGAAGGGTTCCCAGTTGTTATGACTTATTTACAAAAATTACAATTTGAAATATAGAAATCCAAATTTATCCCTCAAAATTTTAATATTGAGCATGCCAGCATGCGCAATCCTTTCGCAAGATAACGTGGGTATAAACAGCAACACATGCATTTTGCGTACGTGACTTGGATCAGGTTAGTGGTTCAAAATGAAAAAAGATGGAGTTATGGGCGCAATGGAAGTGCGAGTGTGACGGTTACAATCTACGATTGATTGCTTATTTATTTTCATAGACGGCGGGGATTTTTGATAGTAACAATTATAATTATTCATCATAGAGAAAATCCCTACAACAAATACACGTAGAACGATTTGAGCAACCTACGACATTGAACGACTTCGCACAACGTTAAACAAAAATATAAATAAGACACCAAACCACACTAACCTTAGTTCGCCCATTAATGTTATATTGGCCAATTTTACCGTTGTTTGGCATTTTATTTGCTCGCATAATAACTAAATCAACTTGTGAAATCAAATGTCCTATATTTTTACACGATTTTTCTTTTCCGTCAATCCAAGCGATTTGATCACCTCTAATTGTTTTTAAATCACCGTAACGTCCCGTACTAGACACCAGCTGACCGTCTCTAAAAACCCCTTTTGTATGCATATCTATAACTTCACCAAGAACAGCTTTACCACGTTCTTCACCTAAGAAATTGTCAACAACACAAACACCATAAGTATCCATGTCCCTAATTACGTTTCTACACATTTCTTCGACAACATCTTCATTATTCTTATGAAGAAATGGGGAGGAATCCGACTGTAACAAAATTTCGGGAAAATCGCGTACACTTGATCTACGAGGATGTACAATATTTTCACCACTAATAGGCATGGCCGATTTTGCACAACGTAATGCCTTTTCTGTAGCAGATTTTTCCCCGTGAAAATTTAAATCTAAATTTAAAGATAAACTTTCGGTATCGGCACGTAATATTTCATTTTCTGAACTTCCTTCGTATGTTATTGCACTAATAAGATTGTTCGATTCGGTAACAGTATTTAAAAAGTTTCTTTCCGAATTAATCACTGCAGTTTGATCAGTCTTGAGGCAACTTATTTTATGTTTTTTCCAGTCTTGTTTTTGGTGTATCTTTGAACAGTAAAATGTCGTTTTACAACGCGAACAACGGAGTAAATTCTCTATAGAACCGCACAACGAACAAGAGCCGTTTGACACTAAACTCATTTTTTTCCCCCGATCTTTATAACAGGATGAATTTGTATGACATTTGTACTCGTAAACTTACGATCACACTTTTCAATTTCACCTTGTTTTAATTCAGAAATGTGCCATAGAGTTCGCTTGACCTTTACAATCAGCTGTTCATTATCGATACTAATTTATTTTATACACGTTTAGAGTAGATGGCAACAGAAAACACGTTAACATTATAATTAGAAGGAAACGGCTAATGTTTCTATATAAAAAAATTATCAATGGAAGTGCCTACTATACCTGGTAGTAAGTGGTAGTAGATGAATTCCAATTATGATAAATAGCACAGACTATCTAGTTAACATTATATATACAGATCAAAATGTACTAAAAAGGTAAAAATGATACCAATATTAAAAAGCGCGAACATGGAAAGGTTGTCACGAAGGGGGGGGGGGGGGGGGGGCAAATTACCATTAGCTTATGCCAGCTTGAATGACAAAGTAACGAAATATTGCTGCATCAAGAGCGTTGGGCACATGCGCATTAAAGCACGCCTGCTGTAGCGTGTAACCCTTTTGCGGTCACCCCCTTTGGGAGGCTGGGTGCAGGGTGCCATGTCCTTTCTCTATTGATAAAGCAAAATAGTTACATCTATTTATTTACAATATTTACAAAGTCTGGTATTTCTTGTTCTCTCCCTGCCAGAGACGCGTGCGTACTATGAAGCGTCGTGGATCGTGCAGTCCAGTGTAACATCGATGATAGAAGAGACGTCGGCCTACGTGATGACGTAGATATGGACGGACTGCAGCGCCACGTGGTGTACGATCGTTCCTGTTCTCGTGGCCGGCATGCGAACGGTCGGCTCCTTGTTGCTGCGCCTTGGGTCTCGTCGCCTTAACGTGCTACTTCGTGGTGCGGAAGCTAAAGCGTGTGGTTCTGCGCTATGGCAAGCGGCGGCGTCGTGCTGTGGGCAGCTACGACAGTGCTTTTACCTTCGCTATGAACAGCCGAGGCGAGCTTACTCTTCGTTATGGTCAACTCAAGAATTCCTCTTCGCTATGGGTCAGTAGAGGAGTTTCTCTTCGCTATGGGTCAGCAGAAGAATAAAGGTAAACTCCTTCTCGTCTTGTGCGCACTTATAAAGCCGAATCGAGCGCCCTTGGCCATGTTCGCGTAAGACCGCCGTACACGAGCCGCATTTTGCAGTCGGACCGACCACAAAATTGCGGTCGCGTTCCGGCGAACTGCAGTCCGCCATAAGAAATACTGCACCAACCGTACACGGGCGTTCACTGCAGTCGAAACGCGCGTCTGTAGTTTCTTATGGGGCGACCGCAATTGTGTGGTCGTGGTCGGTCCGACTGCAAAATGCGGCTCGTGTACGGCGGGTCTAAGGGTGACGTGCGCGTGGGAGATGGTTGTGACTCGCGTACCGCCACACACCACACCCTTTATTAATCTAAAATTTTGAAAAGCTTTTTAGGAAAAGTTTATTCATATTAACATGTTTCTGTAAAGCCGTAAAAGAACTTCCAGAGAGGTCGCATACCGGCATACGGCATTAAAGAAGATGCCCACAATAAACCTGATAGTATAGACTGTAAAGAGTGTCTTCAATCTATTAATAGTGCCCCCTTCTTTAGTGTCTTCTCCCTAATTTAATACCAACCCTTACCCTGTTAAAAATGCCCACAAGAAACCATAAGAATTTTTAATGGTTTGAAATGCGTTTACATGGAACCAAATGGACTGGGTATAATTATGTAATGGAATATAATGGTAATTTCCATTTTCACAGTATTTTTAATGGTATCTAATGGACAGTATGTTAATGGAAAAATCCATTGCGTTTCTTCAACGTTCTTTAATGGTTTTATGTGGGAATTTTTATCAATGGAAATTTCCATTACAAGATCTAATGGAGTTTCCCATTAGCTTCCAATGTATTAGGTGACCCTGTTTGAAATGGTGTATTCCATTTCAATTAGTGATGGGACAATTCGAATGGAAAATAACCGATCATTCGGTTATGAAAAAAACCGTTGCCATTCGGTTTTTAATTAGAGTATTCGAATGGAAAATAACCGAAAACTGCGCCTGCGCCAGCATTCAATTCAGTATTCAGTACCACGAAAACCGACAGTATTCTCTATTGAGTCTATTCATATTCTTTCTTTCTATTCAGTATAAGTAAAACCGAAAACCGACAGTATTCTATTCAGTATCAGTATCTTATTCTTATTTAGTCAGTTATTCTTATTTCAGCTTTTCAGTTTCAGTTCAGGGCGTTCACCCGCACCGTTGTATACGGCTATTAGAAATTCTTTAGATGCAATAATATTATTAATAATTAATACCTATATTATTAATATTCCATTTCCATTGTCTTTTTCTTATTGCGCTTTTACAAATTGAAATCATTTGGTTATTGCTAGGTACATGTTGTTAATTGATAATGATATTATCAAACACCGGAAATGGGTAAAATAACAAAAGAAAAAGAACTCCAAAAAAATCTTTTGATGCTTCGCGAGCTTTCCGATGACGATGTTCTTTTAAAATCTTAAATCTAAAGTAAATTGCCCTATCGAGGTTTTGCCAGATGTTGTTTTATTTTTTTCCACCACCATCTTTCACGATTACAAAATCTGTTTATTTGTTTTATATCTTTGTACAATTTCGAAGCATTATTTATTATTTTACAATTTTACATTTTGGATCTAACGAAAATGTAAGTAAAGTTTGATTTTTGAGAAGGTGCGTGTACGTCATAGGCATTTTTCTTAGTTACTATTGTTATTATATTGTTGACAACAATTGTAACTATGTAAAATGTCTATGACGTACACGCACCTTCTCGAAAATCAAACTTTACATATAAGTAGTAACTCATCAGTAAGTACATTTTGTAAGTTTTATCGAAATCGTCAAATCGAAACTAGACTATAAATTATTATAAGTAGAAGTAGTTTTATTTTCAATTAATTGACTACGGGTGTATACTGTATGACACATAGGAAAGGAATGTGCAATTCTGCAATTGAGGAAATGAGGATCGCCCTTGAAGGATTCACATTTCATTCAACTGAATACTGAACTGAAAGTTCTACGCGTACGAAAAAACCACTCGCTTGAAAATAACTGCAAATTATATGAGTGATAATTCGAATGGCCATTCGGTTTTTAAAAACATTCAGGTACTGAATAGTCGGTTATTGAAATTATTCGGTTATGCCCATCGCTAATTTCAATCTATCATTATTCATCTTTGTTTTGGTAACCTTATGAGACTCAGTGTAAGGCGCGTGCGTGAACGGAAGAGATTGGATTACATATGGAGTTACTCCTGTAGGTTATGTTTTATCTATGGGTTATGTGCACATGTGGTTAAAGTGTTACTGGTTGTGTTAGTCTTTTATTTGTCTATGTGAATGTGTTATTCGGTGTTAGTCCACGGATGATTACCTTTTGGTCTACGATCTTTTACAGTTTGTGTGATAATTATAAAGTGCAATGTACGTATACGCCAAATACGTAGAGGACAATAAAACAATAATCGTTCCGGTATCAGATGTTAAGAAGTTCGATCCAAACTTGAAATATGCCGTTGATAAAACGTTCAAGGTGAAATACACTGACGGATCATATTACAGGGCTTACATTTTAGCGGTTGGAGGTAAGTTTTGCCATTGTCAATAATAAATAAAATCAGAGGGCTGAGGAGGTCTTGCAATAGTCTCCAGTTTTCAATGTAAATTCTTTTATGATATACTAACCTGTAAAACCGTGGTACTGGCAACCAAGCTCTGTTTATGGTTGTTCAGGGTCTCATAACGGGCTAGCCCGTAAAAAGTTTATACCGATCACTTATTAGCAAATCTATAGCAACAATCCTTTTCATAATTAAAATTTTATTTGACAAGTGTTAGGTTTAAAGTTGTAGTATATCATAAAACGTTGTACAATACATGCCCGTTATCTGATCTCTATATAAATCTAAGTAATGGGCTTGTATCGTAAACTACTACTATAATCTTCTCTACATACCCCTTTGTAATACACTATATCGATTATCGGGTGATTTTATTAATTTGACGACATTTGGTAAATTGCGTTTACAACACCATCCAGAGCCAGACTTGATGTCAAATTTAAAAAAACACCCGATACATGCAATTTTGAGTAGGTTGTTATAGTCGTAGCAAAAAGAAAATAACTCGGGAAATACACAGTGTTCTGTATTAAACAGATTAAATGTCGATAAAACTAATAATGCTTATTTCTAAATATTTTTCAGAAAGCCCTGAAGAAACAGAGGAGTTGGCAAATAAAAAGAGATTTCGTAAACCAACTCAGTATTATGAAAGGTATGAATCGGCATCAGGACTATCTACTGAAGAATCAGAAACTGATCAGGTTGTTGTATAAGTATACAATATCATTTTAATGATTGTTGATTATATATATATATATAGCTTTTGAATGGGGTGGAGAATCATACTAAAAAAAATTCCGTAAATGACACTGGCAAACAGAATTACCGAAGCATACTTAAAGAAGGTCTAAATGCTAAAGAAAAAGTCCAAGATAATGTGAAATTATTAGAAACTGAGCTGTTTAAAGCTAATAATAAAATTTTGCAAATGGAAAAAAAAATTGAAGATTTAACACAATTAAATTATAAATTACAACATAAAGTAATAGACAAATTTAAAGGTACCTAAAACGAATTGTTTATTTTGATTTTACTGTCATCTTTTTTGTAGATTTACAACTGCCACCAATTAAATATAACCAAGAACCAAGTACTGAAAAAAAATTTCAAGTGGGAGAAAGATATGAGGGAAATGTAAGTAATAGCAAAGATAATATAATGGGAAGATACTTAATGCCCGTGGTAACTAGCGTGTGTGTAAAAGTTCGTCGCCCGCTAGGATCGCCACTTGTCTCGCATCTATGAATGAACGAACTAAACAAAATAAGTTTGTTAGAAAACCATTTTCGAGAAATCTGTAATATTAATAGCAATTGCCGTTAACAGCGTTGCCAATACCTTCGAAACACCAATAACGCACCTACCTAAAATTACCTGCTGCCATTGTTTAGAACAGGTACTTAGTCAAACCAGTCAAACATGTGGCTATAAATACAAAACCCATTTTCTGTAAAAGTTAATAAACAGAATTAAATCATGGGTATTAAAATTTTTGCTAAACTGACTACGGATTGTAATTTAAAAAATTTAACGGCTAAGAATAACAACACAATTTCAACTGATTAATTTTGATTTTATCATTTATTGTAATTATGGAATTAATAACAGATAGCTACCATTTAAAAATAAAGTTTAATACATTTACAACAAATTTTAAATTTAACATGTGTATGTAAATGAAACTAGGGATGGAATTAAATTTGGTTAAACCAGGAAAAATTATTTGCCGGTAGGTTTTTGAAGGATAACAAATAAACTTTCAATGGATTCATTTGTTCCATTATACTTTTATTGTTTGTTCCACGTATTTGGCATCTCTTGTCTTGTAAGGAAGTTTATAAAATTGTTATTTTTAGACGAAGACACATTTAGCACTTAGGTATAAGTCCATACTCTCGACAATGCCCCTTAAGTGGCTTAAGTCATCAAGTAAGGAGGGTAGTTGCAAACTATTGTTCTATTGTTGGAACTGGTTTTTATTTGTACTTGAGGTGCATATAAAATTAAGTTCGGATGTGCCGTTAAGAAACAGCAATGAACTTTTGTTAATAGAAAGGGATTATTCGAAAGATGAAATAAAACAATTAACAATTCCCACAGAAGTAGTTGTGTCAATTGTAAAATTAATTTTAGAAATATGTATTTAACAATTATTTTAAAAGTAGCTCCGCAACCATTCAATTTCAGGCAAAATTATCATCAATTTGTGTTAAATCAATTAACCAAAACTATCCTAATTGGTTGCTACTAGAAAATGGTTGTTATCAGCATAGACTCTTTTTAATTAGACACCTAATAAAGTGTAAGTTGTATAAAACACTGAAGTGGCTTTCTCAAGATATTCGAATGATTAGCTGCCGAAACTCTAATCCCAAAGTAACAAGGCTTAACCATCTAAACAATTTGCAGTTTTACAGTAATTGTACAATCATTCCGATAACTATTATGGAAATTTTAATAAACATAATTAACAACAAATATTTGTATTTAATTAGGTTTACGTAGGGCAAAACAATGACTTATAGTTCCTAAATTTTTATAAAATGTGTCTTTCCTGTATCAATGCATATTACATAAATTGCTTGTTTTGTGGTAATAATACAAAAAAACTAGTTTTGTCCACGTATTTAGAATAACAGAAAAACACAAATCTTTAGTTCAGATACGTAAGTATACCTACCTAAACAATAGGTATTAAGCGTGGCAACTATGTTGCAAAGCCCTTGACAAAATTACCTGCAATTTCCTTCTCCCTGAAATCGAAACTCAATTATCCTTTTCTTTCATATACCCTAAAATATTTTGTCCTTTACAAGTTTTTAAAAATTAGTTAAGCGTCGTACAGGCAACACACCGTACACGCACACGAAATTTGTCATAAGGCTAGTTGTCTTCCCATTATATAGTCTTTGGTAATAGCATTGTGGTAATAGGTCCATGCCACTCCAGAAGTATTTATCTGTGAAGCCATGAGTCAGAGCAGTTGTGTCACTTTAAGGAGAGATACATATTTATCAATTTTGGACTTACTTTAGTTGATAAATTTCTTTTCAATTTAGCGTACTTTCACTTTGTAATTTTTCAAGATTACTTAACTAAAAAAAATTGTATAGGTATTTTTTTAATTTTGTATATTTTTGTTATTCAGGTACATTTAGGACGAGAAGTATGGCTCCCCGCAAACGTTTTTGATGCCATCTATAGAAAGAAAAAAGATTCCATTTTTGTGAAGGAACTGGCCATGGCAGTTTTTGGGGAAGAAGTTCTACTTAATTCTTCAACATTAGGACAAACCGGAAACAGAACAAGAACAGTTGCCAGACCTTCTTTACCTCCTACTCAATTACTTGCAATACAAGGTTATTTTTCACAGAATATTTTTTTAAATATCTTTTCTTAAATATGTATTGTTGCAGATATTTTAAGATTCCGATTATTAGAGAGGGGAGAACCTTTGGAGGCAGTAAATAAATCTCTTTGTGGAATGGACAAGATTATTAATGAAAAAATTCAAGACCTTAGAAGACTACCCAGAAGTATGAAACAGAGAAACACAAATCCCCAAGAAGAACCTGTGATTGAAGTTGAAGACCATTTGCAGTCAGAGTCGATAGCACTTCCAACTGAGTTGGAACTTGTCAATGACTCGATCCTTCTAGAAATGGCAGCCAACGCGGAAATAATGCTAGTTGGTGAACAGAATGCACCAAATGGGAGTACCGAACAGTAAAAAGAAAATTGGCCTAGCAAGTTGAAGTTCTTTTTTTGAGAAAAGTGTAAGTACCTACTTGTTTGTTAGGTTCTTGATTGAATTTGGTTAATATTTTCAAATAGGTATTAGTATGTCGACAATTTTATTTATTGTACTTCAAATTTATTTGGAAACAGAGCTATATAAGAACAATTAACAGTTACATTTAAAATAATACATTTTTGTTTAATAAACTTAATTGGAATTAATATAGCATTGCTTTTGTTCAACATTACTTGAAAGAGATGTTCAAATATTATTCCTCCAATTTGCAGTAAATTTGCACTTAATCTGTGTCCAAGAATGTAAGTTTCTGTTTTGAATTTCAAAATTTTGTCTACTTTGAAGAAAATGTTTTGAGTAAGTTGTACATAACAATCATTTGTTCGTGTTGTGCAAGTTGAATTTGAATATATAAGGATTTCATTGAATATACATCGTTTGTATGTACGTATAGATGTTTGATCGATGTTTTGTTCTAATTTAGCTAGTAAAGGTGAATATTGGGTCCATTCTTCTATTGATAATAAACTTGCGGCACCCAGAAAATTTACAGCATTGGGGTTTTTAACATAGAGCGATTTTCTTGAAGACCATAAATTTAAGCAATATGTCTTGCATTTTTGATCAATATTTTTTGAGTTGTGGAGGTTGTTCATAAATGTATTTATCTGACACATTTTTTTTGCCGCTTGCTTTGCTACACCAACTGGACCTGCTATCTGTTGTTTAATTCTAAATATTCCCGATTCAAAATGAAATGTGCTTGTGGCCCATAAAGGACCAGTATATTTGACACTGGTTGCTAAATGTAACAAAGTGTGCATGTTAAAGGTCAATGCCTCTTTGCCATAAAGTAGTTCAACTTCTTTCACAAATTTCTCCAGATTCTGCTCACTTTCTTTTAAGTCTGATTGAGAAATACTATCTTTTAGTAATATATAGATTGATTTAACTAATAAAGCAAAGTGAACAAAATAGACTTCTTTTAAAATGCCACTTAAACATGGAATTGAATAAAAAAGTAACCAATTTTTCCATTCACTTGCTTTCCATTTAGATCTTTCATGTAGTGATCTAGGTAGACGATTAATTTCGTGAGGGGGTTTTATGTTTAATAGTCTTTTATTGACAATGTTTAGTGTTGATGGTTTTCCTATATAATAACTATGTCGGTTTTGGATACTGTATGTTGTCCAAAGGTTCCACAATTGTTTTACTACACCCAAAATTACACCATGCATATAATCGACAGGAAATCCCCAAATCGGATCGAAGTGTGGCAAATCGACAATGAGTTTAGAAGGGCCTTTTACACCGCGGCAAATGATTTCAAAGTTATTCCGAATCACTTCATTTAAATCCTCATTATATGTTTGGTTAGATCTCAAATTACGGCCGTAATAAGGTTTGAAAGGATATTTCACTTGTTTCCCTACTGCCTCTCCTCTTTGGTAGCACCAACTACATCCAAAATACCCATTGTATTGGACACGGTTTTGTAAAATGGGTCAAGCAACCGAATCACAAGGACAAAATAAAGGCAGGAGTTTATAGTTTATCACACCAACTTCAGTCACAACATCAATGCCGTTGATAAATAACTCTTTTGCTTGCAATGTAAACGTTTCCATAAATGAGTTCATGAGATGAACATCTGGTTCCCGATTTCCTACCCAGATTCCAGCAAACAATAAATTTCTGAAACGCTCTCTCGGTGGCAATTCATTTGTAATACATTGAATTGGCCACATACTTAATTTGGAAGAAGAAAAAATTGGTGCTCCATCAGTGCTTAAAGCAAGAGAGAGATCAAATTTTGCTGTATTTTTGACACTTTTATACATTAACCCATCACAAACATCTGCAATGCAGTCATTACCGCCGGTTTTCGTTTAAAAGAATTGTGGAATTCGTTTCTTTTTATTAGCTCTCCCAATTGATCCTTTAAATTCACAGATATGAAGATATTTTTACTTTGTTTATCAACGTGTTGTTCGTGATTACACTGTTGGTTATGGCACACTAGGGTTTCAACATTGATTTCTGATAAAAGTTCGGTAAGTGTAGTTTTACATTTTTCGCAGTAAACAACGTACTTTATGTTGTCAGGTTTTGGATTAAAAAGTTGATTCATTGTATAAGTTGATGTGCTGAAAGTCTCATCATCGCTTCGATTGGCACAAATTTTTATGCATTCTAAGATGTCCTTCCGTGCCTCATTTGTCAGTTTATGCTTTAATGCCAATCCAAACACCATTGTAAATACACTTATTTTTGTCAGGTTAGATTCTGTAAATATAATTTCACCCAAATCTTTATCAACTTCATTTTCTTCATTATTAATATGTTCAGCAACGTTTTCCGAAGCGTAGTCCTGCAGGGTGTTACTCTTACTATAATTTAATTCTGTATTACTTTTTGTACTGCTACTAGTACAGCTGCTACTCGTACTACTATTGGTAGAAGTTTCTAAAACTAAATGTTCACTCTCGAATGTGTTGAAAGACTTTTCTTCCGTATGGCTATTCGACATTGCATCTTGTTCCATTTGGGAATTGATAGAAACATCTAGAAATTTTAAATAATTAATAAGTTATGACACTACACTTAAATTTAGTGGCATTTGTTTATTAAAAATTATTAAAAAGTATATATGTAATCGTAATGTACCAGGTGGGCATAATTGAATGTTTTAATAGGGCATCTCAGTAACCGTAAGAGATAGATGAAAACGAGTAGCCAAGTCTCGATCTCTTTTTTCGAGATATGTTTAATGGTAAAAACAGAAATTGGCTACCTTCTTTTGTTTTTGAATTATAGCCCAAAATCGACTTTTTAAGAATGCCTAGTAACTCAATTGTGTATTAACAATAGCAAATTGCCCACCCGGCACATTATGTCTAATGCATTTATTAGATAAAAAAAACTTACTTTCTTTAAAAAGCTGTTTATTCCATCTACGTCGTGTCTTTTTAGTCACATTTAAATAACTGTTGGAATTCAAATATCCCTTGTATCTTCTTTTTTTGCTATTGGACATCATTATTATCACTTTTAATTTTTTTTTCAGGACCTTTAATCTGCAAACGTTACACCAACCTTCAACGCAACCGTTTTCTGTAAAATTGGCGCCAAAACTTTTAATGGGAAAGTCCACGACAAATTTAAATGGGATTCTCCATTTAAAATGTGATGTAATTATAATGGAATTGTCCATTTTAAACAAACTATAAATTGTAATGGGACTATCCATAAGGATTGGTGTAAATTTATGTTTAATGGTATTTTCCATTTGATAAATAAAATTTGTAATGGCAATTTCCACTTGTTTTTTTATGGTAAAATCCATTAAAGAATGGGGACAAAAACCTCTTTCAAACCGTTAGAAATACAATAATGTTATTTTAATGGTTTCTAATGTGCATTTTTAACAGGGAACTCACTTTCGAATCGATGCTGGTGCAAATTTGACATTTTGGTGCTCTAAAAATTAATGATTTGTTTTACACACAACTCCGTATGACAGAGATGATAGATTCCTTATTCAATCAGTCCATTTTGAAGCAATTTCGCAACTCGAATTTAAATGCAATGATTTGGAAAGGTATAATGAAAACCTTCATCTTTCTAATGACGATATATATCTCAATTCTGACCAGTAGTTCAGTAGAATGTTGAGTTGGCAGAAGCTTGAAAACAAAAGGAAACGGATGGAAGAAAGAACTGATGAGAATCGTACGGATTGGAAGGATTCTAATAGTTGATTGTATTCACGGACGTATAAAAAACAAATGGACTGCTAATTGGTACGTACCGGCAACATTTATTTGTCCCCACCATGGGAGCCGCCATACTGTGCTCTTAGTTAGTTATTTTCTTGTAGAGATCGATTTTAGTTGGCAATTTCAAACGTCAAATCGAAAGTGGTCCAAACTTCAAAGTCTTTGACTTAACCTCAATGTTTTATATCTTACCTTTCGTTGCTTTCATATTTGACATTTTTATATACATAGTATGAATAGAGCGTGATGTTTCGTTGGAAACGATTGTTGCTATGTGTCGTGTGTAAATAAACAAGTTTTGTTGGTTAAATGGTTACACATAATCATTGAACTGTACGCTATAGTTCAATGCACATAATTATGCCATTTTGGAGTACATCGAAAACCACGTTCCAGAAGAAATTTTACAAATACTTTCAACAGCAGAATCGTCGTGGATACCAAGCAAGTGATGATGAAAATATAGTTACAGAATTGAAATTCAGAAATAATGAAATGACAAATTATAAATTGCAACTTTCAAATATAACCGCTAAATTTTCAGGGTTCATTATACTCGCTTTGATTATATATATAATCAAAGATTACTCCACAGACCACTAATATTTTTAATGGTCTGTGCACAAATCACTTTTTTGTTAGTAGTTTGTGGGTCTGTGGATTACTCCTTTAGAAATACACCAATACAAAATTGAGCCACAGAATAAGGTCCCCTTACTTATTCTGTGATTGAGCACAGTATGGCGGCGCCCAGGCAGGGGACAATTATTTCAACATAATTAGCAGTCCATTTGTTTTTTATACGTCCGTGATTGTATTGTAGATTCATTGGGGCCTGAGCATCAGAAGCAAGTCATCAGTGAAAGCAAGATCATCACCGGAATGAGCATTTTCTGCAGAATCTGTGGTGATGGCTGAGGGCTCTAGATTCTAGGTACAGACTGGACGCCTTATTTTTTAGCCACACTATGGGTACTACTTTCAAAATATTTGGCAGTAATATTTTTCAAGGCATTCTCTACACAATAGTGATATCAGATTTTTAATTGAACGAATTATTTCCAAATGGTGACTTTCAATTTTCATTTAATGGAATGCCACATTTTTTTTTATTGTTGGGATCCTAAAAACATTCTTTTTACGATAATATTTCGTTTTTCTTAAATACATATTCATTTCTTTCCCTATCAAAAAGCAAAATTTGAATCTAGTAGCGCATGAATGTTTTACACTCGATGTTATTTTTGTCCAAATATCAAGAAGCGGTAGATCCTGTGATCTATTGCCTCCATTGGACGACGTTTCAATTCTTTTGTGTCTACCGTTACTTGAAGTTTAGACAAAAATAACATCGAGTGTAAACATTCAGCGCTACTTAGATTCAAATGTTAGTTTGCTTTTTGATAGGGAAAGAAATGAATTTTTAAGAAAAAAGAAATACTATTGTAAAACGAATGTTTTTAGGATACCAATAATATAAAAAAATTACGGCATTCCATTTAAAAAAAAATTGAAAGTCGCCGCATTTTGAAATACAATTCGTTCAATTAAATATCGTGTAGAGAATGTCCTGAAACGTATTACTGCCAAATATTTTGAAAGTAGTACCCATGGTGTGGCTAAAAAAAATAAGGCTCTTACTTTGAAACAAGCTGTGTATCCGTGTCATTTGTATTATCTCCGCGATCACGGTGTGCAACATGTGGTAGTGCTGCCTCGCTTTTGGTTCTAACTTATAGACGGTTCTTCGCCTAAGTACACTATGCATATGCTTTCCTGGCATAAGTAAACTACAATCGTGAATATTGAAATGCTGTACACAGGTTCACTTCCTTTTGTAAATATATTGCCACGCCCTTGAATTATATTACTGCGGCGGCGGGGGAGAGGGGAGGCTTGCCAGCCACAGAGCCACATGTGACATGTATGTGGAAAGTACTAGGTATATGAGGTACAATCTGTTTTAAAATGACATATAAAACATAACCTCTACTGTATGTTCGAATGAAAAATGCTATATATTTGAAGATATCCTTACTTTTTCACTTGCAATGGATGACACGTTATTTGAATTTATACATTCCGAAATAGTAAACTATGTTGTTGACAGTAACATTCGCACCAAGGACGAAGTAAGTTGTTTTATTGAAATGATATCCTCTGTGGCTCTGTAGGGTTGCCATGTCACATACAATAGTGAAGACGCAGTGTTTAAGTAAATATTGCTTTGTTATGTGGCAAAGTCAGTTTATATTTAATGTTAAAAGTGGTCTTAGTTACTATATTATGTACATAAGGTGCAGTTTTGTATTTAAATGTAGTAACTCTAGCCTCTAGCTACCTCCGTGTGTTTACCTTTAGCCCAGGTGAAGCAGGTTTATACTTTGACAAAGTAACCTTTTTCTAAGGTGGAGAAAAACAGAATCATACAGAAGTAAAATCTATCTGAACACATTAAGACCCCTTGCTGTTTTTATGCTCATAATACAAATACAAAATAATTTTATCTTTGCTATCAATCTCATATTTTTACCAGGTTAATGGCAACCCTATCCTAAACAGTAATTTTTGTGTCTACTTGAAGAATGCAACTGTTTATCCGCTTTTTTACTAGGAGGAAGATTTATCCAACTTAGAATACATTGGATTCTCTGTGGGTTACAAAATCATTGAGAGGTAGACAATAAAAGCTAATAATCAAGTTTGATTAATAATACCTAAATTTTAAGATTAACAAGAGAGATGCCTCGTTTCAAGGATGAATTGGATACAATGAAATTTATATGCACCGATTTTTGGTCCGCTATTTATAAAAAACAGATGGATAATCTACGAACAAATCATCAAGGAGTGTATGTTTTGCAGGATAATGAATTTAAGTTTTTAACAAGAATGTCTAACGGAAAGCAGTATCTTGACTTAGCGCCTCGTTATGTTGCATTTACCTGTGGTGTTATCAGGGGTAGTTTAGCTAATCTAGGCATTCATTGCTTGGTCACCGCAGAAGTACAAAATATGCCAGCTTGTAAATTCCATATACAGGTACAGAGAAATTGAATATTCTTGGACAACATTTTGTTATGATGAGAAGCTTTTATGTCCTTTTCTTTGAATAAAACACTAGTCTTTTTATTCAAAGTGCTTTTCTTTCTATGCATAAAACATGATGTGTGTTTTTTAACGTTTAATAGATAAATAGATTATAGGAATACATTTGTATAGCGTTGTGTTATTAAATTCCCAGTTACAAAAAGTACATGATTTGTAATAGAAATGAAGGACATAAATGGAAACAAGAACAAAACTGTATCAATCATTATTGCCCATAAATCATTCACAAGAAACAATAGTCTCTTTCTTTATTCTGTAGAAAACCTGTAAAGAAAGAACACTAGGTATAAAAATCCTGAGAATATAAAAGAAATAATAACAATAATGATTGCCTTTATTAAATGTACAGTATACATTTAAGGGCAAAGTTCAAAGTCCACGAACAACAATAGCTTAAATACAGTTCTAAATCAAACTTAACCCAAGTAGGAAACGAAAATAATTTTAAAGTCTACAACAATGAAGTTTCCAACCACTTTAATTTCTGCAACTTATGTGTGATATGATCCACTCCTCAAATGCCAAAGATAAAGTTCATACAGATGTACTTCCTGTATTTTACGTTTTGTTTTTTGACTGTGACACAATCTATAAAAATGTATCACAGTAGTTGATGGATAAGATGAGTGAATTCACATAAAACACTTATTCTACTGTCAAACATATAATACCTGCAGTAGAACTCCGCTATTCTGAACTAATTGGGACCGAACCCTGTTCTGTTTAGCAGGAATTCGGCATAGACAGATTTATTTATTTATTTATTTATTTATTTATTTCAAACGGGACACGCCCAAACTAGAAAAACATGTACAATGAAATACATAATATACATTAAAATTATTTCAAATGTAATTTAAATAATTTCACATTTATTTTTAATTGTTTCGAAAATTCGTGACCAGGGAGGTACAATCAGAGGTATGGTGAGATCATTACTGAAGGAGTGCCAAAGTACCTAAGGGGAGGATTGAGTAGGAAAAGGAAGAGAATGGCAGCAAGATATAGATCCGGGAACAAGGAAAGGGAGAACAAGTATTGGTGAGAGGATAGGTTGTGTGTAATGGGGCGGGAGAGTTTAACGCACAATGTTGGGTTAGTCTGAGGAGCTGAGGAAATAGGATGGAGAGAGTCATAAAGTTCGCCAAACGTTTATTTGGAGATGTTGATATAAAAGTGAACCAGGTTATTTTAGCTTTTCTTCAGACCACAGAGTTTTTAAATGCTGCATTTCATACTTAACTTCCTTGACAAAAATAACCCACTAAGGCTAAATGATCCCATGAGAACAGGGGAAACATCTTTGATGGTTTAGTGTAGGTTTGATTGGCCCTATAGTAGCTTCACCAACCAAAATTATGCTTTTTCTTTAATTCCTTCCCGCATCCTTATTGATGACTCAATGACCACCAATCGGAATATTATTTCTGTCAATTCAAATTGTTTTAGCCAAGGAGAATGTAAATTAATGCTGCACTTTTGCGACTATTAGACCAAAACATTAGCACAACTTGAGACCACTGCATAGAAACATAAAAAATCCGTGCAACCCTATAACAACCTATCTAGGAACTGCCAAAGCCCCACTGTTAAAAACTGCACAATTATACTACACTTTAGAAACACTAGGTACGCTACAAAGTGTCGAAAAAGATTCCTCCGAATGCGGGCCACATGTTAACAAAGTATTCACATATCTTATTAGTTATTACTTACGTTTACTTACCTTTTTGGAACCATTTTTCAGGATACATAGAGTCTCTTGAAGGGAGTCATAGAGTCATCCATCAACATGAGGTGCAGAAATAGGGAATAGGGAAGTAAAATTTAAAAGGATGATTAATTAAAAAGATTAATTTAAAAATATTAATTAAAAATGTAACTCACAACCTACTCCATGGAACATTTAAATTTTATTAGTTGATGAATACAATAATTGTAATTAAAATAAAGCGACCACAATATGTTGTCATCATCAGGTAACATTGAGTAAAAACTTAACTAACACATTACCATTAAGAGAGTGGCCGAGAAGTAAGTAAAAAATTTACAATTGCAATTGAATTGATAAAATTTGAATTTATGGAAATGCTGGGTAAAATGGAGGCAAACCTGACCCAATTAAACTACAAGAGTCCATCGGTGGAAATAAAAGTTGGTTAATATAAGTGAATGAAATATCGAAAAAATTACAAAAATTGATGTAGGGAAGGTTTCCGCTTATAAAGGCCACATGACGAAAGAATGTCGAACCACTTATACGGATAGTTCGACGTTCTGGACGTCTCATTTAATAAAATTCTATGCTAAATTCTAAATTATCTCTATAATGGTCAGTTCCACATGTTGTATCTTAATGTTGTGCTCTTCTTCTCCACAATTACCCCTCTGTTATTTACACATCATAAAATATAGAAAGCTGCTTAAAGGTAACTACATTCTCTTCAGCCAAGATCTAGTCAATAGTTGATTTCGAGGTAATCAGTAGGTAGGTATAGCGTTTATGCCTTTGCCTGAGTGACAGATTTTTACAAATTGATTCGTATTTACAATTAAAAAACAAAACAGTTACTAGATCCGACTATACCTCTACTCTAAATGTATCCAACTTTCTTTGAACTAACTACCTCTTACTCTCCTCTCTTCTTCGATCCTATTTCTTCTCCCTCCCACCTCTAGTTTTTGTCCCTCTGTCCTCCTCTCCTTGCACTTCCCTCCTTTACTCATCCCAATCGCACCTACTTACTTCCTTCTATCCACACCTTTCTATATCCTACTTTTGTTCTGTGCTCCTTATCTCTTTCGACCCTCACTATTTTTTTTAACTCCCGCACTCACTTTTCTTCTATCATCAGGTCTTCGTCGATGAAAATATTCGTACCTTTTAACCCTCCCTTACCTTACTCGTCATTAACTTCCTCTTCTCCCTTCCACCTCTCCACTTTCGCCACAATAAATATTCCCTTCCCGTTCGTCTATTCACAACCCTTGCGTTCTTTATCTTTACCTGTAGCCCCACTTTTACTGTGATATATCCTATCAGTTCCTTTTCTGGATCTCCCACCCCACTTCCTCTTACGCAATTTTGTTGTTCCTTCTTCTGGATCTTTCCTGTTTCTCAACTTCATCTTTCACCTGTCTCATCTCCATCCCCACTCCTTTATACTTTCCTCGCCTCCATTCCAACTCATTTCTTGCCTGTTTATCTCTTACATCTCTTACTTCCTTAACTAACACCTTCTTCATATAGCTCGCTCTCGCATCTTCTCCCTTACATAAGCTTCACTTCATTTCATCTTTGTTTTCCAACTCTGTACTAACGTTCTCCATCTCCCTCCTTATTATATGTTCGTGTCATCCGTGATGCTGTCCATTTGGCTCATTATGTCTTATCCTCCTTCCCTTCTATACTTGCCACCAGGGCCGGACTGGACAGACGTAATACCAGGAAAATCCCCGCTCACTTATGGTCATCTTATTCGTAAATTATTGATAATATCGTCGAGTAAAGGAATATATTATATAAAAAGGCGCAATCTGTTAGAAAATGGTGTTCCACACTCGTTCTGCTCCCCCCTTGGCCCACCACGGCGGGCTACCAATAATTACAGAGGTGGGCAGCCACAAAATACTTGTATTGAAAATATAGTATTTGAAATACATTTGTATTTTGTATTTGATGATTTTTCCCTAAAGTATTTTGTATTTAAAATATTCTCTTATGAGTATTTTGAATTTTGCATTTGAAATACATTAATGTATGTACTTATTTTGCCCACCGCAATGTTAACGATAAGTTCAGAGGGAATTCTAAGTACACATTTTCAAGAACCTATAAAACTTTCCTACTTAGAAACGTCTAACTAAATCCCCCCAAAAAACACCCCGTATGCGTATTTTTGTATTTCAAATATTGTACTTATTTGTATTTTGTATTTTAAAAATAATATAAAAGTATCTCGTATTTTGTATTTCAAATACATTTCTAGGAATATTTTGTAATTTGTATTAAAATTTTGAAATACGTTAGTGCATGTATTTTGCACAGCCCTGCCAATAAATAATCGCACAAATTTCTGGTTCGTAAAATATTCTCGCGAAAAATTTTTTCCTTTTAGAATAATTTGGGTCGTTAATGCCAAAAATAATCTTTTATTTTTCCTTTATATTGCAAGGAGCATTCAAATATAAATTGATATATTGCTGTAACTTTCTATTTAAGGGGGTTCTCCAACGGCCGCTTTAGATGCGTTGCAAGTCTCTACAAAATTCGTTTTTTCATTGAAAATATAAGAGTAATTGAAATAATTAGGAAGACTATTAGTCTTAAGACATTTTGAAGCCAAAAACATAAAAATTGAGCAGAAAACGAAACAATTTTCTTGTGTTGCGTTTCTGGTCATACAATAAATTTTTCAATAGTACCTAATAGGTACTTATTTTCATACATACATACAATTGTATATTTATAAACTAAAGACATAAAATACATAGGTAGTACTTTTAACACTCATATGAGGTGTTTTCTTTTTGCACGTTGTGGAAGACCTAAGTCAGCTCTGTCAATAACACACCATTTGTTTTAGAAAAATAATTTGACTCAGTTCTCAATAACCCTATTCGTTTTAAAAGCTTTAATCCAGTGAACTCTTTATACAGTTCACTGCTTTAATCGTTTAATCACAGATGGAAATATTTCCATCTGTGCTTTAATTAAGTTTTATATTAACCTGAGGTAAAAATGTCTACATGACGTAAGGCACTTCAATCACGTGATGATTGTGACTTTACCTAACCCTGAGGCGATGCAAAAAGAAAACACCTATTATAAATAGCTATTCCTATGTAAATTATGAAGTGAACGGTCGTTATAAATGCATACTGGTTCGACAAGATTAAAATATTGCAAAAAAGAAATGGAGGCGCCGGGCATCGATCCCGGTACCTCTCGCATGCTAAGCGAGCGCTCTACCATCTGAGCTACGCCCCCGTTGTATCACACTTCTCGCATTACTTGATTACGATCATAAATGTTAATGTACCATAATGCTCTTTTGTGAATTTTTCTCGCTTAAATAGCAGACTCGGTGTCTATTTAAATAACCCATTGAGTAGATAAAATAAAATACAAATATATTTTTTCATGTGAATATACTTTCACACTTTCGGGTTACTTGAACTAACCAATTTTTACTATGTCCTACTTGGTGTTAATTGAGTTGCCTATATAAATGCAGGATTATTACTTATCTGTGGTAGTACAGTTAGTACAATACCTACCTACATACCTTCAGTCACGGTGTATCGTGCCTTGGCCTTCGCCCTTCAGTCAACAAAATCAAGAGTTGTCTTGCTGCTCATTGCTCAACAGTATGCAATTAATCCTGAATTATACCTTATTAAAGTTACAACAGCAAAATAATAATACCTGAACATGAATATTATCGTTAAGTTAATGATACATAATAGTTGCATACAATAACAGAACGAATTGATTGATTAATTTTTTTATATCGCTGTCTCAGACTCTCAGGCAGTGACCTATACTGATATTACTGATGTAAGTACAGACTATCTACTTTTTATCTTCCACACATACTAATTACTATAATTATGCTTCCACTAGTTGCTAATTATCTTATTATTATGTAATGGTAAATTACATTACCCAGTGACCAGTGCAAGCACAATAGGTTCGTAATTACAACTAAAATTTCGTCATATATTATTATATTACATTATCTGTGGTATTACCTACCTATAAGGAGCAAGTATGTAATTACCAAATTTTAAATGGGAAGCGGCTATATTTAATGAAATTATTGTAAGGGGAGAGGCATCTAATTTTATTTACGTCAATACTCCCCAATGCATTAACTCGTATAGTATATGAGATGTTATCAATTTATCATTTTATATTGTAAATAGCATAACATTTGACGAAATAGAGGTCATTATGAAATATTGACGTTGCTATCTCGTTACAGAATACAGATAGATACGAGACGAAAAAGAAACGAGAATCGAGAAGGCACGCAAACAAAGCTGTTCGTACTTCTTTTATAAATAAAACGACTACCACTCGGAAGTGTGCGGCAGTCTACTGCACAAGGCAGAGAGTTACACAAGTCCAACCAAAGTTCACTTGTTACTCCAGTAAAAACGTTCATACCTAATTTCTCGTTCAGTTTCTCGGTTCGTCAATACTTTTTGGTAAAAAAAAATGGACTTCGACTTTGAGCGACCAGATTTACCGTCAAAATGCACGTGGAAAATAGGAATGAATTCGGAAGAAAGTCCACACACAAAAGTGCCTTTGTAAGTGATTATAAAATTAAAAATTACATATTATTTACCTACAATTCAACTTTAGAACCCCGCCAAAAAAAATTCGGCCTAATGTTTTACACGTGATTGGAAATACGCCAATGGTGAAGTTGAATCGAATTCCTCAAGCGGAGGGTATAAAATGCGAAATGTGTAAGTACCAAATTTAATTTATAAATAAATAACCGGTCCAACATCACAACATGCAACTGATGGCCGTAGTTATTTCATCTCGCCGCGCAGTATAAAAAACGGGATATAATTTTTCTTTGAACCATAATTATGTGAACAGGCATAATAAAATAATAATTACGTCGGTATTTGTTATATATAGGTAAACTTTGAAAATAATGACAAAAACCATGCTGCGTATCGATTGCTTGTATATGTATAAATAGTTTATCAATATGTAATTTGTAAAGAATATATTTGCTTTTCAGATTAAAATGGTGTTTGTAATTATGGAAAGTAAACTTGTACAATGTACATTATAGTGGAATGTATAATGAGGCACTTAGTGCGATTATATACAAGGTTAACCTATTTACATTTCCAACTGTAGGTAGTGATTTGACTCGGTTTTTTTTTCTAAATATTGTTAAGTTATACCGGATGATTCTTTAATACTGCTGATTTCTCGCAAAACAAAAAATTTTAAAGCTTGGTTAATTATACATTGTAATTTCTTTAATTACACTAATTACAGTAGTGTACGTAGTATCAGTCTCTAAGATAATAATTTATTTTTAATTTACAAATAAATCTCCCGTTTTACAACAAATTTTACATTTACGATTTACATTACGATGTTAACGTTTTATTAAATCAGCTATTACTCAAAATGTCCATTATGTTCACATCTATGCTTTATATTGTCAAACACTTTCCAGAGTTGTAGGTGTAATTTTTTCAAGTTCCTCAGTAATTAATTGCTGTAGCATTTGTAGTATGTGCTGTAGCTCCATCCTGCTGAAATATCCTTACCGTATTTCATCATCGTGAAGTTGATTCAAAAATGTAAATGTATCCAATATTTCTGTGCGATATCTTTCTGCTGTTAGTCGGGGAACAGCACCCCGAAATTCGATCATTTAAAACATGTACTGTGCACTCGAAGATATACATTTTAAAAAATATGTACATTGTGGGGAATGACCTTACGGATTCAAATCCGGAGGGCTCCATTAAATTCGCGATTGCAAAAAAGAATAAAAAAATATTTTCCGGTTATTTTGAATGATCTTAAAAAAACTATTTTTTGTGTTTAACTCGCGATTGTGACGCCATTTTTGAATATTTTTTCAAAATTCTTTCACCATACGAACGCCTAATCATTGTAGATTGTAACGGTACATACATAAGATTATTTTTTTTTATATAGAATTTGTCAGAGTATTTAAAAGGAGGGACGGTACCAAAACTGACGTGAAAATTTCAGCATCGAGAAAATTTTTGAACGGTTGAAGATAGGTATATGATTAATCGAGACGAAATATGCCCATATGAGTACGAAAGTTTTTGGTGAAAAGAAATTTTCACTATTGCTAATGGTTTACGAGATACGATTTTTTATGTGGAACGCCGATGCGCACCGACCGCACAGTCGTTTCACGGCCCTCACAATAGCAACCTTATTACACAATCTAGCCCTACTGGATTAACGATGGGCTTTACTTATCACAAAGTAGCCACTACTTTGTGCTACTTATGTGTTGTTTAGTGTTTTGGTGTTTAGTTATTTGCAAAGAAACGCTTGAAAATGAAAATGTTTCATTATTTCTTCTTCCATCGCCTTATTAAGATTACCAAAATGATATTTCGTGTATACATATAGATTCAAAATTTAATTTTCTACAACTTTCATTATATGCACTAAGTACGTAGAATCAATAGTTTTCGACTTATTATTGATTTTATTATGCAAAACGAGCAGCGATTGTGTCTTAGAAAAGGTTTAAATGATTATATCTCTGTCAATATTAATCGTATGGAAATGTTTAAAAAAGAAAATTATTTGTAATTAAATTCTCTACAACTTTTATTTGAAGCGTTTTGCGATACGAATGGCCATTCTCGAGATATAAGCGAAATACGCGCGATGCGCGCACTTCTTACCGTTTCGCCGCAAAACAGTCGACATTTCAAAAAAATCTATCTCGGCTCCTATTGGTCGTAGAGAGAAAACTAAAACATGAAAATGTGCGGAATTTTGTCGGCTACAACTTTCTTAATGGTTTTGTTTTTGATAAGAATTTAAAACTCTACAACCACAACATCTAGCCAGTTCGTGATACTCGGGCAACTGATGAATAGGTTACTTCGATCGCTACTCCTTTTGGAATGAAATGTTACAATTTACAATGGACTTCGTTTTACAAATATGACTAAATATTGTAACAGAAAACGACGATTTCAATGTTTGTGGTCTACATACACCATAAACCCTGATGGCGGCGTCGTAGATACTGAATCGTCTATTCACAGGTAGTCCCTGGCAAGCCGTTAAAACGGCTATGCGGTCGGTGCGCACCGGCGTTTCACATAAAAAATCGTATCTCGTAAACCATTAGCAATAGTGAAAATTTCTTTTCACCAAAAACTTTTCCACTCATTTGGGCATATTTCGTCTCGATTAATCATATATCTATCTTCAACGGTTCAAAAATTTTCTCGATGCTGAAATTTTCACATCAGTTTCGGTACCGTCCCTCCTTTTAAATACTCTGACAGATTCTAGATATAAAAAAATAATCTTTTGTGTATATCGTTAAAATCTGCAATGATTAGGCGTTCGAATGGTGAAAGAATTTTGAAAAAATATTAAAAAATGGCGTCACAATCGCGAGTTAAACACAAAAAATTGTTTTTTTAAGATCATTCAAAATAATCGGAAAATATTTTTTTATTCTTTTTTGCAATCGCGAATTTCATGGAGCCCTCCGGATTTGAATCCGTAAGATCATTCTCCACACTGTACATATTTTTAAAAATGTATATCTTCGAGTGCACAGTACATGATCGAATTTCGGGGTGCTGTTCCCCGACTATGTAATAGTATCGTTTAAAATGCGTCTCCTAGATATTCCAACTTTTAAAGGATGTAAGTTTCTTCAAAATGATGTTGATTTTCAGTTGCCCACGTTCGACATTGACTATTATACCGGGTGGCCCATTGAAAAGGTAACACGCCTGTTTTGGAACACTTAGACCTGTTTCTTAAAATAAACGCTCGGACACGTCGATTTTCTATTTTTGGGGGACAACTTTTGATGTCAAATTTAACTTTGTCAGGTCAACCCTCTAGCCCCAGCAACCCCTAACTCAATAATTTAAATAGGGAAAAGGAGTTGAGCGACCCCTCATTTGAAGCGTCTTTTAATTCTTTATTCGACGGTACATATGAAAATTAGTTTTATTCAATTTTTTTTCGCCCCCATGAAAAGCACCCTCTAGAATCTAGATTAACTAAGGTGAGGGTGTTGTTTAGGGAAAATCCTGAAATGTGCCGTTCAAAAGGTCAAAGGTGACGTGTTTCAGGATTTTTCCTAAACAACACCCCCACCTTAGTTAATCTGGAGGGTGCTTTTCATGAGGGCGAAAAAAAATTGAGTAAATCTAATTTTCATTTATACTGTCAAATAGAGAATTAAAAGACGCTTCAAATGAGGGGTCGCTCGACACCCTTCCCTATTTAAATTCTTGAGTTAGGGGTTGCTGGGGCTAGGGGGTTGACCTGACAAAGTCAAATTTGACATCAAAATGTGCCGTTCAAAAGGTCAAAAGTGACGTGTGTCAGGATTTTTCCTAAACAACACCCCCACCTTCGTTAATCTGGAGGGTGCTTTTCATGGAGGCGAAAAAAAAATTGAATAAAACTAATTTTCATTCATACTGTCACATAGAGAATTAAAAGACGTTTCAAATGAGGGGTCGCTCGACTCCTTTTCCCTATTTAAATTCTTGAGTTAGGGGTTGCTGGGGCTAGGGGGTTGACCCGACAAAGTCAAATTTGACATCAAAAGTTGTCCCCCAAAAATAGAAAATCAACGTGTCGCAGCGTTTTTTTAAGAAACTGGTCTAAGTGTCCCAAAACAGGCGTGTTACCTTTTCAATGGGCCACTCTGTATCTACCTAATATATAATATAGCCAGATGAATGAAACCACAATAGTAGTTTACGTAACAAGTCCCGAAAGTGACCTTTTACTGGACAAGTAGGCAAATTACAGGACGAGCCGCAGGCGAGTCCTGCAAGCCTGCGTGTCCAGTAAAAGCACTTTTGGGACGTATTACGTACAATATTTTTTTTAAAATCGTCCAGAAACGGGAAGAACAATTGACCATTCTAGGCCGGAAAGTAAAAAATGAGTCCGGTAAAGTAAAAATGAGTCCGGTAAAACTTTTACCGGACTATCACAATGACTTTCCGGCTCAGTCCGTCAAAATGACATTTTCTAGCCTAAAAATAATCCGGAAACTACTACTTTCTGGCCGATTTTAAAAAAAAGTTATTACATATTTAAATTGTTAGTAAACCAATCACAATAATTACGTCTATTCTCATTATCAACAGTACATGTACAACAGAAACCCGTTAGGGGTGTGGGTGCATATGTAGATTTTTATGCAAAATTCGTTGGCACGTTCAATAAGACAAATTTGAAAATAAAGTTAGTATACCCTGTTCTACAGTGACTTTATTTTAGAACAGTGACGACAATAGAGCGTAAGTCCCGCCTCCGCGCCATGTTGCGACTAAATTCAAACAGTATTAGTAAATAGCCCAGTAAAATAAGACCAAATTTAACGATTTGGATGAAATAATGGTTACAGCTTTGCAAATTTGGGAACAGGCTTGATTTGTGCTCCCTTTGAAGTATTCAAAAGTCCCCACCCGTATCCCCCCTCCGAGATAAATGGAGGGGGAGAAAAAGTGTCAAAAAACAGATTTTCGTAAATAACTGAAAAAGTATCAATTTTATCAAAAACAAAAACGTTAAGAAAATTGTAGCTGACAAAATTCCGCACATTTTCGTGTTTTATTTTTGTCTCTACGACCAATAGGAGCCGAGATAGATTTGTTTTAAAATGTCGACTGTTTTGCGGCGAAACGGTAACACATGCGCGCATCGCGCGTATTTCGCTTAGGTATATCTCGAGAATAGCCATTCGTAACGCAAAATGCTTCAAATAAAAGTTGTAGAGAATTTAATTACGAATAATTTTCTTTTTTAAACATTTCCATACGATTAATATTGACAGAGATATAATCATTTAAACCTTTTTCTAAGACACAATCGCTGATCGTTTTGCATAAGTAATAAAATCAATAATAAGTCGAAAACTATTGATTTTATGTACTTAGTGCATATAATAAAAGTTGTAGAGAATTAAATTTTGAATCTATATGAATACACGAAATATCATTGTGGTAATTTATATAAGGCGATAGAGGAAGAAATAATGAAAAATTCTCCTCATTTTCCAGCGTTTCTTTGCAAATAGTTATGTTTTGACTACTTGTAGACAGTAAAGTGCCTTATTAGTTTTTTAAAGATATAATGGACCTGTAAAATAAGCGCAGGCAGAAGTTCGTACGACAAACAGTTCGCTAGTTACAGCTCTTTAAAGGTATACCTACTCAAAAATTGACATTTTATTAAGAATCCCGATTTTCGCTAAAAAATGGCCGTTAAATTTTTGTTAAAAATTGGTTTTATCCTATTTTCAGTACTTTATATATATATACAAAGGCAATACAATACAATAAATCGTTCGTAAGTTGCACTTTATTGTAAAAATACATCTTTGAAAACTATACATATATTTTCACAGAATTTAACTAAAATGTATATTTGTATTAAGTTTTTCTTAAATATCTTCGTTTCCATTTATTTTACGACAAACTTTTATATAAACTAATTGAAAGCTTACAAAATTTGCTATAAAAAACACTGGCGCGTATGTTTTTTTATAAACAGCGGCGAGAAACTGACGATTGAAGATGCAGGTAATGTTTAATTTTTACAGAAATTGTATCTATATAATTGTATATGCTTGTATTTTCTTCTGGAGTTTCTCCGTGTTGGTTTTTATGTAGAAAATGCCTACGTTTCGATTCCATCTATGGAATCTTTATCGAGACTTTTTTATCAATTCTGAAGTTTTCAAATTTAATTTAAGGTCTGTGGAATCGAAACGTAGGCATTTTCTACATAAAAACCAACACGGAGAAACTCCAGAAGAAAATATAAACAATATATACATCCGTGGAAACCTTAACGAAAATATTTAAGCATTGTGTATATACATACAGTTCCTAATTTTAAGTTAAATAAATAAAATGGAGAAGGTAGGTGGGAAATAAAAAAACAGCAGATACTTAATTTTTCTTATAAAATCTAAGTTAAACTTAAAAACGTCCAAACAGGTGATAAAACATAAACACCGTTCAATATCCTAGCACTTAAAACCACATTATATTGTCTAGATTTTAACAATTTACACAAAAACTAAACCGACACTATAAGAATGTAATGCAAACTATTCAAATTTTAGTCGCAACATGGCTGCCAGGATCACAACCAATAAAAAATGAGACACCCATTGTCATCACTGTCCTGTATAAAGTCACTGTACCCTGTTCAAGTGACCAGCCGTTGCACGTCATTATTCGTGTACCAATGCTATAATTATAATTTACTAAGCAACTTTAATAAAATTTGCATTAAAGCCAAAATGTCATCGTAAGTACAGTTGGTATTAAAAGTCATTAATCGCGTAGGGTTAGCGACCATATTTTATCTTTGTCGCACACTTTGCAGTTCGTACTTACAACTTAAAACGTAGTGCGAATATAAACTCATAAAATATCTCGATGTTGTCACGTCAAGTTTTGTTTACTTTGTTAAATTCACCGGTACGCACTTAAGCTATTTTTTTTTAAATTGCCTTACTAAAAACAGTACTTATCAGTACTCTTATATTGTTTATGTCTACATTAGTTGTTGTATTTTATTATTACATAGGTATACCTACAGTATCTATTTGTTCCTAACCTAAAAACGTCAGTCTGACAACACGTACATTTGACAACGCTGATTACACGTCATTGATTTAGTAAGTTTTAAGCTATGACGTGCAACGGCTGGTGACTTGAACAGGGTATAGGTAAAATTCATGCCACGTTGACAACTTACCAGATTGGGCACTTAACGGACGGATTGATTTCTTGGGTCTCACTTCCACGGTTGCCTTAGAGTACTTGCCAAATCTCATGATCCGCGAATTGCGCACCGCCGGGAGTGAGAAAGCTGTAGAAAAAGACACCCAAACATACAACTCAAATGTATTATAGTCACGTGATTATAGTTGGTGACGTCAGAAGCATATTTTGGTCTGTTCGCGCAGGATCATGAGATTTGGCAAGTAGTCTACGTCTTCAACCACTTCATCATTTCTTAGTAATAGACGACCTGTAGATTTTGTCTTACAAATGCAATTCTTATTTTCAAATCAACATTTCGTTTCTTATGGTTGGCAGTGGCGTATGTGGGGGGGGGGGGGGGGTTAGCGAGTTAACCCCCTCCCTGAAATAAAATACTGAATTGGGGTAGTTGATTCGACCTGACGAACTCCCCCCCCCCCCCCCCCCACCCCCCGAATATTAATAAAACACTAATAATAATATTGATCAGCGGTCTAATTAACTAATCTGTTTAATTTCCTTTGTATTTATTTGATTTGTGTATTGCACATGTATGATGTAGTCACACTTACAAGGCTGTTGTTCCTTATTTATTTCTCCCAATGTCGTTATTGAGTCAGTGCAAACTGCAACGTTTATGGAATGTGTCCAAGTATAATAATTAACTATACACAGAGTTATACAGGGTTAGTAAAAAGTCCCGGAACGGTCGAATAACTTTGTTATTTGAAAATTATGATTTCTGAAATTTGGTATGGGGGTATAGTTAATATAAATGCATTTTATGCAATAACGTTTTTTTTGTTTTTCACTTCCGGTGTAATCGGAAATACGTCCAACTTTTTTTTTAAATGGAACCCCCAGATTTTTTTAACACTTTTGAATGCAAAATAAAAAACTACGTTCAGGAAGTATTAACATGTTTAATTTTATTCACAGCAAAACAGTTAAAAAATTAAAAAAAGTGTCCTAATACAGAAAAATCAAGATACCTGTCTAATCAGGTTGCGTTTACAATAATTGTTCAAAATGCTCTCCATTTACAATTTGACAAAAATGTAAACGGTCAGTAAAATTTCTTATTGAATTTTGTATTTGTTCTGGAGTGATGCGATTGGCTTCTTGAACTATTCTCTCTTCCAATTGTTCAAGATTATGGGGACACTTTTTTATTTTTTTAACTGTTTTGTTGTGAATAAAATTAAACATGTTAATACTTCCTGAACGTAGTTTTTTATTTTGCATTCAAAAGTGTTAAAAAAATCTGGGGGTTCCATTTAAAAAAAAAAGTTGGACGTATTTCCGATTACACCGGAAGTGAAAAACAAAAAAAACTTTATTGCATAAAATGCATTTATATTAACTATACCCCCATACCAAATTTCAGAAATCATAATTTTCAAATAACAAAGTTATTCGACCGTTCCGGGACTTTTTACTAACCCTGTATTTAGTATAGCCTTGTTTTAGTATTTAAACAACAATAAAAGGAAACTTTCAGGTTCGAAGGCAAAACTTTAGTTATAAGGTTTCTGTGTGCGAAAAAGTTTAAATCGGGTTTCATCTAAAAATTCTTTGTTATCTTGTTTTTAGCTCCATTTTTGGATATAGACCTTGTTTAATGATCTCCATTTGTTTATTGTTTCTGTTATTGATATCCTTTTAAATTCAGCTATCTTTTTGAGTGTTCATACTATCGCATATGTGACCCACTTTTGGTAGGTACTTATTTGTTGCTAATTTGTACTATCGGCGATTTTTCAATAAAAAAAGCACATTTTTGATTGATTTTAATGAATTTAAGGTTAAACTGTTAGACAGTGTGATGCGACTGCAGTTATACGAATAAATGTATTATATTATAATTTGCTATTACGTATCTTGTATTGTAGACATAATGCTCTTTTGGTTTAAATGTGTACAAGGGGTACGGATAATTGGGGTGGATGAAAAAGGGAAGAGTATGGATAAGAAAATAAACAAGGAAGGAAAGAAGTTACTGGATTTGTGTAAGGAATTGGTTGGAGCATACTGAACGGGAAGGGGATAAGGGGGATTTTACGTATATGGGGGGAATGCGTAATAGACTGTGTTGGTGAATGACGAGGGGTGGGCGAAGGTAGACAGTTTCAGGGTAGGGGAGAAGGTGGATTCGCAGCACCTCTCTCTGGAGATAAGAATGAGAGGAGAGGAGCGGGAGGAGAAAAGGAAGGAGAAGGAATAGCGTGAGATCGCCATTTGAAACGAAGAGAGCATCAAGCAGTATGAGGAGAACTTGGAAATGGAACAATGGACGGAAGAAGGGGTAGACGAAGGGATTAAGGAGATGACAGAAAAGGCAACGCTAAAGAGAAAGGTGGGGAGAGGGCAGAAGAATGGGAGAAAAGAGAGAAGGTGGTGGAGCATGGAATGTGGAGACGCGAAGAGGAATTAGAGATGGAGGAAGGGGGTATAGAGGAGTACAAGGAGGTAAAGGTAAAATACAGAAGGGAGTGTGAAAAGAGAAAGAGGGAATACAGGAAAGAAGTGCAGAGCAGATACAGGGCCCAGCAAATGAGGGGGAAATATGGAAGTATCTAAATAAGAAGGGGAAGGAAAGAAGATGGGGAGGTATTTTAGGAGAGACGGGGAAGTAATAGGATGGATGGAGAAGGTGGAAGATAGAAGGAATTGGAAGAGAGTGGAGTGAAACGGATGAGTAGGGTATGGGGGAGAGTGTTGTTCGTGAAATTATATTATATCTGTAAAAAAATTGGGTTAATTTAAAACAAAATGAAGAGAATACAATACAATATTCGTCAATTTATTCTTCTCCGTTTCGGAGATATGTAAAAAAGGTAAACTATAAAAAACTAATTTTCAAGCAGATTTTCAAGGGGTCGGCCTTGATGAATTGACCTCTAGAATACATAGAATAAGTTTATGGATCGAATTGTGGGACACTCGGTATATAGGTATAGTCTATGATGCTTACAATAAATTGGTATAATGGAAACGGAGATACGAAATCGGTTAAATGAAAGAATGTGGAGGTCTTTATCACTTTTGCTCAGACCTTTTCTTTTTCTGTTAAAAATGTTTTGCTTACTAGATGTATAGAAACATCGAAAATCGGTATATTTTTCAAATTTAAATATTTTTACAATTAATTTTCTTCAAACTTACCTTGTGGAACTCATAATTAATTATTGTAATAATCACTATATAATAACCGAGACGTGTGTACCTATATGTTTGTGTTGCTGTGCACTTTTCCGACAGTCGCCGAATCCTGACGAATGCGGATGTGATATTTTAAAACCAAAGCTGTTATAAATTTATAACCTACAAATTAATGCTCCCCGCAAACCACGTAAATATCTGCACTAATTTTTTTCAAAGTAAGTTTTAAACATTTTAGTATAAAAGTCCGTCATCTTATTCAAGCGGTATTTGTGTCTAATATATTTTCTTTACTTAGAAAATACGTTCAAAGTTTCCTTATGGAGATTACCTACGTGTAAAATAGAATTCGCTATTTGTGCTTATTTTTGGGTGAAAATTTTGTGTAAACATGCAAAGTTTGTCTGTCCGAGGTCCTTAACTCATTTCGAACATTAAAACAATGCCAGAAAGTATTTTCGCGAAAATTTTCAAAATGAGAAGTATCGGAAACTTTTTCTCGATAACATGGAAATTTAATTATTTCAAGTTGAAAAGTTATTCAAATGATGGAAAATGATTCTATTATGCCTCGCGTTAACATTTTCATGGTTAAAATGATGTAAAAAGTAGTAACAGCATTCATCGTAGACTAATTTATGTGTCCCGATACCTTCTTTCGGTAACTTTCGAAATGTACATGTTTGTGTGCTTATTTCGTATTTAGAGATTTTGAACGATGGACGATGTCGTAGGTAACATACATAGTCGAATGTTTTCACCGAGAAAAATGTTTTTGTCTACATATTTAACTTAATATCTATTGATGAAAGTAGGTGGCAAGTGTAGGTATTGTTACGTTACACTATACTATACCAAAGAGAATACCTATACTTTGACTATACTTCTAAATATACAACTTATATTGTAATTAAGAGGAAGTAAAATCCATATTTACTGCTGTACATATACGTGTAAATGATTTAGTTAGTTTAGTTAGTGAAATAAACAAAAATTTGAAACTGTTTAAGGTAGAGAAGGTCTTTCTATAAAACAGATGTTATGCAACGTTAGACCAGCTTCTATTTGTACATTTTATGTTTTATGGTATTTTTAGTTTTACTATAGTTAAAGATGAATGTTAAAACGTTCTCCCTAAGGCCATTCGTATTCCCAAAAAGTTGCCAGTGTCCAAATTGAGTTCTTTTACATTCAAAATTCATTCTAAACTATCCTTATGAAGTTCACACGGAATTTGTTATATTTTCGTTAATTTTTGGGCAAAGACGTAATTAACACTGTGAAAGGGCCATTATGTATTTTTGGTCTCAAATCTATTCCAAAAAGTTTCCATTTTACATTTTTTTTAATAATTGCTAAAAATTTACTATAAGTAGGTAGGAACGAATTCGTATATCTTTACCAAATATCAACCCATTTTTGTGATTTTTACGTCAAGTGTAAGTAAATGTAATCCTTTATTTAAGTTACTTTAATAACTTGCTAAATTACAGATACCTACAGGTACAGGGTCAAAAATCTGAAGAGGTACAAAAATGTAAATTTTTTTTTTTTTCAAGCAACTAAGCCCGCTCAACAAGGTGTGATATTTTAAAACAAAAGCTATTACAACCTACAATCACAAATACCCCCTCCCCCCAAAGCACGCAAAACGCGAGAATCGCGTGTACCCCCGTTTATAATAAATACAAGTACCTATCTAATTCCATTAATTTTTTTATTTTAAATGTATCATATTTGATTTTAAATGGTTAACTCGGTTAAATTTCTCCTTTTTCCCCTTTTCAGTGAGATTATTTTTAGTTTAGGAGAAATACAGAATAAATGTATTTGTGGTATATACTTTAACACGTAGTGCGTAGTGAGAAAATCATGTTAGGTACCTATCTTTGAAATTGGGTGTGAAACAAAAGATTGCACGTATGCCAATAAAATTAGAAATATGTACATTAAATTGCATCATCATGTACCTACTTACTTACTGTATTTTTAGCAAGTTCATAATATTCAAAATTATTGTTTTCGCGTTCTGATAAAACTGATAACTGACATCATTTTCTAATAAGGAAGCGATGAAAGTAGATTCACAAATAACGGAATTTACAATAGGCATTGACATAACTATCACTATTGGTGTCACGAAGATCCGAAAATAGTACGACATTCTCGTTTTCAGGAGCGATTGATGGGATTTAACGTGTGGTGCGGCATTCTAGGAAACCGTTTAATGGGAACGTTTGGTTTTATAGTCCGGGAGCCAGTGACCGTTTAGAGTTAGTCATTTCACAAAAGCTGAAAATTTGTCCTAAGCTTTATTAGGTATCACTAGTAAGTGAATGGACCTCCAGCTGGCGCAGTTCCGGGGGGTGTAGCTGCGGCAGCCCCCCAAACATGTAAAATAATAATGCCAATCACGCAGCGTGTGCGTGATACTAACATTTGTCGGGAGGCCGATCACGCAGATGTTGCGTGATCTGTACGTGTCTGTTTAAGGCAGGATATTCGCTGCGGCGTGGCTCACAAATAGTTGTTATCGTGTCGGCCTACTGAGAAGAGCCTTAATAAACAAAATGTCGACCGGTTTCTGACAAATGTGACAAGCATTACGTAGGCAGGGAATGTGTTAAAAAAAACTAATACCACAAAAGCTGAAACTTTGCTAACATGTTGATTATGTTATAAATAAATGGAAAACCGTAGCCAGCTGAAGTTATGGTGGGGGATTATGTGCCAGCTGGACACTTTTCCCTCACTAAATGTAAAGCTGGATATTTGTTTCGTTTAACTTATTCAGTTATCTGTTGCATTACCAAATTTCAGCTCTTGCGGAATCAAATATCTATACTTTTCTCATTAAACACAGCCAGCGCGTCCATGCAGTTATTACACTACCTCATTTGTTTCTGACCTGGATAATGTTCTTTCTGCCATTACTCCATCTTCTGATATATTAATATGCCTTGGTGACCTTAATGTTAACTTCTTGAACAATTGTAATCCAATTGAAAACTGCTTCAATGATTACAATCTAACACAGGTACTCAATTCTCCTACTAGGGTTGCTGGTACGGCTGCTACGCTTATCGATCCTATTTTTATTTCTGAGACAAGTCTTCTTATTGATAAAGGCACGCTCAATTGTGACCATTTATCTGATCACAAAATGGTTTACTGTGAACTAATTGTGAAAACTCTTAAAAACACAGCAAGATATATTAAGCACAGATGTTATAAGCACTTTAATCCCGTCAATTTTAATAAAGACCTCACGGCTCTCCCTTGGCAAAATCTCATCAAGGAAAGAAACATTGATCAAAAAGTACTTATGTTCAACGCATTTATAACCTCGTTATTCAATAAACATGCTCCATTCAAAACTAGTAGAATCACCAAACCAAAAGCGCCGTGGCTTACTCCTGATGTGTTAACTCTTATGAAAAAAAGAGATTCTCTGTTGCAAAAATTTAAAGCTACCCGTTCTGATAGTGACTGGCATTCGTATAAATTATCTCGTAATCACACGTTAAGCATGATCAGGAGCTCTAAAAAGAATTACCTAATTAATTCCAACGTTAATTCTCCATCTAAGCTGTGGTCTGATTTAAGAAACCTCGGAATGTGTAAAAGCAAGCAGAATACTTTACCCACTGAATTATCTGATCCTAATAGAGTTAATGATTATTGTTCGGAATTCGTAAAAAATTCTTCAAACGACTGCCACCACAGCATCGCCTATTACTCTACTAATTTTTCTAATGTTGAACTGTCTTTTGCTTTCAGATTACTTAATCTTGAAGAAATTGAGAATAAATTTAAATTACTGCGGTCAAACTCTATTGGTAGTGATGATATCTCGCTAAAGATGATAGCCTTGTGTACTCCATTCATTTACATATATTTGTTACATGTTTATAATTGCTGCATTGAACGAAGTTATTTTCCAGCTTTATGGAAAAATTCGATTGGTATTCCAATTCCTAAAAAGACTAACCCGTCTGAGTTTGCTGATATTAGAATTATAAGTATTCTACCCACTATTTCAAAACTATTTGAAATGCTATTGCATGATCAAATGTACGCTTATTTTGCCGACAATAGGCTCTTCCCGCCCAATCAATGCGGATTTAGAAAGGGGTACAGCTCTGCAATTGCTCTAGCCACCGTTACCAATGACATTTTAGCTGCAATCGATCGTGGGTTAGCCACAGCATTAATTCTGCTTGATTTCTCTAAAGCGTTTGATACCCTCAACCACACCTTACTTTGTTCGTTACTCAAGTTCTATGGTTTCTCTGAACCCGCAGCTGACCTCATTTTTTCGTATCTGCACGACCGATATCAACAAATTCGCATTGAGGATAATCTTTCTTATAAGCTTAATGTTACGGCTGGGGTTCCTCAAGGCTCGGTATTGGGTCCTCTATTATTTATAGTTTACACCTCCGAAATAATCAAATCTATATATAATTGTAACGTCATGGCATATGCAGATGACACTCAGGTTTACACAAGTTTTCAAATAACCCGCTGGCAAAATACCTTGCAAGATATTAATACCGAATTAAGCAAAATAAAAAAATTATCTAATGAGTTTGGACTTAAGCTAAACCCCTCAAAATGTGCTTCGATGCTCTTTGGCCGTAGAAGGCAAATCTCACTAATTCAAAACGATTTTGTGGTTAAAATAGATGATTTTGTCGTCCCATTAGTTAACAAAGCTAATAATTTAGGTGTTGTCTTTGATTCAAATCTTCGATTTAGAGAACATGTAACTAAACTTATTCAAAAGTCTTATGCTGCTCTAAAGGTGATATATGCTAACCGCCATTGTCTTCCGTTTCAATTAAAAAAAAACTTGTGCGAATCTTTAGTTCTGTCCTGTTTCAATTACTGTGACTTTATTTATGGTCCTTGCATAGATTTTGTACAAAGAACACATATTCAAAAAGTTCAGAATAGCTGCCTTCGCCTAATTTATGGAATACGTAAATTCGAACATATTTCCTACAAACTGAAGGAGATCGGGTGGTTGAACATGGAAAAGCGTAGAGCTCTCCACCTGGCTAATTTCACTCATCGCCTATTAAGCGATCATAGCGTTAATTCAACTATCAAAGATGAATTCAAAATAAGGTCTGGAATTCATAATCTAAACACTCGATTCAAGACATCTTTTAACATCCCTCGCCATTTTACAGCTATTTACAAAAGGTCGTTTGTGTACAGTGCTATAGGGTTATATAACAGGCTTCCTCAAGAATTCAAATTACTGAATATTAATAAATTTAAATATAAATTAAAAGACTATCTACTTCATAATCCAATTTAAATATTTTTTATAGTATTAAGTAATTCTCTTTTTTTTTCTCTCTCTCTTTTCTATTTCCTTTTACTTGCCGAAGATACTCTGCAGCTGTCTCCTTGCTTCGGAAACTCCCTCTAAATTTTGCTTAAAGTAATCCATATAATCACTCTACTACAGACAACATTATTTTATTATTTAAATTTACGCTACTAGCCTAGACAATTTATTTTTTTAAGAGTTATCTGTCAAACGATGATGGTGAGGTTGAGTGTGAATAGCATTCTGCTAGACTTCGCCTACACCATCATCGATATATATTTTCATATACATATTCCTTTTTTCTTCTTTTTTTTCAAAATAAAGTCCTTATTATTATTATTATTACCTACCTCACAAGTTTGTGAATTTAAAGGTTTTCGCATTAAAGTTCCATTTAAGTTCAGTTTCGATTCTATGCACAGGGTGTTTAGAAAAAGGATTCATATTATATATTTTTCAAACATCAAAAACTCACTTAACTTAAATGGAACTTTAATGCGAAAACCTTTAAATTCACAAACTTGTGAGGTAGGTAGTGTAATAACTGCATGGACGCGCTGGCTGTGTTTAATGAGAAAAGTATAGATATTTGATTCCGCAAGAGCTGAAATTTGGTAATGCAACAGATAACTGAATAAGTTAAACGAAACAAATATCCAGCTTTACATTTAGTGAGGGAAAAGTGTCCAGCTGGCACATAATCCCCCACCATAACTTCAGCTGGCTACGGTTTTCCATTTATTTATAACATAATCAACATGTTAGCAAAGTTTCAGCTTTTGTGGTACATATTAGTTTTTTTTAACACATTCCCTGCAATCCCTGCCTACGTAATGCTTGTCACATTTGTCAGAAACCTGTCGACATTTTGTTTATTAAGGCTCTTCTCAGTAGGCCGACACGATAACAACTATATGTGAGCCACGCCGCAGCGAATATCCTGCCTTAAACAGACACGTACACATCACGCAACATCTGCGTGATCGGCTTACCGACAAATGTTAGTATCACGCACACGCTGTGTGATTGGCATTATTATTTTACATGTTTGGGGGGCTGCCGCAGCTAAACCCCCCGCAAGTGCGCCAGCTGGAGGTCCATTTACTTACTAGGGATGCTAAATAAAGCTTAGGAACAATTTTCAGCTTTTGCGGTTTTGGTCATTAGAAAAGGTCGCTGGCTCCCGGACTATTATTGATACGCCGAATACATAGATGTTTGTATTTGCTCCAACACGAAATTGCTGCGAAAAAATAGTATCTATTCCTCTTTACTGTAATGGAAAATAAAAATATTGCTGTTTATTTATCCGCAAATGCTGATTATATTTTCAGGCTACTCAAAAAATAAATGTTAACCAAAAATATTACCAAAATTTTCTCACTTCACTCTTTGAAGATTAAAATTTAATATAAATACAAACAAATAAACTGAAGTTTCCAAATTGTTTCGGTAACGGAAACTGATATCAAGATGGCCAGATTTCAGCTCTAGATTTTAGCTTGGGTTGTACTTACAAAAAGGACATAGCACTAAAATAACTTAAATAGGCTACAAATTAATTAATTCAATATTGGAACAAATAAAACAATTAAGTAACACCCAAATCTGGTTTATGTCTTATTACACTTGCCCTAAGGTATCCAATTAACTTTTCAATAGCAATCGACCGTATGGGATCGTGGAAAAATTTCACTGTGGCGTTCCCACATATGCCTATAAGAATTCAACTAATAAGCTACACAAATCAAATTACTTTTCAAATGTAATCAACCTTGTTTCCTAGTGGAACAAGTAGAAATTGTGCATGTGGTATGTGCAGACAGCGTATTTTTTTTGGAAATGCGGCACTAAAGTGACAAGTTTCATTGCCATAGCATAATTCCTTGTTTATTTTAAAATTTTTAATTTGTCGCTTCGTTTGTACGTTCCTGTTACCATTTAGTTGGTTATCGATATGATGATGGATTGGCCGGCGTTTAATTAGGTTCTTCCTTCTTTCTATCTTAATTTGTTTTCCCATGGTCTTTTTGTGTGTTTTCATTCCGTTTATTGCCTTGTGATGAAATATCTACAGTAGATTTTTAGTTTTTACGAACTTCATTGGCGATGTTAAGCCATTTAACCTTAATTTATTAAACTTAAACTTTAGTAGGCCTGATGATGACAATTACAAATATTTGTCGAAACATGTAGGCACCTTTATAATTTACTTCGTTAATTTAATTTCATTAAAAGTCTATGGGGAAAGGTATTATAATTTGAGTTTATAACATTAGCAGTTTCTCCATTTGGAGTTTCGTTTCATTACGTACGCAACAGACATGGACATCATTAATTTCCTTGTATATTAGTTTAAAAGCACAAGAGATTTGATCCAAGAGGACAGACGGGTGGGAATCCAAGTAAGAGCACGTTTCGTTCTAATTTTTAGAACAACAAGCGGGTTTTGGAAACAAAAATTGCAATTTTATAAACCACGTTAGGAGTCATAGTGATGAAGCAGGTGAAGATTTTTTACATCAAAAGGATTTTACTTATCCCCTTCGCGACAATGCTAAAGAATTTGGTATATAAATAAAGATTTTGGACATAACTGACTATGTAGAAAACCTTAAAAGTTTGTTCTTGCAAATTTTCCAAATAAATGGCCATATCAATATAAACTTCTATTGCCATAAAATAACAACTTTATATTATTTATAAAGTTGTTATTTTATGGAATTTTTTATTCCTTGTAACAATTTTATGTGATTAATTTAATTGTTGATTGAAACAATTATTGTATTAACAGTAATCTGCAAAGGTCTTATTGGCTTTCTTATCTTAAACGACGATAAATGCAAGGATGACAATCACGGCCCTCTTAAGAAATAAAGTATACAACCTCCTTTCGATATTAGCAGTCAATTTACAACGTAAATCTATACCATTAAGCCTCGATTTAAGACAAGTTTCTAATTCTGATAATATAGGTACCATAAACCATAACCCATCGCCTGACTTTTGATAAAAACCTTATAGACCAGGTATTTCGTGGAAAATACGGAAATCGAGAAGCATTTGAAATGAGTATCACTTATCACTTATCAGTGAGCGTTTTTGACTTTAGTGGGCGGCTTTGTTGTTAACTGCCAAAATCACGGACGTATAGTTTTTTATACGTCCGTGGCCAAAATGGATAGCAAATAAATATGTGAAGCGATGGCGTTGCCAATTTAGATTTCGAAAATTCAATTTGGACAAATTCTTACTTATTTGTTCCAAGTAAAATTGTCTATTTTAGGAAAGCAGCAGGTACCTGCAGCTACTGTTAGCCATCCGGTTTATTACCGTCCTTCAAGAAGGTTTAAATACCCAAAGGTAGACACAAATGGATCTTTTCTTTTCTCCAATAACGCTTTTACAGTGCACTCAATTCACGATTAATAAAGTACTACCTACATAAAACCAATCAGTATTTCAATTCATTACGTCGATTCTCCATAATTATTTTTAGTATGCCAAGAAATCTGTGCAGGAAGTATTACCTAGATACTGTCCTCGCCTACGTCATTAATTTATGAATCTAGCAATCTAGCTATCCAATTTGTTTGTACTGTCTTCTCATATAAAACAGTGAATTAAATAAGGATGGTAAACACCGAAATCGACATACGGTATTGAATAAGCAAATGTAGTAGAAAGAGTAAACTTATAAACGCGAAATCAATTTGTTTTATACAGTGTGAGTCATTTAGATTGGAAACACAAATCTTTTTTTTAAAATCGGCCAGAAAGTAGTAGTTTCCGGATTATTTTTAGGCCAGAAAATGTCATTTTGACGGACTGAGCCGAAAGTTATTGTGATAGTCCGGTAAAAGTTTTACCGGACTCATTTTTACTTTACCGGACTCATTTTTACTTTCCGGCCTAGAATGGTCAATTGTTCTTCCCGTTTCTGGCCGATTTAAAAAAAAAATTGTACGTAATACGTCCCAAAAGTGCTTTACTGGACTCGTAGGCTTGCAGGACTCGCCTGCGGCTCGTCCTGTAATTTGCCTACTTGTCCAGTAAAAGATCACTTTCGGGACTTGTTACGTAAACTACTATTACCGATTTTAACCAATTTTTTTTTTAAATGTCAAATAATGAAACATCTACTTCGGGACAAAATTTTAAATGTTTATTCCAATTTTCAATTACTTTAAATATTTTTTTCTCCACTGATGGTTTAAATAGTTTAATTTAAGAATCATTAACATAATTTCCATGGTCATCTATTGATACAGGGTGTTGTTTTGTAACTGTTAGCTTAGAAAGTTTTATAACTTTGTTATTAATAAATATATTTTTGTAAAATTTTGGTGACAGCTATTTGGAAGCATTCTGAATCCAGTGGCGTAGATATTTTTTTATAAACAAATCGCTAATAACAATTCTCCATTCCGAGTACGAAAAAGTTATCGTAGTATGCCCTGAAAATTGGAATAAACATTTAAAATTTTGTCCCAAAGTAGATGTTTCATTATTTGACATTTAAAAAAAAAATTGGTTATAATCGGTAAATAACTTCAGACTTTACATGTGTGTTTCCAATCGAAATGAGTCACACTGTATGTGTACGAATTTAATTCTCATTTGACTAATATACTTAGTACAATTTTGAGTCATATTTGTCATATTACACCATTATCATTGTTTGTGATGACGTAGCGGTAAACACTCCTGGCGAGGACAGTATATTGCTGATTGCTCTTAGGGTTTATAAGAAAGTGAGGTCCTAGTACCACGCTTTAGGAGAAGGAGATATATCTAGTATATCGATATATCAATCTTTTGGACTGTACAACCCCGATGTAAATAATAGGAAAAACGAGCCAAATTTTTGATATGTATTTTGGCCTGTACTACCTATAAAATACTCCGTATTATTTATTAAATTATAATATAACGTCTTTTCACAATAATTAAGATTTGTATCATTTTATCTTATCTTAAGTGACGTATTAACACAACTAATTTTTTTTTCAATTTCTGAAAAAGGTTGCAATATGACATAAGTACATACAAGTAATAATGCAATAAATATGTTGGTATTTGATTAGATAAAGAACCATATCCTACGTAGTTCTATTAAGCAATAATAATTACTTATTTGAGTTATTAATTATTATTATCGAGTACGGCCCGGTCTTTCCATCTTCCTATCAAATTATTCTACAAATAAGTTCTTATGAAGCGATTGTGTCATTACCGATATAGAGATTATTTATTGAATAAAGTTATTTGGTTCTAAGTTTTATTGCGGAGGAGGAGGAAATACTATGACAAAAACAGTACTTGCGTCATAATATTTACCCCTGCACTGACCCGCGGATAAAGTATCGTCTACTAAGCAAAAGGATGCATTTTTTAATTTAAAAAGGATGAAGGTTAAGTATAAAACGAGCTGTATGCTTGTACATATTTAATTATAAAATAAGAAATTTTTGGGTCTATATCACAACGGCCACCCCGGTTTTTGCTATTTCATAACGGCCACCTTGATCACAACGGCAACTAAAATTATTAGATCATACCGTAAACAAGGTGACCGTTATGATCATATAGTATTAGGGGCCGTTGTGATCATAGGTGGCCGTTATGAAATAACAATAACCTCACATTTTAGCTTCAAATTCCGTTTCGTGTTAATAACATTTTAGTGGAATGGAAACAATTCTGTTAAATTACGGGAACCCAATTGAAAAAATTAACATAGTATTGAAAGGATTTTTTAATTTAAAAAGCAAGTAATACGAACATACGATAATTGACATTGACCTAATAGTTGTTGGAATGCATCAATTTACATTTTTCCAGCTTATTGTCATTTATTTATAATGTTTTTCCCATTATAAAGTCTTAAGTAGTATTATACAGAATGTTAATCGAAGGTATGTCATAAATACAATTTATTAAAAATATTGTATTTGTACTTCTTTTAGGTCCCCCCTTGCTATTTTTTGAATCCTTGTTAAAGTAGTTTTCATTTTTTGGAAAAATTAAAAAAATGTAATTATTAAATAATTGACGTTAGACAATTGCTAAAATAATTAGTAAATAATATACAAGTACGTTTAAACTTTAATGTAATAGTTAAATTATCTTACCTAAAATAATAGAATTAAATAAAAGTTCTTTTTTTATAATCTTTCAAATTTTATGACGTTATGACAACCGACAAACAAACTAGAAAACTATAAACAATAATAAATTTCTAATTTACATACATATCACATATATTATTTAGAAGAATGTACATAAACAACAAACATTATTAGGTAATTAAATTAAACTCAAGGATTATAATTAATTTATTTTTCTTGCTTTTATTGAAACGAAATTTTAATCAGGTCCAGTAATTCAATTTCTATCCGTATAGGTAATCCATAAATCAATTATTTGTTCCTGTGACATAGCTGCTTGTAAGTAATTTTTAATGATTTTAAGTGCGGAAAGAATCGCTGTGGACGCAACTGGAACCGTCAATGTCAAAGATATACGTAGCACAATAGGTCAAAAAATGTTCCAGTTAGACTATGTTTATTCAAATAATTTACATCATCAATTTGGGTCATTTCTTTGGTAATCAATGTCTGAATAAGTCTTTCTTTGAAGTTATTGTTTATGCGTTTTTATAAAAACAGTTTTGACTCTATCAATAAAATAAGTGGATAGAAATGATAGAATGCATAATTTTTCTAGTTTAAAATTTAAAAAAACATGCAATCATTTTCCACTTTCTTTGACATTTTACGGAGATTTATGTGGAGACATCTGCCGATAAAAATATTAACTAAAAGATACTTTGCTGATTTAATCCGAACTTACGTCGCCTACAGTGACTTTATTACAAACAGTGACGACAAGCGGCGATTATCCGCCATTAGGAGGCAAAATTGTGGGCGGGTTTATATGAACTCAACGGTGGTATCCTAGCAACTTGCTAAATCAAAATAAAAATCACACGCTGATCAAAGGTAAACACAGTCAGGCCGCCATTAAGATGCAAAATATACCACGGCCAATCAGAATCAATACCACGCTTGTCGTCACTGTTTGTAATACAGTCACTGTAACGTCGCCTAAATCCTGCCTAAATCTTAATTCGTGTAATTTTAAGAATGAGTCATACCCAACTTTATTTGAATCAAACTATATCAATATCACTGAGTTTACTGTCCAATTTAGACACTTTTTCATTAATGTAGCTATACACACACACACACATAGAAAAATTTCAGTCTGTGTGATTTGAACCAGTGGCGTAGCCAGAATTTATTTTCGTGGGGGGATATGGTCTTTAATAAATAACCAAAAGTTTGTACGTAGTTCAAAACAGACAAATTTTTTCGTCCTTACAGATACTTCGAGGGGGGGGGGGGATACATCCCGATACCAAAAAAGTTTACTTTTTTTACTGTTTTTTTACGATAAATCGTTAAATATTAATTTTCGGGAAAAGTCGTCCAAAGGAAACTTGTAGAGCTTCAACAAACCTACAAAACCCTTTTTTTATTTTTTCTGTACGATCAATTGCTGCCGAGTTATAGCGAAATCAAAATTTTTACCTTTTCCCCCCCTTTAAAAAAATCACACGGGGTCTGGGTATACGCAAACTTGGATTTAAGCTCTCCTTAACTTCCCAAACAACCTTGAACAAGTCCCGTAAAGTTAGCATCACTTTTTCACCAAAAGTCTAATTTGACTGGCCTACTAATGAATTTCATTACCCGAGGTCGTACCAGATTATAAACCAAAGGAACTTGAAGGAATACATTGTAGAAATCAAATCGTCTTCTTGCGCTCCACTCTCAATTTCCTTTTGTCATTATCTGCAAATTCAGAAAGAGCTGATTGAATGACCTATATTTCGTATTTGAGTGGCTTAATCGCTTCGACTCTGCGTTTCCAACTGGTAGACGATAATGGCTTCACCCTCTTTAATGCGCACACGCATACCTTTTGGCACAAGCGGAGAAAAGGTTGTATACGTACCTACTATCTGGATTGTATTAATTAAGTTAAAACAGTTTCAATTGGCACATTGGCTGCCAGGCTGCATCATCTACAAATGGGATTTAATGTGCGACTGCATTCTTTTCACAGCTATTTTTCTCGGTAGTAGCACCTGTAGTGTAGAGCTGTTCCTGATGTACCGTTGAAAAATGTTTTCATGCTTTTTGTGCGCATTTTCCCCGTCTCCAACTTCCTTTTTGGGCGGAACAAAATGGACTTGAATACGGTTCTTGCGTAGATTATTTAAACTTAAAACGTCATTGAAATGGGGATTTGTTAAATAAATATTAGAGCTAAGCTCGTGTCTGCGCCCTCTCCTACTACGCCCTTGTACGTTGCACAAGTACCTACTACTCAGAGTTAGTAGATTAACAGAGTACCGCAACCTCCGCCATTTTTAGTCCTTTCCACGCTTCACTCACTACACGCTCAGTAAAGTAGATGATGTTTTGACTAAATTTTTCGGAATATAATAAAACAAATACACTTAACGGCACAACAACACGGTATTTTATTAAAAATTACGCACTTCGTAAGTATATTTTATGTATATGGACTAAACATGGCCGCCAGAGCGGCATTTGTTGCGTCAAAGGCTTGCGGTACTCTATTAATCTACTGACTCTGCTACTACTTACAGTGACTTTCTGTACTACTACTAAAAAAGGAGCGACCCTGGTGGTGAAGTACCTACCTACTTCCTGTAATATCGACGCTATAAATGTTTCCTCTATTAATTGATAATCGATTCGGTGTTACTTTTTTATTATTATATCTGGTTCGGCTACTAAAGTCGGTGGTTAAAAATAGCCGTGAGAAGACGAGAATTCAAAACATTCTCAATTCTTAGCGAAGTTTACCACAATTAATATGCGTTTGATGTAATTCTTCTAAATTCCCATTAATCATATTTCTTTGAAGTTTGAAGAAATCCCATGGTTTTTTGCGTTTATAAATTTAACTGATTTCTCACAGCACAGAAGTTAGTGGGGTTATTTAAATATATCATGTTTTAATGAGGCCTCTGTGAGGTAGGAATCGCTTACATTAAACAATTTAAAAATGCGTCGATAAATTATTACGGATTTGGGAATTAGGACCCTTATCCTTATCTATCAATACGTAACTGAGGTTGCTTAGAGATTACGAAACATTCGATGTCGATCCCACATTTATCTGGGAACTGATAACCTTTTCCTAAACATTTAGGCACGAAGTTGCTTAACGTTCTTTATTTGTTCATTGATGTTCAAATTCGAGACATTTAAATGCTACTCGGCGCACCGTTTTATTACGTTGCACGCTGTTATGTTTGTGCTAACGTTCAATCACAGATGGTTCAATTTTAAAGCATAAAGATTATACGCACGGTGTATATGCACATAACCTTTAACCATTGAATTTCACTCAACGTTTTAACTAAGATTGTATTATAATAGTTAATAACATTACTTGTTATGGTTATAATAAAACTTGCGATCCACGTAGGTAAGCAAGTCTAGCCAGATATCTAACTAATCCTCAAACTCTCAAAGGGGTCCTCAATTATAGCTACTTCTTCTGGTATTTGAGTTCATTCGCGCTTTATAATTTTTCATTTACCTATAATATGAACGCTTCTGTGGAAACAATATGAAATTGAATGTTATTTTTGTATTTTTACGTATATTGTGGGCCGAGATCTAGAATACAAGTTACAAGCATCTCTATACGCATTAAGAATACAGTTTTACATCCTATTCGAGGATAATAAATAATAATTAATAATAAGTAATAAAAATTATAATTGCTTTATTGTCCAAATGGATAAGCCAGAACAAAAATGTAGAGTAACTGAAGCTCAAAATAGAAGTACAAAGTAAAATAAAATTAAATGACCAGTAAACTGGCACGAAACTTTCCCGTGTTTACTACAATGACGTATTAAATAAAATAGTTTTTTGCGTAGTAACTCAAAATAAAATAGTTTTTGGGTAATAACTCAAAATAAAATAGTGCGCAGTGTAGTTGTACCTATTCAGAAAACGATTTCTGATTTTCTCCTGAAATAATACACAGGGTATGTCATTAATATTTTTAATGTTTCGTTAATTTCCGAGACGGGAAGTAAATTGGTATACTTATTAATTATACTCGATTAAAAGAGTCGTATGTCCTCTACTTCACACTTTTATTTCTTTGTTAACAAAAAACAATTTTTAAAATTTTCAACTTCAAAAATTCATCCCTCTTCCACTATGGGAAATGAAAAAATAAATTTAGTGCCAATAGTTTTTCATGAATTATGTAGGTAGATACCTACTTATAACGTTTAAAAAAATAAAAAAATGCTTGAAGTAGATTTTGAGAAAATCGATTTTTAATTTTTGACCAATTTTGGGCACCAATAAATTGCCCACGTTAAATTAAAATGGCGACTTTCAATTTCTTTTTAAACGGAATACCATATTTTTTTTATTATTGGGATCCTAAAAACATTCTTTTTACGATAGTATTTCGGTTTTCTTAAAAATTCATTTCTTTCCCTATCAAAAAGCAAACTAACATTTTAATCTAGTAGCGCATAAATGTTTACACTCGTTGTTATTTTTGTCCAAATATCAAGTAACGGTAGATACAAAAGAAACAATTAAACTTTATTTTGCAATAAACATCTGCTTTTTGAAACTCAAAATTAAAAATTTACATCAAATAAAAATTAGGTATAGGTCTTGGATGATCTCGTGAACGACACGTGACCATGTCGCAGGTAACTATAATTCGTCAAACTTTTATGTAGGCAACTTTCCTAAAAATATCGTCCATCATTATGAAACAATAAGCACGCGTAATTACGGCTGAACAGTAAGTAAATAAAATAAATTACACGATAAATATGAAATTTGTTGATATATGAGAACGAGAACACATTATTTACATTTTGGCGCCTTTTCCAAAGTAAGTCGATGTTTTTATACTTCACTTACTACCAAATTTCATCATTATGGCTCCTCCTACTCGCAACTACGCGGTGACGTGTCGTTCACGAGATAATCCAAGACCTATACCTATATATTTACAAAAAATGAAACTGAGCCAATAGATCGAGGGGTCTACCGCTACTTGATATTTGGACAAAAATAACATCGAGTGTAAAACATTCATGCGCTACTAGCAAGGCGGTAGATATGGGAGGGGTTTAGGGGGTTTCAGTTTAGTTCCATATTTTTTACCTCTAACCCCCCCCCCCCCCTCCCCCCCCATCGCCAAACCCTAGCTACGGCCCTGGCTACTAGATTCAAATGTTCGTTTGCTTTTTGATAGGGAAAGAAATGAATATTTGAAAAAAACGTAATATTATCGTAAAAAGAATGTTTTTAGGATCCCAATAATTAAAAAAAATAATATCATTCCATTGAAAAAAATATTGAAAGTCGCAATTTTAAAATAATTCGTTCAATTAAAAATCTGATATCACCATCGTGTAGAGAATGTCCTGAAACATATTACTGCCAAATATTTTGAAAGTAGTACCTTAGTGTGGCTAAAAAAAATAAGGCGCTTACTCTGAAACAGGCTGTATAGGATCAAAACGGGTTTGGATTGGTCTTAAGTGTCTGCTTTGTTTGATGTGTAAAATTTTTAAATAAAACAGATATTTCTTTTGGTGTATTTATCGTAATAATAATAATAATGATTATAGCAATCTTTTTTGTGTGATTCCCGCTCGTTATCCTATATTCCGATTTAATTCTAATGTGAAACTATGAATGAAATAAAATTCATGTTTACTATTTTTAACGTATGTAGGTGGACTCCTATTTTTAGCTATAAAGGCACTCAGGGGCGTACGCAGGATTTTCGTTCGGGGGGGGGGTTAAAAACAACATAAAAAGAAACATTTTTTTAAAATAATAATAATCGAAATAACAAAGTTAAGACGTCTAGATGAACGCGCAAGACGATTGATTATTTCTTCGGGATGACAGCTGTAATATCAAAATTAACATTATTATTCTTATTTTTTGTGTTTAGAAACAATGATTGAGCCTTTGAATGAACATTTCCGGGGGGGGGGGGGGGGGGTTAACCCAAGAACCCCCCCTTCGGTACGCGCCTGAAGGCACTATTTAACTGTGAACAATTGGTATAATCGAGAATCTGTAACATTTATTGTTTAAATATTTATGTTCTTCGTAAAAAGTAAGAAAGGTGAAGTCCGAAGTCGCTCAAAATAATTGTTTTGTCGTTGCATAGCTGATGAGACAGTGATTCAACAAAATCATTGTATGGTAAACTGAGGGGAATGTATACACTATACATTAATGATTAATGGTATGAAGTTGTGAGTTGTTGAAAGATATTTTGCACCCGACGATTTCAATTGATTGAAAATGTCAGTTGTTATAAATAAAAGAAAGATTTAGGATAGAAATGTCGATGTATTGTTGATGATGTTTAAGGAACATGTGAAATGATGGTAAAAGGATTGGATCAGTTTTAAATACTAATGTTTTTAATTATATAACTTTTACACAATTATACCAATTATATAACACACAATTATTCTATTCAACTGTTTTTTTCATATCATGATTAATAATACAAAATAGTTTCATTGCATGTTAACACGCCCCCTCAATGAAAATATTTTCATAAATAGAATCTTTACACAATAAAAGAACTTACTTATATATACTTACAGGATAACGCAAAAACTTCCTGAAAATAACTATCACAATAATTAACACAACTCTTAAGTAACATATCTTATCAAATTAATCCTAATTCTCTTGTGAATTTAGCAAATTTGGTTTTGGATAATGGCTTTGTAAATATGTCAGCCAATTGCTCATCAGTCTTAATATGCAGAATTTTAACTATTCCATTATCTATCTTTTCTTTAATAAAATAGTACCTACTTAATATCAATATGTTTTAAACGGCGGTTGTTTTCGGGATTATGTTTGCTATTTTTATTGCAGCCTGATTATCCTCAAAAATAATCACTGGTTTATTCATTTCGAATAAATGAAAATCTAAAACAACTTTTCGTAACCAGCAAGCTTCACTGATGGCATGTGATAGAGCTACATATACAGACTCGGTTGATGACAAAGTGACTGTTTGTTGCTTTTTGCTCGCCCAGGCAACAGTACAGCCTAATATTTTAAAAATAAACCCTGTGGTAAATTTTCTGTCAAAAACATCCCCACCCCAGTCTGAATCTACAAACCCTTGTATAATATCAAGAGAATTATTAGTTTTCTTAAAAACTAATTTTATTTGTAAAGTTCCTTTAACATAACGAAGGACTCGTTTAAGAGCAACAAATAAGGTTTCATTTGCTTGGTCCTGGAACCTACTAAGCAAAGAAACACTTTCACACAAATCTGGTCTAGTACCACAAAGTCCACAAACAGTATACAATAAATTACCTATTATTTGCCTGCACGTTTTTATAAATTTCTCGTTACTATTAACCAATACACCTTTTAAATATTCAGACTGATCTAACTCAGTATAGTCATCTTTTATATTTTGTGAAACATGTATTCCTAAATAACAAGAGACTTTACCTAAATCTTTCATAGCAAAATGACTATATATACCATAAATTGATTTTTTTAATCTACAAACCGTATCCGATTTATTTTTGATTTTTCCGGGTAAAGACATATAAACTTCTTATGATAATTATTATGTTCCCATATAAAAAAGCACTCTGAACGTCCATTTGAAATACGGGTAACCCTAACTTATTTGCAATAGCTAACAAAATTCTAAAAATACATAATTTTGCAACTGGCGCATAAATGTCATATAAGTCATCACTCACTAGTTGTTGGAATCCTCTAGCAACTAACCTCGCTTTAAATTGTCCATCTGTCTTTATCTTTAGCACCCACTTACTCTCTATAACTGGTTTGTTTTCTGGCCATGGCACCTCATACCAAGTGTTGTTTTTCTTTAGCATATCCAGCTCTCGTTGCATTGCTTCCCTCCATTTCTGAGAATTTTCTCCGGTGACTGCTTCTTCAACCACTTCATGATCTTCTTCTCTTTCGTTTATTTGTTTCGAGTTCTGTGTTGCAATGTCTGAACCGTCAGTATCATTACTTTCCTCATCGTTCACTTCTACCGTTTGATTATCATTCGCATTTTCTTCTATCTGATCTGAATTAACGCTTTTCTCTTCATCTTCTCCAAAAATTTTTCTTTTCGCCTAAGTTAAAATATATCTGTTGCTTGTTCACAGTAATTTCTTCTTTTTCAGGCAAAAATATCACGTCTCTATGAATTTTGACTTTGTTACTGTCAGGAAAGTACACTCTGTAGTCTTTAAATTCGTCCCCGTACCCAACTAGGATCCCTTTCTTATATTTTGAATCTAGCATAAGTCTTTTTTCTTTTGGGACATGTCTACACTTAAAAAATCATTTTAAAAAACTTACATTTTCTCTGAGCTATTATATAGCACATACTTTTCCTTTTTGGTCTCTAATCTTGCAAACATCCTTATCAGATTTCCTACTGCAAATAGGTTTATTTTAAAATCCGGAACAAATAGTACATTTTTCAGTTCAGTTTTTAACCATTTTTCTCCATCCCACGCTTCAAGTTCAATTTTACCAATACCCGAAACGTTTTTCACTGACCCGTCGCCCATCTCTACTAGTTTATTAACGGAAGAATCCAAAGAAACAAACTGTTTTATATCGAAACACATATGGTCGCTTGCGCCACTATCTAAGCACCAATCTTCAGCTTTAAAATTCGATATACCAAGTAAAGCAGTAGCACTATCTGGTTTTAATTCATTAATGAACGCATTCGTTGTCTCGGCTTCCTTCGAAGTTGCAGGGGTTTGATTTTTACGTTTTCTAAAGTAACACTGAGAACTTATATCACCCTTTTTCTTACAGTAATGACACATCTTTGTTGTTAAATTACTAGGGCTTCCTTTACTTTCGGGACAATTTCTTTTGATATGGCCCAATTTATTGCAACCATAACATTTCATTCCTTGTGTTTGGCTTTTATTTACTATATCAATGCAGTTGTACTCTCCGTTTCCTTGCACCTTTCTTCTGCGATGAGTAACCTGGACGTTAACTCTTTGAGAGATTGCTTATCTGGAGTTGTCGACTCCCACGCAGAAACAAAATGTTTTAAGTGCTCTGGCAAAGACATCAAAATTTTTGTTATTACCATTTTGTCGCTTATTTCCTCTCCTAAACTGCTTCAGAGTATTCTTAATTTCTTCTATTTGTGAAATAAACTCAGCTATACTCCTCCCTTCATTAAAGCACAAGCTAAAAAAACGTTGTTGCATAAGATGTACACTGACCTGCGACTTTTGTTCATAAATGGACAAAAGTTTCTCCCACATTTCACAAGCAGTGTTGCAAGACAAAATGTGTGTCAGAGGTTTCTCATCCATCCTAATTACAATAATTTCTTGCGCTTTTGCATCCTTCGTTAACCAGTTCCCCATCGTTTACATCTGGCTTAACCGTTGTACCATTTACTACGTTGAATAATCTTTTGGACTTTAATATTATCTGAGTTTAGAATTTCCAAGTAACCCAATTATCTCCATTGAATTTAAAAATACTGTTAGCGTGTGCCTGATCCATTTCAAACCGTTTTTAAGCGTTTTATTTACGAAAAACCTATCGGCGCGACGTCACTTAATCAAACTTCATATTGACATAAAAAAATATTTTACGCGATTTTACCACTTTTTAATATATCATATATCTAATAGCCTGTCTGGGCCCAAAGCTGTGAAATGGTGGTAAAAGGCTTGGATCAGTTTTAAATACATACTAATGTTTTTAGTTATATCATTGAATAAATAAGAGATTTATGCAATGGTTATATAACTTTTACACAATTATACCAATTATATAACACACAATTATTCTATTCAACTGTTTTTTTCATATCATGATTAATAATAGTAATAATACCACAGCTTATCTGTGATAATACAAAATAGTTTCATTGCATGTTAACAGAACATCAAGACCTTGACGTGGACGTGAAGTTCTTTAAAGTTACAATGACATCGAAAAATCGGGGAACATTTATATGGTTTAGTTAGTTATTTTATTCCTGCGTGCTTTATTTACCAATGAAATAATAATAATTTGCCTTGAAAATTGAAATTGTGGTTCTGATGTTGATATAGGAAATGACGCGACACGCATATTGAAAGATACCCTAAATCGCAATAAATGTGAATTTGGAAACCAAAATGCCCAAAAGTTGTTTTAAGTAAAAAAAGATTTTTAGTAAGGACAGTTTTCATAATGATATTCTACTTCTATGTTTTTACTTCCCGAGTACGAAGTAAAAGGGAAGTATTGTATTAGTTTTCCAAAAAAAAAAATTTGACCTATGGAAATTTTTACATATCTTTGCGTTTCCGAATACGTAGATTCAAAATATGCAAAAAAAAATTTTCCGTCTGTCGTCTGTAGTCTGAAGTCTGTAGTCTGTAGTCTGTACGTACACATTCCTTGCAACGCTCTAAACTCAGAAACTATTAAAGTTATCGAAATGCGGTTTTCGCCAATCGATTACATTCGGGCCAAGGACGAAAATGCTGTTATTACCTTTGATGACGTCACTTCCGGTATAAGTTAAATGGCGGCACTCATTTTTTTTATAAGATAAAGTTGCAGTTTTTTTTATGTAGTTTAAAAGAGAATTTTTTTTTGAATTCAGCAATATATATTGTGCTATACTTATTTTTTGAAAAAAGTGTTAAAAAAAATAATTATTAAAAAATGACTGCAACGCTCGATAGTCAGAAACTATTAAAGTTATCGAAATGCGGTTTTCGCTAATGAATTAAATTTGGGCCAAGGACGAAAATGCTGATATTACATTTGATGACGTCACTTCCGGTGTAAGCTAAAATGGCGGCACTCATTTTTTTTATAAGATAAATTTGCAGTTTTTTTATGTAGTTTAAAAGAGAATTTTTTTCTGAATTCAGCAATATATATTGTGCTGTACTTATTTTTTGAAAAAAGTGGTAAAAAAAATAATTATTAAAAATCGACTGCAACGCTCGATACTCAGAAACTATTAAAGTTATCGAAATGCGGTTTTCGCTAATGAATTACATTTGGGCCAAGGACGAAAATGCTGATATTACCTTTGATGACGTCACTTCCGGTGTAAGCTAAAATGGCGGCACTCATTTTTTATAAGATAAAATTGCAGTTTTTTATGCAGTTTAAGAGTATTTTTTTCTGAATTCAGTAGTATTTATTTTTTGAAAAAAGTGTTAATACGAGGGAAGTCTCGTGGCAACTTGCCAGAATTTTTTAGACTAGTTTTTATAACGCAGACATCTACTATACAGAGATTAATGATTAGATTATCGGTGTATGATTTTTAGAGTGGGTGATAAGTTAGGAGCGAAAGGCAGAGGGCAAGAAGGATGATGCAAAAATATTGCTTATTTCAATCGCTATTATTTAGATTATAGATAAGTATAATATTGAATATTTATCAGTGCTGCTAAAAGGTACAAAACCATAAGCAAAACCTGAATTTAAGTGTTACATTATTCATTCTTTAAAATCTGCTATTGTTTGTCCATCTGGACTTACTTCTGCGGTTTTCGACTATTCTGATGGGGACCATTCTAGAGAACTGCAACATTTTGCAGTAGATGATGGCCTATATCTTCAATGTACAGCACGTGGCGTATAAGAAGACAAGCCCACCTTTGCACAAACTACGTGTTTATGGTGTTTTTCAAATTCCCGCGTTCGTTTACTTCAGTGGCGCCGCATCGTGCATAATGTATATTTGAATGGTAGGATCTTCAAAGCAATTCAAAGAACAATATTTTTTTATTTAAATACACAAGTTATTATAATTAAAAGCTATCCTAGAAGTAATACCATAATTAAATTAATAAAATCAATATGTTATTACATATAAAAAGAATATTTATTTATTTATTATATTAATAAAATAATTGTCTAAAAGGTTTCATCTTCACTGTCACTCAAATCACTAAACTAATAATCACAAATCACTATCACTATCTTCACCCATATTTATAACTATAATTACTCAGTTTCTATATCCAAGATTTGTTTACTTTCAAGATATTTGTCTTCTCTATTAATTGCATACTTTATTACATCGGTTTTTCCAATCTTCTGTTGTTGACATTTAACATAAATAAATAAATGTAACCTTTGTCTGTGCTACTTCGCTTTTTATCTTTGCCAAAATTAATTCTATGCGATTTAGATCCGGATGATACGGCGGAAGTCGTTCATTAATTTGTCGAATTTATATGTCTTATAACGATTTTGTGTTTTATATAGGTCCGAAGGAACTTGAATTCCTTTTTAATAGAACCACTCGCTTTTTCTACTGTTATCAATAACAATGACGGAGTTGTTTGTCAAATTCGGTAGAAGACGTTCTTTGACCCACTTTTCATAATTGGTACCATTCATGTCGTCGTGTTAATTTCCACTTTTTGTGCAAGATTTAAATGTTAATAAACAATTAGGTATAAAACCCATGTCGCCTCCTGCGTGAACCATAATTAATTGCTGGCCCCAGCTTCGTGATTTGGTATGTCCGCTGTGAAATTCATCCAAAAAAACGATCGGTCTGTTTTCAATACGGAAATGTTTCATATTTCTTTCGATTAAAATTCTTCTGTTGTCCACTGTTTTCCTCCACTTAAAGTTAAGTTTTTTAAGCATTATTCTCAGCGATTTCTCTGAACCACTCCAACTCAAATCTTCCCCATTAATTTTTGTCGTAAGGATTTAACGGACGCATGACTTCCTTCCGTTTTATGGAAGTTATAATTTATAAATGAGGTGTGTATTAAAATCATATTCTGCAACATACGTAACCGGATGTTAGTTCTTCGGAGATTTCAGTATAATTGCACTATAATTTTTTGCGGGCGATTCCTTGGCTTATTTTATGATATTTTGTTCTATTGTTGTGACTGAAACTGTTGTTACATTTGAAGTTTTTTTTCTTGATTCTCCGTAGGGTTTCGGCCTCCTCTTTTTGTCTTAAAAAGTATTGAAACACGTTATGCACTATTTCTTGCGTTTGACCGTTTAACATTTTTCCAGACTGAAGTCATTATGTTAATTGCTTATAAATTAAATATTTAGATAAGTATGTTTTTTTCCTTAAGACAATTTTCTAATGGGCACCTAATGCTTTCATTTATTTCATTTTTATGAATGTATATTATATCTAAATACATTCAGGTTACCTATTAGACAAATGAGAGAGATGCTCACATACTTTCAGGGATAGATGCTTATTATGCAAACGTGAAAAACCTCCGTGTGCTATATGCCAGACAGATTAGCTTTAAATGACTGAGACGTTATCTACCTACTTGTATTTATAGGCCAATTTCTTTGAGAAAAGTGCCAAAAGTATTGCTGCGATGGACACGAACGGCCTTTTTAGGTTTTAATGCGTTAGTCACCGTTTATTGTCAGAGATGTCCAAAATCGTTCAAAATCTTTATTTATATACCAGTTCCTTTCGTAAGGGAAGTAAGTAAAATTTATGGTTTTGCACCGTTGGGAATTCTTTTGATAATATTAAAAAATGTCCACTTTCTTCGCCCCTTGTCTCCTGAAACTCCAATTTTTGTTTCCAAAAACTTCTTTGTTGTTTTAAAAACCATTTTTTGTTATACACTTTTAAGAAAATGAGTAGAATTTTTGTTTGAAGAGTTTGAAGAGTAAGCAACAGACAAGCTAAGTATATGTTTATAATGTTATTAAAATTTTTACTGAAAGGCGATCGATTTCGGTTTATTGTGAAATCATCATCAGGCCGTGCGTCTGTCACCATTTCATAACCTTCACTCAGCACATGTACTTACTACTATTTCATCAAAAAACAAAAGTAATTAGGCGAATTTTAAGAAAACACCTTCACTGACTTAAAAACCCTATTATCTTTATCTCAATCTTCATCTTCAAATTTAACAGACGCACGCCCTGATTATGGTTTCACATTAAACCGAAATTGATCGCTTTTTAGTAAACATTTTAATAACAATAAAATAATGTAGTGGATGTAACTCGTTCATATCTATATTTTAATTATTGTAAGGTCCCCATAGAGAAAAATCGATTTTATTATTTATTATCACTTAAAATCAACGTATTTAATATAAATACTTAGGTCTTTAGTAGAAGATTCTTAAATTATGTCAAATCATATTTTGTTTTAAAGCATTAGTTCACTCCACACTAAATATGTTGAACAACTGCCTACTCACAAACGAAGCATAGATATTAATATTGCAGTTGCCAGTCTGTATCCTTCTTTCATGTCCATACCTACCTCTATTACCATTGGTTTTGTAGCAAAACTATAATAACAATGTTTATTGGTGCATTATATCATAACATAAGTAATAATGTATTTACATTGCCAAGACATAAAATACAGAAATAAAATCAAGGAATACTATTAGAAATTATAAATATTTGTGCAGAAATGTAGATACATAGAACGCCAAATGCATTGATTTATTGACGACAAAGTGAATAAAAAATGCTATTTTATTTAAACATATGATCTTTCTAAATTAGTTTAGTTAAAATTCAAAATTTCCCACACTAACGGTGCCTGTTTCAAGTTCGGTTTATACTTTCTGCAATTATTTTCATCGATAGGTATTCGATATGTGTGTCACTTTTTTTTTTAAATTTTAACTTCAGATTTGGAAAGAGCATCAAAAAGTAAGTCTATGGTTTTTTCTCGCTTATTGTAGCTCACCTTCAAAATGGACGACAAAGTTTTGATATTTAAAAAAAAATACGTTAGATTTTGATTACAGATGATCGAAAAGTAGAATAGGAATGTCTGATAAACCAAACTGTTATCTTTTGATTCTGGTAGATTGCGACTTCAGTTTAATTAAGATAACAGGCAGATCTTAGTCAATTAATGAAGATATAATGAAAAACTGTAAGACAATGGAAATTAAAACAAATTGTTTGTACATTTGTAATACGCGATAAGGCGCTTATTGCGCTTGAATTTGTGTACCTATTTCACAATCCATATCTTTAATACACAGAACTGGTTTACCGAGTTGAATTGATTTAAAGCTTTGTTTTCATCTTTAACAAAGTTTTTAGTAGGTATTTTTGTGGTTTGATTTTTGAAAAATAAAAATGGCGCTAGATATTTCTAAATCAAACATTACTGGCTATGGAATCTGTAGCGTTATACTCGTATGTGATTTCTAAATGAATATCGGGGTTTTAACGCTTTGTAATATTTATTACATAAAACTTAAAATCATAATAAATTAATATATCAAATGAAAAAGCAACTCAAACAGTCCTGTTTGTTGGTACGCGCATGCGCTAGAAAGCCGGTGTGCTAGCGCCTCTGCACACGCGCTATAAAGCGCTAGTATCAAAAACGGCGACTAGTGAACAGAAAGCTTTTTGTGCAGTCTTGAAGACCGAATCTGTAGTTACTGTGCAACGTGCGTTCTGGATTAAGTTCAGATGTGATCCCCAAATGATAATAACATCCGTACCAGTTTGAAAATACCGGCTGCCTTTGCAAAGGGAAGAGTGCGGGAGACGACCAAGGGTTAGCGAAGAGAGTGTTGAGCGAGATACATAATAACAATAACAATAATAATAATAATAATAATAACAACAAAAAACGCTTACACAATAACCATAACACTTTTTCAAAACATACATATTATGTTCATTTTTTCTTTTCTATAAAAAGTCACTAAGTCACGAATAAGTGACGCCAACGGAGAAGCCTAGGAATATAGGGTCTCTTTTTGTTATTGATGCGCGACGCTGCGTTCATGTTAATGCCTTCGCGGAAAGAGGGTCGACGGGACGTGGCTTTTACAAATTGGGATCAAATACACCGAGGCTTCTCAAACAAATACATTATCTAAAATGTGATCAGCGTTGGTTTTATCAACGTCATTTAATTTAATGAATATAATATGTGTATAGTATTTAGTATGTTCACTTTTTAACAGCAACTTCAAATTTATATTGTATAGATATATGTATTAGTAGGACTAATCGTTACTTGATTTCGATCCGTGCGATTACTTAACCAGGTTTGGCCTGAGTATCGATAACAATCGAAGTACATAATAATAGTTAAATAATGGCATATCGACCTATAGGTACGCGATGGGTTGAACGTCACTGTGCCCGAACGTTAGATTGGCCGCAAAGGGCCTAATGACATTAGAGCTTGTTGACGCCATGTGATCTCTAATAGGATTCATAAAGGATCTACTACCAGCTTGCCTACCCGACCTAAGAAACAGGGCTGAGGCAGCTGTTGCAACAATTACACCACAAACACAAATCAACGTTTGGGAAGACTTAGGCTATCTATATGTGTGCTGTGTGACTAACGGTGCTCACATTGAACACTTGTGCATGTGCTTGTAGGCTGTTTGAGTTGCTTTTTCAATTTCATGTATTAATTATGATTTTAAGTTTTATGTATATAAATACTACAAAGCGTTAAAACCCTGATTTTCATTTAGAAACACCCGCTATTATCTATTGTACACTCTCTGAAAAGTACTATTGATACAAATTCGAAATTGTTAATTTTTTTGTTTTTAAGGGGTTTATAAAAGAATGGCAACTTTATACAAATAAAAATTGCGTGGATTGCCCTTTTAAACAGGTAAAAATGTAAAAGAATCATAATGAAAACAGTTTGTGCTTCCAACTCAAAATCACTAAAATCAGATGGTTTGTAAATCGAATAAACCAACGTCAAGATACAACTTTAAAAAGTAATCTGGAGAAAAATGGTGATATTGCGGAGGCTATTCAATATTCATTTAGTTCTGTCGTTAATTGAGCTTTAGTCAATCGTTGATAGAAATATTAGTAAAAGAGGCTTTTGAGCTAAAAATTTTTTTTTATTTTTTTTATTTTTTTTTTAATTTTTTTTATTTTTTTTTATTTATTTTTTTTATTTTATTTTATTTTATTTTATATATTATATATTATTATTTATATATTTTATTATATAGCCTCTTTTATTTTATATAGACGAGCTAAAACATGGAGCAATTCATAAAAACTAGAAATATTAGTATTTCAATCAACGGTATAGTATACTACAAGTGTTGGTAGTATGCTACACAGTGGCGTAGCTACACCCACGCAAGCCCAAGCGATGCGTGGGGGCCCTAAACACAAGCGAGTCCAAAGGGCCTTCTGATCCAGATCCTTCTATGTTTTTAAATCTAATACCAAAAAATCTAATTAGTAAAAAATAAGAATGCAAAATAACTGAACCGGCGGCAAGCGGCAAACCTTTGTTTTAATTTGCACTTTAACTTTGATTTGGAATTCTACTTTACATTTTCACCAGTTTCGCAAAAGGAAAATCAAAACTAAATAGTACCTATTGTCTTTTGATAGCTGCCGCTGCGTGGTCTGCTTCTTGCCGGAAAGGCCTCAAAGGGCGCGGTAGCTTTTACCTGATGCCACATATATGCTCTATATACCGACCCGACAACTAAATGGCACCCTCAAAATTCAAAATTATTTCACTATTTTCCGATTTTCTGTACAGGAAAGTGCACAAATTCAGATTTTATGTACATACATACTAATTATCTTTAGATTAATTTTTTAATAGCTGAATTATTACTATTATTACTATAAAAAATATTTTTCCTATGCAGAAATTTAGTAACATTATATTTAATTTGAAATAAATGATTGTAGAGAAAAAGATAAAACGTATGGGGGGGGGGGGGCTTTGACAGGCGTAGCGTGGGGGCCCAAATTTTGTAGTTACGCCACTGATGCTACATTGCTACCCACACGAGTTATACTACCGGGTTATTCGAAAAGAAAGAATTTCAAACATTTATTTCTTTCAAACTACAAAAGATAGAAACATGATTGCAACGTTCATGGAGCGAGAAAAGTTTACAATTTTATGGTATGCATTCAATATGAGGATCGTGTGTTACACGACAAATGTCAAAATGATGGCTCATTTCTTGCCACACACGAATCAGCTGGTCTCTAGTTAGCGAATTCACAGCTTCAACAATTCGATGGAAGAAGAAAGGCCCATAAACCTTGGTTGCAGATATCGCACAGAAGACGTTCAACTTTGGTGAAACTCTTTCATGTTAAATAACTGCCATAGGATTGTCACTTGCCCAAATTCTAACGTCTTTGAAATCCGTTCTTTCTTTTTGAATAACTCGATATATTCAATCAAAAAATATTTTCTGATTTTTGGAATTATATCAACGTTTCTATTTTAAATGATTAAATCTCAGTTCCGTAGATTGCGGAGACTTTTAAATTACTTTTATAACTGCGTAAGAGGATGAGGTTCTTATCTAACCAAATTTTCTTAGTTTATATTACCCATTAAACAAATTAAACATTTAAATGTAATTTTAATATCAATTATAGGTATAATAATTGATAAGGAATAAACAAAGAAATTTACTATACTAAACTGTTTATTTTTAAAACGTAAAATGCAATTAATGTGGGTGTTATTACTTTATACAGGGTGTCCCAGGGGAAAACAGTCCACCCAATAAATGTTTGTAAATAAATTTTCTAGCCAAAAACTGCGAGACACGTGAAATTTGATATTAAAGGGGACATTGATTGCGTTTCCCTCACTTCATCCCCCTATATACTCCAGAGCCATCACATGAACTTTTTTAAAGGGATCGAGTGATGCCTTCATTCTCTACATGAGCCGGTTGTTGTTTTTCATTTTTATCGATTCGTGAAATAAGGAAAATTTGTTGCTTAATGTATATTTTGCTGTTTTTCTTTCTTTTTCATATATGAAGATGTATTAACATCATGTACCTATTAACTTTAACAAATAATGAATTTCAAAATTTTATGCTGAAAATGATCAACGTAATTAATTGGTGTTAAGAGTTTACTAATTTTTTGGATGTATTCAAACAATAACAAAATTAGAGAAGAGAGATAATTCTATGTACCTATTGAAGAATCTATTAGCATAAACTAATTAAATTAGTCTAATCAAAAAAAGTTACAAGCTCCACAACAAGCATGTAGGTTTTTATTTTTAATTAGAAATAACTGGTCAAGGCAATCCATGCATAACCTTGCCGTTTACTGATAAGAGAAGTTAATCTTTAAGTAAGTAATACGTCATACCAAAATGTGTCACGAACATTTTCTAAATATCAAGTAATTTTCATTGACAAAAGACGTTAGGGGGTATTTACTGTGCACAGAAATCCATTTCTTAATCATTATTTGCTGATTATAATGCGTTATCACAAATTTAATTGTTTGCGTATTAATTTGGCACTAGATTAGATGCTTAATTTATTTTTGCACTAGCTCTTCACCTTAACCGTTACATAGGTATTGTGGTAGATTATGTTATTGTATAAATTTCTTCGTCGCAAATTGTTTTATTGCAGTTATTGAACCTGCCGCACATGCTGTCTGTCTGTCAGTCTGTCTGATGGCTATGCCTGAAAAAGCTGCAAGAACTAGAAGTCTAATATTTTTCAGGGTGATATGTTAGGTACATGGGATGGTTTATGACCAATGTCCTCATCTATGTCACATTCGCTTTTCCTGGGGCGATTTAAAAATGGGATTTGTGGAGCAGGGTTTCTATCCCATACGCAGTATGCCATATAGAGCTGATCAGTTTTTATCATAAGGGTCAAGTTACCGCGGTGCACCGTTTGGCCACTCGAGGGCCGAGAACATTGAAATTGAAAAGTCCATACATTTTTAATGATAAGAGTGACGCATAGAGCCGCCACACACAAATTGGTCATTTTTACTCTTGTATTCTATATACAATATATTTATGTTTTCAACGTTTGACTGGACCTAATTTAATTGTCAATACGAAGCTTTTGTTTATTACAATGGAATAGGAAGAAGGTAATATTAAATCATTTTAAAATGTATAACGCAAATCTTACCTAAGTGCATCATAAATCTGCGCAGTCTGCGTACTTTATTTTCAATCAACAAAAGTTCATCATATGAAATCACAAAAGTCTTGATGTCCGTCCTTTTCCTATCGACATTTTTGACATTCTGACTTTGGATTCTTGTAGAACATCAAAATTTAGGACATTTTTGTATCGATAATCGATAATTTTTTATTACATAATATTTTGAATTATTACCATTGAATAAATAAGAGATTATTCAATGTTATTACAATAAATATACATATATTTAATTTCATTAAACGGTTCTTTTGTTCATCATGGGAATGCAACTGGTTGTATGTATTTTTGAATTTTTCCGAAATTTAGCGGCTACAGAGCTGTTGTGTTAAGGGTTGAATAAAGGCATTGATACTTATTTTGTTTTCAGTGGCCAAATGCGAATTTTTCAATCCCGGTGGTTCCGTCAAAGATAGAATTGGTTTTCGAATGGTCGAAGATGCCGAAAAATCTGGCGCACTTCAACCGGATTTTACAATAATTGAACCGACATCGGGGAATACTGGTATTGGATTGGCTATGGCTAGCGCAGTTAAGGGTATGAAATTAATTTTCGTGCAGGTACAAGTTTATTTTCTATATTTGTAATAGGATATCGATGCATCATTGTAATGCCACAAAAAATGTCGAACGAAAAAGTGAGTGTATTAAAATCTTTGGGAGCAGAGATTATTCGTACCCCAACGGCAGCTGCTTTTGATTCGCCCGAAGGACTAATTGCTGTGGCGCAAAAATTACGCAACGAGATACCAAATTCAATTATTCTAAATCAATATCGTAATTGTAGTAATCCATTGGCGCATTACGACTTAACAGCTTCCGAAATATATGAACAATGTGATGGAAAAATTGATATGGCTGTAAGTGGTTAAATAACAATTATTTGTATACCCTTTACATTAGATTTAATTGTTTTTTCCATTATTTTTAAGTAATTTCCAACATCTGAATCGAATGGTGGAATGACATATCATCAATAGGGACGTCCGAAATTGAATTCCTATGTCCTTTTGTATTTCTAGTTATTACATTGCGTTTATATTAATTACAGATTGTAGGAGCAGGCACAGGTGGTACTGCAACAGGCATAGGACGTAAACTGAAGGAGTTGTGCCCAAATTGTATTATTGTATCAGTCGATCCTGAGGGATCTATATTGGCCCAACCAGAATCTCTGAACAAATCTGATGTTTCATTTTACGAATTGGAGGGAATCGGGTATGACTTTATTCCCACTGTTTTAGATCGTTCTGTTGTTGATAAATGGTACAAAGTTGCCGATGTTGACTGTTTCAATATGGCCAGAAGATTAATAAAAGAAGAAGGGTTGTTGTGCGGTACGAAATACAAAAATGTTTTTATTTATTAAGTTGTTTAAATCCACTATTCAGGTGGTAGCAGTGGAGCCGCAATGTCCGTTGCATTGAAAGCCGCTGCTTCGTTGCGTGCAGATCAAAGATGTGTTGTTTTGTTACCTGATGGAATTCGGAATTATATTACCAAATTTGTGTCGGATCATTGGATGGAAGCAAGAAATTTTAAACCTATTACTAATGAACATGGTCACTGGTGAGTAAAATTGTATTCAATCAATATTTAAAGAGCTAATACACTTCAGTTTAACGATTTTATACCACAAAATACTCGCCCCTTTTGACATGTTGAACAATTTATATGATATGCACATTCATTCATCAAGAGCGTTCGGCACATACCCATTAAAGCAAGCTCGTACCCTGTGCCTATGCCTGTCGGTTCTGGAAACCGGGTTTATAGTGTGCATGTTGCAGATCGCCTTTAAAAACAAAAAAAAATCGTTTCTCTGTTTGGCGTCTTGGCTCATTTTCTATATATGCCAAGAAAGGCTAATGCTATCTAGGAAGTGTATATGATCTAAGGTTATAGTACAGTATTGCTTATGTTTTTTCTTATGAACCTTATGAATCACAATAATCAAATAATAATTTTAGGTGGTGGGATGAGGCAGTCGGAAACCTAAAAGTGGAACGTAATTTTTATATTTCTTCCAAAATGACATGCACCCAAGCCATTTCAGAAATGAAACAAAAGAATTATAATGAAGTTCCAATTATAGACAACAATAAGTGAGTAAAAACATACTTACAAATATTGAAAAATGACATAGCTCGAATTTACTATTATGTTTGTCAACATTTTATTTTTTTAGTGTATTTTTGGGAATGGCCAGCATATCATACATCATGAACATGTTAATGTCATGTAAAGTGAAAGAGAACGATTTAATAACTGATGCAATACAACTACAGTATAGAACAGTAGCTCTTACTTCTTCATTAGGATTATTGTCTCGGATACTGGAAACTGAGTCATATGTTGTTGTTGTTGAAGATGAAACCAATCGTAAGTTTTTTTTTTAAATTTAGGAAATAGTTTGTAAAACCACAGACATATCATAAAACCTTACTGCATAACATCTGTGCTATTTCACTTTAAGTTGTCTTGTTTATTATTCTTTTTCGTGTTTAATGTACACACTTTTGTTATGTTAAATGTCAAGAACAAAAACTGCTTATGATACGGTTTTTTTTTGTATTTTCAGTGCTCCCAAATGCAACTATAAAAAAGGAAGACCTAGTGGGTGTCATTACTACACTTGATTTACTTAATTTTATTACAAGTGGAAAGTGCAATCAAATAAATGGATCTATTTAACAGACCCTTATAGTTTTATAAGATAAGACATAACTGGTGGCGCATTTACTTTTTAACAATAAATACTTATGTAGCATTTTTTCTTAATAAATTTTGTTTCTCTTTGCTATTGCGAGAAGACAATGTTCACAAAGGTGAAAGGTGTTTGCTGAGGTCACAGAACAATTAGAATGTGGCAACCTTTGAAAATCAATAAAACTATTTTGGATTATTTGAAACGAACTTGTTTGAATTATTTCACAAAGGAATTGAGATAGGAAGATAAAAAAGCAATTGAAAAGAATTTTATTTGTCTTTGTATGTATCTTTAGAAACTAAAATGGCACCGTAAAAATATTTTGGATAGTAGCTGAAACAGCGACATGGTAGCCTCCCTTCGCCCTTCCTGCTGGAACTTTTTAAGTTGTGGTAGTTTCTGCTTAGGTTCTATTTTCCAAGCACTATTTCTTTAGGCGGTTCCTGAAAGGAAGACAAAAGGAGATGGCTACTTGCCCACCAAAAAATCTCATTTCATGTAACTAAATCATCTAACTTGTAACAGTTAAAGGCTTATCAATTACTTAGTGGTCTCCTGCCAAATTTTCGAGGAACCTTCGAGAGACTCGCATGGGGCTGTTCACAAAATACGGTCGCTTTGGTTGGAGGGGGGATCTTTGAAGATTGTGACAAACGTGTACGATAAATCGAGGAGGGTGGAGGGTTTACAACAGTGTGAACGTTCTTTTTTTTGTTGTTATTTCTCCATTTTAATTGTAAATATTGGAAAACTCTTTTTTCGGAAAAGAGGGAGTCATTGCATTATTGTGTGACCTTCATCAAGGGTGGCGGGGCGGGTAATAAGATTTGTTATACAATGTGTTTCATACATTGAACTGTACGCTATTTATAAGCAACTGGAAGGGAAACGGGCTATTTCAATGCATTGTAGGCGTTGAAAGTTGACAAAGACAGATGCGGAATGGGTACTTCTGTCGCCTTCTAGCTTGTTGCGGTAGTAGAGCAGACGAGAGAGAGAACTGCTGCAATATATTTTTTTTATCTGTCGCCTGCATTTTATGCTCCGTGTCATCGTTTGTACGACGTTGCGTGTAAAAGAAAAAGATAGAGATACCCATTCGTTTCGCTTCAGTGTTACTTATGCGCGTTTCCTTTCCAGTTGCGTAAAGCGTACAGTTCAATGGTTTCATAAGGGAGGGAGTTTTTTGGCGGTTTGTGTGAACGACGCCGACGCCTAACTGATGAAACCTAGTGGTACAAAAAGTGTGTTATAAGGAAGAAGTAAGTGATAGATAACGCTTGTGCTTACCACATTGGACCAGAAAATCGCCCGAATGGTTTGCACATTGGGCTGATAGGTGATATTAACAAATAGAGACTAGACCCTCCTTGCCCCACTATGTGCAGGGCTGACAGTATATGCCGAAAATAGAGAAGTACAGGAATATACCATTGCTGCTATGTCGCATTGTTGTCCGTCAAGGAGAGGAGTACTTAATTGTATCTCTCAAATGCTTAATGGATTTTATGGTTTGGGTACCTACTTGACAAAATTACATTTTATCCTATGGTTATGAATCGGATATTAGCTTCCTGGACCTGGACTAGTGTTCTATTTCAAGGTTACAAGGTAGTATCAATTTTAATAAGTATACTGTTTTGGCATAAATGCTTCGCCTCGTGGTATAACTGTTTGATTTGCGTTTGGGCATAGAACAATAAAGTCTCTATGGTTTGGGTTATTCATGTAACTGTTTGTCACGTGCTTGAAATGTTAATAGGAGATTAATAATTTCTTAAATTCTTATTTTACATTTATTTATAAAGAAACAACATGGCGACTTGCAGAAGCGCGTATATATGCGTACATATAAAGAATATAGTGGTAACTCCTATCCAATACATGTGCAAAAAATCTGGTCAACATTACGGTGCAGACATTATATTATATTTTCGCTCTATAGATGGAAAAATGCTCCATATTGACATTATAGCAAGGACATGGCAATGCGCAAACCTTCGTCCCGATTGGCTCTCAACACGACTCATCTACAGAGAGAGTATAATAGGTAATATCTTCTAATGTTTGCCAGATAAATTGGTACAAGGTACAATGCTAGCAGTATATTCTTTATATGTATATGCAGAAGCGTCATTTTCGCAACAGCGGCGTCGGTCGGTCAATAGGAACTGATTGCTATCTCTCACATGATATCTCTTGAAGACGCCTGTCGCATTTTTATAAATATTTGTGTTAATTCCTTAACATTTCCATCAATTAACAAGGATGACTTTAACTTGAAACGTGTGCTACTAATCACTTCTCCCATGTAGAGTTCGATCAGGTGAAGACAATGATATTGAATATGTCCTGATCGCTTCTCGACTTTCAACTTCAGGCTTGATCCTCGAAACCAGAGCGCCTGTTACATATCCGAAGGGATGGATTAACTAACCATTTTTCTTTAAAACGTTGTATGATTTTGAATAGGTATGTAAGTAAATGTGTGTTAATTGATGGAGATGCCAGATTTCAATTTAACGCTCAATTCGCTAGGTAGGTACCAGGGCCGGATGCTCCGACGTTCAGATTTCGTCAGACCGTGCGCATGACGTCACCTGTAGAGTGAATTACATTTGCGACATGCTCATTTGATGTGTTTTTCGTCTGTACCGAGTTTATTTTTCGAGATACAAAAAATTTCATAAGAACAAATATGCTCCTTATGATGTCTTTTATATGTAAAAAATAATAGGGTAGCTCAATCTCTCTCAGTTAACCTGAAAAATACTTGTATAAAATATCATAATTACATCTGATGGTGTTTGCGCCGCGACGACACAAAAACGGCGCTAGATAGAGGAAAATTGCATATGAACAAATTTGTAGAGCATAAAATTTACTAAAGAAAAGTCCGTGGTAGGGTGTCACGATCTTCGATAGTTTAAGAGTTACAGGCGTCCAAAATGATGCAAACCTTATTCGCGCAACTGTCCACACCGCTTTTTCCCAAACTAATGGAGATAATTACACCCTCCCGCGGACTTTTTTTTAGTAAATTTTGTGCTCTACAAATTTGTTCATATGCAATTTTTCTCTATCTAGCGCCGTTTTTGTGTCGTCGCGGCGCAAACACCATCAGATGTAATTATGATACTTTATACAAGTATTTTCGGGTTAACTCAGACAGATTGAGCTACTGGGATTGAGATAATTACACCCTCCCGTGGACTGTTTTGTAGTAAATTTTGTGCATTACAAAATTGATTCAGTTCATTTTTCTCTGTCTAAAATATATAATGGTTTTCGCAGCGTTCGAGGAGAAAGCGTTAGGAGATCTGGGTGATTTCATTGATGGATTCAAGACAATTTCGCACTTAACTCTATTTTTTTAACACCTTGTGGTAATTTACATTTAAAAAAAATGGTTACCTGTTGATCTGCACAAACATGAACATCATAACACAAGGTGGAAAAATGTACCGTTTATTTATTTATTGAACAATATAACTTAAATCGAGGCGTGGTTTAAAAACGTGAAATAAAAAAGGTAACGTAGGGCACCAATAAAAAAAGGTAAAGTAGGGAACCAATAAAAAAAATATGATAAAATTAAGATAAAATTCATTTTGTGTCTTTTATATCTTAAAAATAATACGGTAGTTCAATCTCTCTGAGTTAACCCGAAAAATACTTGTAGGTACCTATAAAGTATCATAATTACATCTGATGGTGTTTGCGCCGCGACGACACCAAAACGGCGCTAGATAGAGGAAAATTAAATATGAACAAATTTGTAGAGCACAAAATTTACTAAAGAAAAGTCCGCGGGAGGGTGTAATTATCTCCATTAGTTTGGGAAAAAGCGGTGTGGACAGTTACGCGAATATCGTTTGCATCATTTTGGACGCCTGTAACTCTTTAACTATCGAAGATCGTGACACCCTACCGCGGACTTTTCTTTAGTAAATTTTGTGCTCTACAAATTTGTTCATATGCAATTTTTCTCTATCTAGCACCGTTTTTGTGTCGTCGCGGCGCAAACACAATCAGATGTAATTATGCTACTTAATACAAGTATTTTTCAGGTTAACTGAGAGAGATTGAGTTACCCTATTATTTTTAACATATAAAAGACATCATAAGGAGCATATTTGATCTTATGAAATTTTTTTTATCTCGAAAAATAAACTCGGTACAGACGAAAAACACATCAAATGAGTATTCCTCAAATGTAATTCACTCTACAAGTGACGTCACGCGTCATATTTGCGGACCGCCCACCATGCGCAACATCCTATCTTTAGTATTTATATCGTGGGTAGGTACCTATACTTGTTAATGTTATGCACCGGTGTCTACAACCGACATATTGAATTTGTCGTTCCTGACCCCCACCCCGTTACTTTCGTTTATGCAGATACCCGTGGTTGCCACTAACTTGTAACTTTTGGTGTATTTTCGTGTCTTAAAACTATAATACTTGTTTTCATGTACCAGTACCAATGTTATTTTTCTATGTAAATTGTTTCTGTTGTTTGTACATATATGTTACCTATATGTACCTATTTGTAATTTACAACAACCTTTGGTATTAATATTGATTGATGTGCATTCTCTTTTCCGCTTTGTTTTGAGAAGCAACTAAATTTAAAGGAAAGTTATACATATAAATGCCTTGTTTATGTTCACTGCGTGTTTGGATACTTCCTCGCGGTTATAGATCACTGCCGCTGCATGTCTCTAACACAATAGGGGGGGGGGGGGGGGGGGGGGGGGGTGTGTTACTAAACGATTTGCCGGGTAGCATGAATTGTACCGCGTTTATTTAAATTTAAGGTAGGTTTGTTTTGGAGGATAAAGTTTAGTTTTGTCGGACATTTTTGAAATATTCCCTCTGTTTTTTTGCTGCATACGTGTTGTTTTCCATTTTTTTAATAAATAGTATTCAATTCAACCGTCACTATTGGTGTTAGACTGACATAATAACTGGTGATAGAACAGTCGTTTGTTTTGAAGTTCTGCTAAGCCATTTTCGCAGGAAATTGAATGACCTTAGTTGACTGCACAAAAAAACAGTAGATATCTCGAAAACTAGAAGAGATAGGTATAGGGAACCATGGTACCGTTCGAAAGAGAATGAAATTCTGCATCAGACTACGACGAAACATACAGCGTGTTCCATTTGAAAAAACCAACTTATGATGATTTGAAGTTAACTAAACCGGCATTAAATTTCCACCACCCTGTATGCAATTAAGCCACTTTGAAAGTATGGATGGGAAGCTTAGGGGTGCAGCTATTTCTCGTGTGAATATGGTTCCTTTATCTTTCTTGCTGTAGAATTCACATGGCTTTTAGCTAGAAAATGTTTATTTTAATTTTTATTAAAAAAATTAAATATCTCGGAAACGGTTAATTTTAGGAATTTGATGAAAGTCCACCTAAAATTTTACGTAGAATCCAAAATCGGAATAATATATAGGGTGTTACATTGAAAATAACAAAGTTGGTGTCATTTCCGGAAAAACCGGATGTGTTACGTAGACGCCATTACGCCATGTTCTTCCCTTTAAAGAAGTACTTATTAGAGCCACTGATAGTGTACCTAGAAGAGCTCAACAGTGCTTAGCAGTAAATGGAAGACGCTTTGAACACATGTAACATTGGTATTTCAATTTTCTTGTTAACAATGAATTTCAAATTTCATAACTTTAGTCGAATATTAGGTACTTAAAAGGGGTGGCAGTAATATAATAAGTTTTCCTATAAAACTTTCTTCTTTTTTAACAATCTTTTAAACAATACCTTTTTCGACTTATGGTGCCATTTAAAATGTTGGAGTTCGAGGCCTTCTGACTTTTCCGAGAAATAATAATATCACCATTCGATTCTTTATTATGGCTTTTCTAATCACTTTTTTTACCCTACCTCTCTACGACTCACCGTTCTTTAAATAATCTACTGATACGGGTGGTCTCATTCACCCGGTATATCACTAAAATATGTAATTATTATAATTCAATAATTCAATAACATTTATTCATATTTTAGTGATGAATAAACATATCTACAAAAACGCGTAAATTCGTCGTTTGCGCATTCCCGCGCTCGCCTTCTTAGGTGACTACGACTGTAGGTAGGTACTTCAGTAATATTGTGTTAAACACAAGTTGCAGAGGTTATTTACAAAGATTATACTAGGTACCTAGCTGTGGAGGACGTGTTTTAAAGTAAGATTACTGACCAACGGTCACTGTTTTTAGTATCTTACTTTTTATTTGCTTTATTTTTGAAAATAAAAGGGTTTTGTGTGGCTGATTGGCTGCATAGTAAATATTAAACAAAAACAATTATTGGCTACAACAGTGTAGGTATCTACCTGCTGAATACATACATTTTGGTGAGTGAGCTATTTACTTATAGATAGATAACAAATTGTGGTATTAATTATTTTGTTACATTTAAAGCCTATTCAAATTCCAAAATGGAATGCCTACAGCCCGGTGCATCATCAAAATGTTTATATAATGAAAATTGTCACCCCAATCCACATCCAAAACTTTCCATGTAAGTACAAAATGCTATGAATCTACTTGCTTCATTATCACAATTTATTATTTATAATCGAGTTTCAAATGCCATTGATTCATAAGTAAAACCATTGAATACTCTTATTTATTCAATGGTAAAACCAAGAAAGGCACGGTAGAAATCGTTAAGCATAAAAAATTGTTTACAAGTTATACACATTGTATGTTAATAACAACTTGTTATTAGTATAATAATACCATTGACTTTAAGTCAATGGTAATACCTACACTATGGTAGGTAATAGTAGATACTACTGATTGATACCTAAATTTAAATAAAATCAACTGGAAGAATGTGTATTGGTAACTATACTTACCTAATTGGTTAGATCTTCCTCCTCAATTAATTTAAGAAGATATTCTGTTATGGTTCATTTCAGTAAACCAGTTGTGTTCCTCGACGTCAGTTATCCAATAAAGACAATGTTATATGTAAATTAGCTGAGATAGGTACCTATCGTTAGTTGGACACTCAACTGAATTCAAGGCGACTTTGAATACAAATTTTAACAATTAGTACCTACTGTGACCAAAATTGTTCTTAAATTGCTAATGCTGGTTAGGTAACACAACAACTACAGTCTTTCAATGTAAATGTATTCAGTCACATATCCTATATTCTTGCTACACTGGGCGAATTATGAGAAATTGTATTATTACTGTAATTTGAAAAACTTTATTCCTCATTTGTTTTTAATTATGTATCTACTTTGTATTAAGCAAAATTGTAGATTTACCTACTTGTGTTAAGCAGGTCAACCTAAATTTAGATTTGTTTGTAGGAAGCATATTTTAATTTTTACATTTAGCCCCTTACGTGATAGAAACCACCTTCTTTATGTAGATAGGTATCTACCTACCTATATAAGACTACTGCTCGCGCAAAAAGTTTGTAGACTCGAGTTTGAAACTTAATTAAAAATAAACATTGGACCGATTGGAATGCGCTCTATATCAAATTAATTCTGCATTCTTTGTGTAACAACTTTTTAAAATATATTTTGAAAATTTGATTTTTCTAAACGCTAACACGATTTTGTAACATAACTCTTCAATTCGTGGTTTTTTTGTATTTTAGTAGATATCTATTTTTAACTTCCTTGAATATTTCAAAAATACGGATTTCATACTACAAATCCGATATGGCGATGTCTTGGGCAGAAAAACAAGATTTAATTGTGTTCAACGTGTGAAATTTCTGAATATCTACGTATTCAATAAATTAATGGACTGCAACGAATCATATCCTTCATCCTTGTCTGTTTACGACATTTGTTTTTTCCAATGCACCTTGGATGACAACTTTATCCTTTTATTCTTCATTTGTTTTTAGTTAGGTTAGGTATAAGCAGAGGCGTAGCGAGGGGGGAGCAGAGGGGGGCAATTGCCCCCGGGCGCCGTCCACGGGGGCGCCAAATTTCGAAATGACAAAACAAATTTTATATGAATCTTGAACATTTTCGGAAATTTGACTGCATCAAACAATAAAAAGAGTAACAACATTACAGTACGCAGTAACAGGCAGTAACAATTGCTAAAGAAAAATAATAATATGATCAACACCCCCATCGAATTGCTCCGTTTTGTAATTCAGTACAGTAATGATGTCTTTCCAAATTTGAGAATTTCTTTACAGATCCTGCTAACTGTGTCGGTATCGATAGCCAGTTGTGAGAGGTCGTTCAGTAAATTAAAATTAATATTGTCATACTTGCGAGCATCAATGAAACAAGAACGATTGTCAAATTTAGCTCTTTTGAGTATAGAAAAAGAGAGTCTTTATTTTTTTACCTTTATTATATACAGTGCGTCTGCTTAAGTTCGCACCATATGGAAAACTTTTTTATTATTAATTTTACGAAAAAAAGTTATTCTTTATAAAAAGTTCTGCATGTTCTAAAATCTAAAATACAATCATCAGATATTAAATTTTTTCATATGGTGCGAACTTAAGCAGACACACTGTATATATGACGATATTATGTAAATCAAAATGATTTTTTGTGCATTTTTGCTGGTGGGGGGGGGGGGCGCAATTTTAATAATTGTCCCCGGGCGCGCCCTATCCTCGCTACGCCTCTGGGTACTTTGTATTTAGCAAAATTGTAGATTTACTTACGTTAAACAGGAGAATCTAATTTTAGATTTTCTTGTATCTACAAGTATATTTTAATTTTTACATTTTACTTATGTGATACAAGTCACCTTTCTTATGCATATCTAATTACGTACCTATTAACGTTATGCTTGGCATTAAAAACTAAAAAGCGCATAAATAAATTGTAATAATAAACACATGTAATTGCACTAATTATTGTCATAATCAAGGGTAACAGGTTGTGATAAATTAAAATTAAATAAGAATTGCTAAGATACAACGTTGAACGTTTACTTATTCCGATTTATTCTCATAAAAATGCAAAAAAAGACCTAAGAACAGCATCAAGTCAACACCCTTTTCGCGAAGGGTTAACATGAAAATGATCTATTTAGAAGCACTTTAAAAGTGAATTTATTTCCTTCATTAAAGGAAATAGCTAACCGCATTATCAATAATATCCAATCACGAAGAAATTAAATCTGAAAATAACTGAAAACCTTCCTCATGTTAACTAAACTTGAATTTTTATCAGCGATGGATCCAATCAGAATTTCAGAAACGGGAGACTTTATTCTTAATAACATTGAAAATAAAATGATATCATACTCTTCATCCTTGTATATCTTATATATTTACTATATTCTTTTTTTCTAGTATGACTTGGGGAACAACCGTAGGTATTTCTCATTTCTTCATTAGGCAAGATTTTAAGTTTAAGCAACGGTTTAAGTAACTTACATCGTTGAGTTGTTGAGTGATCTTGTCAACATTGATCTAGCCGCCTTTTGTTTTATACGAAATCTCTGTCACAAAATACAAATAAGTACCTACCTATAGAGATAATCAAGACAATATTCTATGTACGCCCCTTGAAATCGTGAACTTGCCAGAAATACCTACGGTCGCAAATTTGCTTCCTGACAAATCCTCGACGGCTCGACAGAATGTTCTCCTTCGATCATAATATACAGTGTGTCCCCGGATAGGTGAAACGACTCTTGTGAAAGATAAAAAATTTTCGATATAAAATTTCATTGTTTGGAGTTCAGCCCTGCTTAGCTAAAGACTAATTTCTGGCATAATTTTAGTTTTCTAAAATCATGTATGCCTTGGATATTTTCAAAAATCTGATTTTTGGTTCTAGTAAACTACCTTTGTTAGTGAAGATATAACAAAATTTGATTAACAAAAGTTGTTTAGAATCATGAAAGAGTCCTACTTCTAGAATTTCAAGCGTTGATGTTTTGGCAATTTACAATAATTTAGGTGATATGACTCTTGTAAAAGCGATAAAATTCTAAATAAACAAAATAAATAAAAGAATTTCTTTAACAACAGTCATATCACCTATCCGGGGATAAACAATATTAAACTATCAGATAAAAATTATTGTAAATTGCCAAAACATCAACGTTGGCCTAGGTGCTTGAAATTCTAAAAGTAGGACTCTTTCATGATTCTAAACAACTTTTGTTAATCAAATTTTGTTATATCTTCACTAACAAAGGTAGTTTACTTGAACCAAAAATCAGATTTTTGAAAATATCCAAGGCATACATGATTTTAGAAAACTAAAATTATGCCAGAAATTAGTCTTTAACTAAGCAGGGCTGAACCCCAAACAATGAAATTTTATATCGAAAAATTTTTATCTTTCACAAGAGTCGTTTCACCTATCCGGGGACACACTGTATACTACGTATGATCGAAGATGTTCTCGACACATTTTGTAATTTAAATACTGTCATGCATGCATGACGAAACAATCCCGCATCAAAAGCATTGCCAACTTAAAAATGTTGGTAAAATGTTCCGTGAATTAATGGCCATCACAAAACACTGTGATGGTCATAAGGACATCGCAGATGATGACGTCGCGTTCGTTAATATGTCTATTAAAAAATTAAAATGGAGACAAATTACAAAAAAATATAATAGGGAAATCCTAACACTCGTGCATATAATCTTTGAACAAACGGCTGACGAACGGTTGGTTAAAAAAAGCTTTAAGCCAAACCAACACCACCATCATCTTTAATTTAAACCTGGTTGATGGACAGACTAAGATCATCAAAGCCAATGAATAATTATTCATTGATCAAAGCAAACTAATTGAAATACTATAGGTTACTCACAATGCGACACGCATTACTTCGTCATATACAAAAATGCGCAACATTCAATCACAGATGTATACAATATACATCTGTGATTCAATATTGTAAGCATCCCACGTGATGCTCTGCAGTTTCCGCATTTCTTTCTTTCTTTATGTGAACATGTTGGTTTACAATTTAAATTTATCAAAGTGTATTTAATTTTGAGTTGAGAGGGTTGGGGTTGAGGGTCGAGTTGAATTATTCACGAAATGTTGTCTTTCGAAATGAAATGTTTAAATTTTTTTGATTGAACCCAAAAAACTTATATATTTAGTTAGGTTGGTAGCATTTTTGGCTGCTTATTAATTTTTATTTGTAGATAATTTATAAAAATTGATGCATATTTTCATGAACTTTACCTTTACGTTATTTTCAGGAAACCGTCCGAAAAGATCATGCCGAATATTTTACACGCGATTGGTAACACTCCAATGGTCAAACTGAATCGTATACCGCAATCGCTTGGTATTAAATGTGAAGTTTGTAAGTAAAAATTTAATAAATTCATCATTTTATGTTTACTTAAAAAAACTTCAAAAAATGAACTTTTAACCACAGAAAAACGAAACGTTTCAACTGTTAGAATTAATTGATGAAAATGTAAATGCGGTGTATCTATGTTAGAGGGGAGGCTTCTACGGCCAGAGTCAGTAAGACAAAATCGACTTCCGGGGTTGGACCGCGTCAATGTTGAACGAAAAGTTTCGCCCATTTTCGTTAGGGGCTTCATCAGGACAGGGACAGGAATAAAAGACAACAACAATAAGAATACAAAAACTCTTACCAAATGAACCAACGGAAACGACTCACACTACTTCACTAAACTGCACACGAGTGTGAGTTGGTTCATTTGGTACGATTTCTTGTATTTATATTGTTGTGTTTATTTTTGTTTTATTCCTGTCATGATGAAGCCCCTTACGAAAGTGAGTGAAACGTTGACTTTTCGTTCAATATTGACACGGTCAAACTATGGAAGTCGATTTTATCTTGGTGTATCTATTATACAAATGTCAGAGTTGTAAACGCGATTGTAGGTACAAGTACAATGAATGTTATTTTATATCTACCTACATTTTAGTGGCTAAATGTGAATTTTTAAATCCCGGAGGTTCAGTAAAAGATCGAATTGCAATTGCTATGGTTGAAGATGCTGAAACTAGAGGATTACTTAAAGCAACCAGCACAATTATAGAACCTACTTCAGGAAATGCCGGTATTGGTTTAGCAATAGCTTGCGTTGTAAAAGGTATTTGCGATTTATATTCATAAGCGATCTAACCATTGACTGACTAATTTCCCATTTTCTCAGGTTACAAATGCATTTGTGTTATACCAGAGAAATCTTCAATTGAAAAGGAGAATATATTGAAGTTATTAGGAGCAAAAGTAGTTAGAACTCCAGATACACCGGTGAATGATTCGGATGGGTTTTTTGTTGTTTCAAGAAATTTAGAGGCAACTATACCTGATTCGATTAATCTTTGTCAATGTCAAAATCCAATAAATCCGTTAACACATTATTTTAGAACGGCAATGGAAATATTTCATCAGTGTGATGGGCAGGTTGACATGATCGTAAGTACCGACGAGTATATTCGAGCACAGGTTCCATGTTCCATGGGGTTATTGTGAAATATTAGGTACCTACGCATGTAATGCGTTGAGAGCACTTTTATTTGATACGCAACTCAAAAATTAAATATTTTTTCGTTTCTATTAATATCTGTCATAGGTGTCCTCCTCCTAAATGACTTACTATTATTATTCGGTTTCTTTCTTGTTGCCGAATCAAGTAAAGTTTAATCCACTGAGAATCATAATTATTTCATAGCAATTCCATGAAACCCAACCATTTAATACTGGATTTCATATATGAAATGACAGTAGGTAATTGATTTGCGCAACACTGAATTCTGATTTCTGAATATTATACAAAGTGCTGTTTGATGGAACCATATGTTTTAATAGGTTATGGGCGTAGGGACAGGAGGTACAATGACCGGAATTGGACGAAAAATTAAAGAATTGCTTCCAAACTGTTTAGTTGTTGGTGTGGATCCTGTTGGTTCATTTATCGCAGAACCTTCGTCTTTAAACGAAAGCACATTGAAATACACTGAAGTTGAGGGTATTGGTCACGATTTCCATCCTAAAACTTTAGACAAATCGGTTGTCGATTTCTGGATTAAGGTTGAGGACAGGGAGTCATTACAAATGGCTAGAAGATTACATAAGGAAGAGGGAATTTTATGTGGTAATATTTGTGGTACTATTTGTATAAATACACACAAATCGCACGTTAAAGTTAACAAAGTATTCAACGCGTTTTCAAGATGTAGGTACATATAACGTAACTAGGGAAGCGCTGAAGGATCATCCAGATATTATTTTATCTCGACCGGTCGAGATAATAAGTCGACCGGTTGAGATAATAAGTCGACCGGTTGAGTTACTAAGTCGACCGGTCGAGATAATAGGTCGACAGGTTGAGATAATAAGTCGACCGGTCGACCTATTTAAGTCCCCACTATAAATACTTTATCTTACTGCAGTGTGGTTGCGCTTACGCATTCTATGGTGTGCGCAGTTGAATAACAATAAGCACTGCACACTGACCCCTGCCACGTCTCTTATGAACTTGTTCAAAAACGCAGTAAGTAAAATACTAAGGGCGAGTAAGTCAACCGGTTGACTTATTATCTCGACCGTTCCACTTATTATCACAACCAGTCGACTTATTATCTCAACCTGTCGACTTATTATCTCGACCGGTCGACTTAGTAACTCAACCGGTCGACTTATTATTTCAACCGGTCGACTTATTATCTCGACCGGTCGAGATAAAATAATATCTGGGATGATCCTTCAGCGCTTCCGTACGTAACAGCAAATATTACTCTTAGTTTACTTGGCCTATACCTGTCTTACACCTCCACAAGGCGTTCCTTACCTGCATCTATTCTGTACCACACTTTGAGTATTGACAATATACTGTTTTCAATAAAGTATTAACAATCTCTGTTTGCTCAAAATGTACCTACCAAAGCCTCCATATTAGAAAATTTACACAACGTACCTATAGCGGTCTGGTTTCTAGAACAACTGACTAGTAGGTACCTATATAATTTTATTTAAGGTTCTAGTACTGGATGTCTAGTGAGCGGCGCAATACAAGCAGCGAAAAATTTGAAGGAAGGGCAAAAATGTGTTGTTATATTCCCCGATGGTGCTGGTAACTACTTCACTAAATTTGTATCTGATGATTGGATGGAGTCAAAAAATTTCATCCCATTTTCTGATACTTTTAAACATTGGTAAACACTATGGTACCTACTGTGAATGTTATTTGATGTTAATTTATTTTTTAATTAATATAGGTGGTCGGATATTAAAGTATCAAATTTATCTTTTGGATCGTGTGCTAGTGTACCATTATGCACATCTTGTGGAGAAATTTCAAATATGTTATATGATCAAGGACTAAGTTTACTTCCCTGCGCTGACGAAAACAAGTAAGCATAAAGATCCCTGTGTATAAAGTTCAAAGACTTACATGTTCAGTTATCCCAATAAATTGAATCACCCGGTGGTTTAAACTACTGGTCGTGAGTGAACCTATACCTATTTCAAAGGCAGTAAATTGCTCTTTTACACATGTTGTCTGACACTTTCACCTAGTCTAGTTTGGCAGTCGTCATATTATTTGGACTTAGTGGACATTTGGTTGTGCCACCGGAGGATTACGTATATACATATATTGCAAGGCCGCCGCCAGAAAATTTTCCCAGGGGGGCAAGTAGTATTGGGGGTTCGTGGCTCTGGCGTTTTTTCAAGATTTCGTAAAAAAATTTTTTTTTAAATAACTTTTCTTTTTTCTTTTTCCCAGGGGGCGACCGCCCCCCCCCCCTGGCCCCTCTTTGGCGGTGCCCTTGATACATTGAAATTAAGTGCAGCAAACGTAACAAGTTTTTAGAGTTTTGTGTTTCGTACCTTCAAGTATTTTTTATTCGAAACTCCCTGTTAGTTTTCAAGGCATCCGTTTTATTTTAAATAAATTACGAGTTTTAAACTAAATTAGGTATACGATATACAAATTACTCGTATTATACTTACAAGAACAAGGATTCTTAACGCCTGATACTAATTAGTAATTATTAATTTGAATTGTTATAGCACTGGGTGACGCATACCTAACCCAACCCTGAGTGGGTTGGTAGGCATTTACAACGTGTTTATCTACTATAAATAACAATGCGGATTTGAAAATAAATCCTTTTATGGGGTGGGTTTCGGTACGATATAAATTGAGACAAGCCATACCTCACATAAACATATGTGGGTTTTCGGTGTATAAAAATGTTAGTATTGGTACAGAGAGCGTTAAATTCATTGAATACTGTAGTGTAGGTATACCATGTCATTGCTTATTGCCACAGATTACCTAATGTTGTCCGTGTTATTACTGTACTTCATAAAATGTGTAAACATTTATTATTTTAATCAATGGATTGTATCGTGAATAAAGGTTTGGTTTCGTTCACAAAAAATTGTGTGATTTGCGATATAATCCTGTGATTTAGGTACTTACCTAATTATAAATTGCAATATTTGTGTTCCAGAGTACTTAAAGGGATCGTGTATGCAAAAGACTTGATGAGTAAACTTCTTAACCGGACTGTAACTCAAACTGATTCAATTTCAAAAATACTTTCCCAAAATTATAGAAAAATAACAGTAAATTCAAATCTAGGAGAGTTATCTCGTATACTTGAAAAGGAGCCAGCAGCAGTCGTTGTTGAAGAAATCGAAAGTATGTATCTAGAGCTCGTAGAGCGATCGAAATGCTGGAAACATGCTTAACATTATGAATCAAAAGTTCTTCTTACACTGCAAAATATGGTTCATTCATTTTCGCGCTGTACGAAACATTTATAAAATTCACATATTTTTCAGTTTCTCCGAATTCATCGGTAATGGTATTTAAAGGGCTGCTATTTTCAAGCAATCTACTACATTATATACTGCAGAATAAAACAGAACAATAGATGCGATGCGTTCACTGCAACTCCGTTTTGGTATTACAAAGCCCATTTAAGCTTTTCGTATGGTGTAACCTACGTTGCAACAGGTGGTTGTGTGGAACCACCTTTCACTTTACAAGAACATCTAATGTAATATTGTGTAAAATTTAAGATATATAATGGGTATTTGTTTTTTGTTATACATGCTTACTGGTGAAAATGGGAATAAGTAATAGATTTCTGGCAATTAACAGTTTTTGTGTTGGTTTAATCTGAGATGGAAATTATGTCTAAGTTCTAAGTTTCAGTGTCCATTTCTCCATTTGGCTTTCAATCATGATACCTACGTGGGCCAAGGGTAGGTATATCAGAAATTTTCTTTTAGCTGCATAAACAATGACAGTGGTATTGAGTGATTTTTTGCACACATATAAAGAGTGTCACGCATGTTGTAAACCCATTCCAATAAATATTTTTAAAAATGTATTCGTTTAACACGCCGTCAAGAAAACCATTGTTAGCAGATTTCCGGTCGATATAGTTATGAACTGCGGTCATATCAGCTAAAGTAAAAGTAAAGTCGAGTCCCAATTAGTAGATCTGAATTCTATAGAAATTACCGACCGCCAGAATTTTATTTTATTGTATTGTCATTAAAATGTGATACAAATAAAATAATATATTAGTTTATTTACATAGTCTGATCACGCCGTAGACCGTTCGTTAGAAACTTTTTGACTTCCCACTATTCCCTAATGAAATTTGGTATAATGGTATGAGATTATAATCGACCATTCTGAATGCAACTAAAATATTTTCATGATGGTGGCACTTCCGGAAATACCGGAGGTAGCTACCAACTTCGTTATTTTAAATGAAACTCCCAAATTTCCATTGCATTTTTGGATTTCTCGTTTCATTTTATGGTCACTTTACGTAAAGTGTTTTATGTCTAAAATTTACCGTTTCCAAGTTATTCCGGAAAGTCCGAAAATTGTGACAGCTGCAAGAGCTCTCGCGGAAATTGGTATTGTGCCCTAACCGCTGCGAATTTCGGAATAAAAAATAAATATAGCACAAGATATATTGCTGAATTCAGAAAAAATACTCTTAAACTACATAAAAAAATGGCAATTTTTTTTTATAAGATAAAGTTGCAGTTTTTTTATGTAGTTTAAAAGAGTATTTTTTTCTGAATTCAGCAATATTATATTGCGCTATATTTATTTTTTGAAAAAAGTGTTAATATGAGGGAAGTCTCGTGGCAACTTGCCAGAATTTTTTTTCATATTTTGAATCTACGTATTCAAAAACCCAAAGATATGTAAAAATTTACATAGGTCAATTTTTTTTTGGAACACTAATACAATGCTTACCTTTTACTTCATACTCGGGAAGTAAAAAAGTTACATAATAGGCCCCTAGGAGCGGTGTTTACGTTACAACGATAAAAAGCTAAAAACAAGAATGTTAAATAGGTAAATTATTTAATTTGTTTTTGGGCACTTTAAATAAGGAGACTTTGTCTTTTTGCCGCTGTAAGCACTTTTGCATCCAGGTGTAAAACAATACTTCGACCCATTGCAGTTAAATAAAATTAAACCGTTAATTACTTGATAAAATTGTGTCACGACAATCAAGCAAAATGCATTTGTGTTCATTTCGCACGAAGCACTGAGAGGTAGCAACAAAGACGGACAACTGTCTTTGTTGCTACCTCTCCATCCAGGGACGATCCGAAGACCTTACCTTTAGGGGGGTGTTGGACTAAAATTGCCGACTGTTGATATAGGTGCTTCAGAGACTATTGTCGGCGTAAAAAGTACTCGAGTTTGAAGCTGAATAAAAAAAGTTACCATTGGGACGATTCGAATGGGCTTGGTGTTAAATTAAAGCCTGTTTATTTCTACGTTGTATAGGTGTAACAATTTTTTTGGACCATTTCTACGGGCGCACGATGCAAAGTGCCCGTTTTTTGAGGTTTACGACGCCATAGCTAAGTTTAGAGTTACATAAAAGCAAAACTACGGGCTGAAATGGTACGAAATTTTAGTAGGTATCGTAAATTCAACTACATATATTGAAATTTGATTTTTATAGACGCTAGAGACGATTTTGTAGCACATTACATTCTTGCAAAATTTTGTCCTGTTTTTAAAAACAATTTTTTATTAGTTTTTACATACCTACACGCTTCGGGAACCAACAGCAACTCTGTGGCAATTTTGACACAAAAGTCACCTGAGCAACGCACGTACTCAGTCCATGTTACTAGTGTCTTCTTTATTCTAAAGATTTAATTTAAAAAAAGTTACTCAAATTTTCACGAACATTGTTTAACTTAGATTTCTAGTTTCATCTTGTTCTTTCAGTTCATTTTCGCAGAAAATTACTGGGCCATCACTCTTTTCAGTCAATTCTAAATTAGTCTAAAAAATAGAAACTAAACTAAACACAGCACAAACCAAACAATTTTTATTTTTAATTTAAATAAATAAAACTAGTTCTTTGCAAGTTCTTGAAAATAAAAAAATCTATAGTTAATAATTAATAGGTAGGTACTCATTGGTATCCCTGCCCATAATTTTTGACGTTGACAGAGTTTATAATTTCTGCAGCATTTGTACTTGTGGAGGGTTTTGGCTGTAAACCCTTAAATTCCGACTTTTTCGCAGCTCCAAAAGGATTTGCGAATGTTCCAACTACATAATTGCACTTTTTCCCCCGTGTTTTTGTTAATTTTCATGCTGCTTCCGGTAATCATCATCAAATTTGCTGCCACATTCTAAGTACTGCATTTTGTTTCATTGTTATTGAGTAGTAGATAAAATTATAATTAATATTTTGTACTAAACGTAATTACCTATTGATTTTTAATAATCGACTTACTAAATATAATGCCGGCTCTATAAAAATTTGCCGACTGAAAAACCTTTGGAGGGGTGTTGCACCCACCAACACCTCCCTATCGGATCGTCCCTGTCTCCATTGCACATTGACGAGAATATTGGAGGTGTGTGAAGATAGCCGTATTATTTTGAAACAACAAAATTAAATCATATCTATAATTAAGCGCTCATTATGCGCCATTTTACGCCGTTGAAATGAAGTTTTGCGCCCTAATAGGAAAGGAGGTATTACAAAAATTACATTCATACGGCCATGTTCACGGAGCCGTGAATTTGTTTATAAATTGATTTCTTTTGCGGAATAACTAGGCGCCCATTAAGCGCCGTTTTGCGCCGTTAAAATAAAATTTTGCACTCTAATAGGAAAAAAGTTATGACAAAAATTGCGTTGCAACGGCCAAGTTCACGGAACCGCTCATTTTGTTAAAAACTAATTTTTCCTTAAGAATTAATTAGGCGCTTATTAGGCGCCGTCTTGCGCCGTTAAAATAAAATTTTGCACCCTAATAGGAAAAAAGTTATGACAAAAATTGCGTTGCAACGGCCAAGTTCACGGAACCGCGCATTTTGTTAAAAACTAATTTTTCCTTAAGGATTAATTAGGCGCTTATTAGGCGCCGTCTTGCGCCGTTAAAATAAAATTTTGCACCCTAATAGGAAAAAAGTTATGAAAAAAAAGATACATTGGTTAACAAGAATTTTTGTCATTCTTGTCATCTCTTAATGTATAGTGTGTAAGTAGGTATGATTTTACAATGTTTTTTAATCAAATATATATTCTTACGCCATAAAAGTGTTGTATCTATATCTATGTACCAATTTTTCCAACCAATTCTCTTCATGGGCACGGAAGGTCCTATATTCCGTAATTTGCAGAGAGGAAGTTACAATTTTTAATCTCATTGCAGAATGAATGGTACTATCCAGTACACGATAGTACCACTGCGGTATTACATATTTCTTCCGATTTAATAAGCACTTCCCTAGGCCAGAGTTTCTGTTGTGCGGTTTTTAGTAGTAGGTATTACTAACTTCAAAGCAATTAATCTAATTTAGACACGTTTTACTTTTACTTTGATATCAATCAAAGAAAAAGGAGAACAAAAATTGGTTTGTAGTTGATTAAAGTTTTTCAACGATTAAGTAGGGTAAATACACCTGTTGTGGCCGCTTTTAAGACAAATGGTAATATTAATCGAATCTAGTTTGATGACGTTAGACTAGTACCTCATGCCGGCGCGATAAGTAAAACCTTACATGTTCATAGATTGTAGTCATTGTAGATAAAGACACAAAATACGGAAACATTGTGCTAAATAAGGATAAAATTAATAAAATTTCGACCATGTACAATTTTGCTATTTGTGGCCACCAGTTTACTAGTTGAAGCCATCAGGCCAAACCAGTTGTGGCCATCGTGTTTCAAAATAAAAGACAACCAAACATTTTATTGAAAAATAAAAGAAAACACATCTATGTAAATATTTTAAACATATTTTAAAAACTCTTTCATTTCAGCAACATCATAAACTCCTCTTGCGCTGATAACTTCAGGTTCATTTATAATACAAATAAGGTCGTCTTTGTGGTACCAGATAAGATCAGGTGGATCTGGCCATTTCCAATGGTTCATGCCACTTTGTCGCATTATTGCACAGCAATAATAATCTCCATTGTCCTCATTGACAATTTTTGCAGGATAAAAATCGTTTTCATATTTGAGAATTACAAACGTTCCCACGCTAAAAGGGCTGGTATTTTCATTTTCGTTTGTTGTACTTTCATTTTTTACATTTGCTTTCACAGTCTTTCCTTTGGCAGGCTTTTCTTTCGGAGTTTGTTTATAATTTTCTTTTTCTTCTCTTTAAAAAGGAAAGAAACCACTGTCGAGCTGGTACATCTTTAAAAAATTGTGACTCGATGTTACATTCTCTTATCAATTTTTGCACCGAAAAAACTAATCCCTCTTTATTTATTTGAAAACCCCGGGCAGCACAATCGAGAATCCAAGTAGCCAATTTGCTTTCAATTTCTGGACCCAAAACACACAGGCCCAACACGTCGGCAATCATCAGAAGTTTTACCATCTAGACGATTTCTCACCGACGTTCTAGGAACATTGGATTTTGTGCAAGCAGTGGAAACAGGCATGTTTTGTTCCCTTATTGCAATTAAAGCGTTTTGCATCGCATCTTCTGAATATTGAAATAATTTTCTTGACGAGATGATGATTTCTGAAAAAACAAAAACAACATATTTTATCCTTTTCTCATATACTATATCGGCTATATTTTCTTTCTTTCTATTATGTGGCCACAACTACCTAGTTTTGATGTTCCATTTGTAGCCGCATGATCTGACTACATATTTTGACGCGATTGCCATTTTCGTGTTCTAGTAGTGGCCACATGTATTTTATCAATGTTTACTGGTAAAATCTCTTTTAAAGCATTAAAATCACGTAAAAGAATTTCTAACAAATCAAATGGGATATATTGCAAAGATTAAACTATTGAAGTAGGTACCTATAGACAAAAAGTAAGTTATACTTACCTCGTTGACAAATTGCACCACTTGGATACCATGCACATTCACAACAATTAATTCGAATACAAATGAACATACCTACAACAAATAGCATGCGCACAGACAATCTGGAAGAGATCACAGAGGCGGGAAAACTTAAATCTAAATTACTAAGCATTTAATAATTTAAATTTCACATTTGACATTAATTTCTGAAGTGGCCAGAACATGTGCAGTGGCCACAACAGGTGCATTTACCCTATGATGTCTGTTTTAGTGATGAGTTGATGACGGTTTAATTGTATTTCGTCAATTGAACTTCATTCTCATTCGCCCACATCTCATTCATCTCACTACAATTTAAACTATTTTAAGTAAGTACCTATGTTACTCTAATTTAGTCTTAGTACTCACATATTATATTATAGCCTGAAGATGACTCGAAACATGTCATAACTTATGTAATTGGTAACCTTGTAATTTTAATTTATAATGACTACTTGGTTGAAAGTTTACGCCTACTTTAATTTCAATCTAAACTTCATTAAATAACTATGGGGAAGGTAGTGTGATTTTTCTACTACTATTACGGATTCAACCCCATTCTGTGAGAAATTTATCCACCGAATTATGGACTCAATTAATTTCAATTAATTAATTTAGACACGTTTATTAACATTTGAAAGCGAACCGGGCAATAGGTTAATATCCTTAACAAATATGGAAACAGCAATACTATCCTTTGCATTGAAAAAAATAATTATAAGGGTTAAAAATTTTATTTTAACAGCGCCTAATTAATGCCTAAAAAAAAATTAGTTTTGAATAAAATTCTCAGTTCCGTGAACTTGGCCGTTGCAACGCAATTTTTGTCATAACTTTTTTCCTATTAGGGTGCAAAATTTTATTTTAACGGCGCAAGACGGCGCCTAATAAGCGCCTAATTAATCCTTAAGGAAAAATTAGTTTTTAACAAAATGCGCGGTTCCGTGAACTTGGCCGTTGCAACGCAATTTTTGTCATAACTTTTTTCCTATTAGGGTGCAAAATTTTATTTTAACGGCGCAAGACGGCGCCTAATAAGCGCCTAATTAATTCTTAAAGAAAAATTAGTTTTTAACAAAATGAGCGGTTCCGTGAACTTGGCCGTTGCAACGCAATTTTTGTCATAACTTTTTTCCTATTAGGGTGCAAAATTTTATTGTAACGGCGCAAAACAGCGCTTAATGGGCGCCTAGTTGTTCTGCAAAAAGAAATCAATTTATAAAAAAATTCACGGCTCCGTGAACATGGCCGTATGAATGTAATTTTTGTAATACCTCCTTTCCTATTAGGGCGCAAAACTTCATTTCAACGGCGTAAAATGGCGCATAATGAGCGCTTAATTATAGATATGATTTAATTTTGTTATTCCAAAATAATACGGCTATCTTCACACACCTGAATATTGGACCATTTTCACGCAGCGGAGCTAGAGTAAGTCCATAGAAAAATTAACCTTTTAAATTGTGTTACCGTTACCTACCTATGTTTATTATACACCGTGATATGAACTAAGGTCACAGGATTGTGTAGTAACAAACGGTCGTTTACAGTTTGCGTGAATCATAATTATTATGAAATGTGCTATTTATTTGATAACAAAAATATAATATAGTGTCAAGGTCCGAGGGTTATCTCCACCACTTCTCATTCCTTGCCTTTAATAATTACCTATTGTCAAACGTGAATGTGGCATTGTTAGATTTAAAAGAAGCATTTAGTCTATTATGTACCTACGCTTACACTTAGTGTAATGGCATTTCGTCCATTGCGACGATTTGACATACTTACATTTTGTTGAAGAAGTAATCAGTAGGTAACAGCGATTAGATTACCTAAAATATACAAATATATACTGGGTGATTCTTTAATACTGATGACAGTTTGAATATCGCGCGTACGATTCGAGTGTTTTTTACGGTGTTGAATTGGCGGTGAAATATTCTTAGTTATTTTATTCATTTTTGAAATCAGTGCCGTCGTTATAATCTGTTAATTTTTTTTGTCCAACGTTTTTCTAAACCGTCTCCATATACTTGACGAATTACGAGCAGCAAAACACTATTCGACAATATGAGGCGTAGGGTGGACATTTTGAGCAATTTTATACTGTACCTATTCAATAAATTATATTATCGTTACTGTGCTTAGTGTAAATGTAAAATTTGTTGTAAACCGGGAGATTTATTTGTAAATTAAACACAAATTCTATTAATTAGGAGACTGATACTACATCCATCACTGGAATTAAATAAATGGCAATCTGTCAACCTGGAAATTTTTTTGTTTTGCGGGAAATTCAAACTGTCATCAGTATTAAAGAATCACCCGTTATAAATTTATTAATAGTCTTTACAGTAAACAACAAAATATTGTTAAGAAATTGCAAACCGTCTTACTAGTGTTTGTATCCAGGCATCTTGTACTATATAAAGGTAAAAATTTATCGCATTAAGTTCGGCACAATGAATATTATAAAACCAAATGAGCCGTCTAAATGCTTGTACCATCAAAATAAAAATGCTTCGCACCCACATGGAGAAAATATCGTGTAAGTCATTTTTTATTTACTATCTCAAGTAAAGATTTGTTTAAGTAGTTTTATAAAGTTACTTATTCTTTAAATGTATTACACCCGTGAGACATTTTGACCATCGAGAGTTTACAAAAATTAGGGATTCATGAGTCAAAAAATATTGATTTTGGTTTCCAATTCCGCAAGTACCTATTAGTTTTCTTATTTTTATTATTCATCCGTTTGGTTCCAAAGTAGGCTACAGTTATCAAAATAAGTTTCAAAAAACTATTTTTTCTATTTCGAGTTGATAACTCATTACCGTACTGGTTTGTGGTTTCAGTTGTGTTCGGTTTGATAATGAAACCTATTATCGACCTTCTAAAAAAGCACCGTCGTGAAAAGAGTGAAAATATAATCCTGTTCCCTTCCGTCTTGGAGTAGCCTTATAGGGGTTAAGGATGCGCAATACTGCTCTCTCGCTTGAAGGTTTGCAGGTTGGTGAGCTTTTTACACATTTGGTAAATAGGTAGTTAAATGGTCTAAGCAGTTTATACCTAATTAAGGTACCTAGGGCGTTATGAACTAAATAACGCCCGTGGTGCCTTCTTTACTTCATACTATGTCATACTTGCAAGAATACATAGCAGCGGGCGTTATAAAGAAATAATAAGGTAGTATGACATAAACGTTTCAATATTTTTAATATAATAGTATAAGAAACACGTTTAATAAGACGCCCACTGAACTCAATAATATAATAGAGTTCAGTGAAGACGCCCTATCACACTCATTCATTAGAATCATCTAAACTTGAACTCGTGCGATTATCAAACTTGTTCCTTAATGTACTACTTATTATCATATATGCAATTATGCTTATTATTAACTACCCACCGAAAAAATCAAGCAATATTTGTACCTATATTCCTATGTATAGTGTGTTCCAGCGATCTGTATTAGATGATAACTTGTATTTGCGCTCAAGGCTATGGACAGAGAGAGATTTTTCCATGATTTTAAATAGGTACTTTAATAACTTCAATAGCTATAAGGGAAAATTCTTCTGCAAGTATCTATAAATGTCCTTGTTCCCAAAAATGTAGTTTATGTACTTATTAGGTTTCTATAAAACATTGTAGCATACCCGATGCCATCTGCTGTCGGCGAGAAATTGCAAAGTGATGAAACAGTGTTTACATTAATAAAAATATTGGTATCATTTTAACCTTTTTATGTCACATCAACGTTAATTTCTGATTACGAACCATTTCTTAACCATGTATCTACTTTGAAATGGGGGATAAGTCAATAAGGTTTGGGAACGCCCTCCGTTGCCCATGATCTAGCTACAGCACTGAAAACACCAAAAAGCAGAATAAAAATGTATCAAATCGATTGCGTTTCAGCAACGAAACTGTCATCAGCGAATAACAGCTTACAGTAGTTCGATTTGATAAATTCGTGTTGTGGTTTTTCGTGTTTTCAGTGTTGTATGTTGTATTTTCTCAAAAGTTACGTTGTAGTATTTAGTAGATACCTAATAATAACAAATAATTCCACTCAAATTTTTTAAGTAGGTATTTAAATTATTGGAATATTATTTTACAAAATCAAAGAATTAATTTATAGAACAAAATACGAATTCTGGTAAACAATCGTATAAAAATTAATGTAAATGCTCAGAAGCAACAAAAAACTAAAAAAGGATTTTCTTGTTTAAACGAATGGCCATATGAAAATTAAATTGACGTTTTTTTACATATATGGCCTTGACCTCAGTTTCCTTCCATGTGATATCTTCCCTAGTATTTCCGCCACTAGGTATGTCATTCCATCCTTTCTTTGGTCATCCACGACCTCGTTTTACTTCGTCTGTCCTGATAGTGTTATCTTCTTCTACAAAGGCTTATTTGGTCTTTACGATTCTTGTTTGCTTCATTGGTATTAAGTATAGCTCCTGAAAGTGTTCTTTTCATCTGTGTATAATTTAATTTCATCTTGGTTTGCTAATACTTTGCTTGCCTTATCTTCACTTCATTATCGTTTCTTCGATTCTTCAACACTCTATTCTGGTTTACTTTATTGTTTTCTTCAAGTCTTGTTCCGAATTCCTCCAAAGATGTTTGTTTGGTTCACTTTACTAAATCGTTATCTTTTGTACATATGTTACTCCTTGTATATTTTATAGTCGTCATCTGTTCCTTTTCTTAAGTATTCTGGTCACAATATCTTTTTCGTTTTAACTTCTGCCTTAATCTCTTCATTCCATCATCTTTTGTTTGTTAACCTATTATGTTTTGTAGCCGTTGGTTGTATAATTGGTAGAATTTAGGGGTGTTGATAAGGCTAAATTTTCTTGCACAATTATAATAGCTTTTATTGTCGGATATTACTTCTAACAACAGGTTGCCGTGCATGATAAATATTGGTCGCTTAGTTTACGTTTCGCCCAAAAGTTTGTGGGCTTATTCATAACAAGATATATTCAGAAGTTGTTTGTATTTAAGGGAAATTAATTGTGCAAGACAATTTAGCCTTATCAACACCCCTAATTCTACCAATCTTTTGTTTGTGTTGTGACATGTTCCTTTAAGATTTTTCCGTGTATAACTGTTGATTTTCCATTTTCTATTAGCAGATAGTGATTGCTATAGGTATATTTCTGCTTCTCTTTCACATCGAGTATTTCTTTCCTGTTATCTCTGTCAATGAGGATGTAATCAATTATTGACTTTTCTTTTCTGCTTCTCACTTCTTTCGTGTATTTGTCTATATTTTCTTGTTCGTAAAACGTGTTTGCTATAATTAGGTTCTTTCCGTGCAAAAATGTAGCAGTCTGTCTCCATTATTATTCCTGAAATTTGCATTTCCCATGATCATTATCTTTCCCTTCAGTTTTTCACTGTATCTGTCATCTCTTCTCAAAAGTCTGATTTTTTACTAGCTGTTTCAAGGGCGTACGCAGCTTTTTGGCTAGGGGGGGGGGGGCAAAAAATAAAATTGTTTGGAAACGTCTTCAGATACTCCTTAAATTATATGACCAGTAATAAATTTTAATCTTTTGCGAGGTAAATGGGAAAATACCTCAATGGTGTTTCTTATTAGCTAGATAACTATAATGGTGTGTATATTTTTAAAGTGGTAATAAATTAAATTGGCGATTTCTGGTTATTTTGGTTACTTTATTAAATTATTTCGGTTACTTTTGTGTTAAAATTGGCTATGAACAATTTATAAAACCTGGAAACGCTGGACATAATTGGAATTACCGAGCTCTACCACTCGTGTGGTCCTATGCCTATCACTTAATAAAAGTGTATGGCCTTTATGGATGTGTGAATGTTTGTATTTCTTGTTTTTGCGTTGTAATTCCTACAACCTTTCACAATATTTAGCACAATTCGTTTTGCCGCCAAGGCGGGGCATCTGCCCCCCCCTTGCCCCACCTTGCGTACACCCTTGAGCTGTTTCGTGTTCGTTAGACCCGTATACAATTATTATTGTTGTACATGTACTGTTCTTCTTCCCATAGCTCGATTCAGTTTTTAATATTCTTTCTGATATACAGCTCACGCAATTAAAGATGATTTGGAGGTCAAATGCGCAATCGTCCATTTTCAAATTTTCTACTCGCGGCAATTCGAGAATTTCAGTAGCGTCGCAGGTAAATTGTTTCAAGTGTATATTATGTCATTGTACGTATACAATCATAATTATTAACACATTTTCTTAATATTGAAAAAGTATTTCTACATGTTCGCAATGTATATATAAATTATTAAATCAATAAAATAATATAAAACTTTAAATGTGATTTTGTACATGTACCAACGATTAATTACGCCGCCACTGGTAAGTGATTTTAAGCTGTTACACTTGACGATTGTTCCCGAACGCAACGGCGTATCTGCGCAACCCGAATCATCTTTGGTTGTGCGACCTGTTGTACCACAGTATACGTCTAACGAATGCAGTAGTTGAACTACCTATAAAATACAATATACATGGGAAAATATGTCTTCAGTTTTTTTCGCGCATAAGTTACGGCGCATTGGCGTTATGTTATATTTAGGCCCAATTTTATAAAGCATAGTTAATTACGTGATCAGCTGACAATGTGGTTAAGTAATGCGATAGGTTAATACGATCAACGACCACACCTATGTAACCCGTATTAGCAAATCATGTTGCATTATTCAAACTTAATCACATCGTTAGCTGATCACGTATTTAAGTATGCTTTATAAAACCGGGTCTTAGCCAATGAACTGTATACTATACTAGTATACAGTTCATTGTATTTAGCAGTCAACTAGCGTTCGCGGTAACTTTAACATCACCCCAATAAACAGACGAATTTGGCAATGCGCAGTAACTTGCGCGAAATATTTTTAGCAAAAAATTATTACAGCAGTTCAACTACTGCATTCGTTAGACGTATACTGTGGTTGTACAATCCCAGTTTTTGACAAGTGCTAAATTTTACTTTTTGATAATGCAGTCTATTCCTTCCGCAGCTTTTCGTATTTTTACCCTACTATACAAAAGTACCTATATGACGTTCATCCAGTTCCATTATACCTCGACCTTTTTTTTCTTCGTATCAGTTTTTGCTAAATAATCCAATTGTGTCCCTTCAAATTCATGCTTAAGTTCTTTTTCCTTTCCGTTTAAACTTCTTATGTTCCAAGTAGCTAATTTTAATATCTTAAATAAATTATGTATTTTCTTGGGACATTTTAAAAAAATTCTTCTTGTTGTTTCCTTGCTAGTCTGTTTAGTTTTATTTCGACATTATTGTAATAATGAAAATAAACGCATAATTAAATCTTTTTTTGTCAGAAAACCTATACTGAAGATTAATCCAAATATTCTGCACGCAATTGGTAACACTCCTATTATTAAACTCAATCGAATTCCTCAATCGCTGGGTATTAAGTGTGACATTTGTAAGTATACCTATAACCTAATAGATACCTACCTATATCTATATTTATAAAAATTAAAATAGTTTTATTATTTATTTATTATTTTAGTGGCTAAATGCGAATATCAAAACCCCGGTGGTTCGGTCAAAGATCGGATTGCGATTTCCATGGTTGAAGATGCCGAAAGAAAGGGGTTGCTGAAACCTGGATTTACAATTGTTGAACCTACGTCTGGAAACACAGGAATTGCTGTAGCTATGGTGTGCGCTGTTAAAGGTACCTACGATGTATTCCTAATGAGCAAACTGTGAAGTTTGTAAATGAACCGTCGGTGTGCCTCTCACTTCTCAGTTTTGTATCTATAACTTTTAAAGTTTCTTTTGTTGTAGGTTACAAATGCATTTGTGTTATACCAAACAAAACTTGTACTGAAAAAGAAGATATACTTCAATCGCTAGGTGCTGAAGTAGTTAGAGTCCCAAATGTACCATTGGACGACCCAGAGGGAGTGTTTATGATTTCAGAGAAGATATTACAGGCCACACCTAATTCTGTTATGCTCCGTCAATTTAATAATCCTAGCAATCCAATCGCCCACTATTACGGAACCGCTATGGAAATTTTGGATCAGTGTGATGGGCAAGTTGATATGGTGGTACAGACATTTGATTAAATAACTCACTTTCTTAGTATTTATCAATAGAATTTTATAGGTGGTGGGTGTAGGAAGTGGCGGAACGGCCACGGGTGTTGGACGCAGATTAAAGGAGTTACTTCCTCACTGTTTAATAGTGGGTGTAGATCCTGTGGGGTCTTCCATAGCTGAACCGCCATCTTTAAATGAAACAGATGTAACAGATTTTAAAGTGGAGGGAATTGGTCATGAATTTCATCCGTCAGTGTTGGATAAAAGTGTTATTGATTTTTGGGTAAAGGTGAACGATAAGTCAGCATTTGAAATGGCTAGAAGACTACATCGTGAAGAAGGAATTCTGTGTGGTATATATTTTGTTTTAATCAATTTTTTGTGTATGTTTTAAAATGTTTTGCCTATGAATGTTCCATTGAGATAAAAAGTTGATTCGTCCGAGAAACAGAGCCTGTGTGGAAATGTTGGATCATTTTAGTTTGGCCTAAAGCCCATTCACAAAATGCCCTCCCCTCTTGGTTTGTCTTCTTCCAACAATTTCTGAAGAACTCGCATTTTATAAGGGAAAAATTTACTTCTCTTCAAAATCCTGTCAACACTGGCCATTGGAATGTTAGTTGCATTAAAATATCTCTTAGATTTGTTCTTCCGTTCTCTCTGACTAAATTAATAACCTCTTTTCCGTTTTTTCAGGTCCAGTTGCAGGTTTTTCTCTCTTCCGAATCCTATCATTCACAGAAGCAGTTTCTTTGAATTTCTTGACCAAATCCTTTATTGTAGTCACACCGATTTCAATTTCTGGATTCTCTTCTCTAAACTTTCTAAGTTTGTCTCCCGCCGAAGAACACTTGCCGTATAAAAAAGTTATGTTAATTCTATTCTCTAAAGTTAATCTAGCCATTTTGCACAATTAATTATAATAATTTTAATAGCAAATTGAAAAGCAAAATTAGGAGAAATTATTTTTACAAATGTAAAATTTTAATTTCTAAGAGATTTTTCATAAAACATTAATTTGGATGGCAAACATTATTATATCTGTAAAATTACTTAATTTTAGGGGAGAGCGCTGGTTGTTTAATGAGCGGTGCACTTGAAGCAGCTAAGCAATTTACCTACAGAAGGGCAGCGATGTGTTGTTATGCTTCCAGATGGAGCCAGTAATTACGTAACAAAGTTTTTATCAGACTACTGGATGGAAGCCAACAATTTTATGCAATATAGTAATGCATTTAACCATTGGTAAGCATTATGAACGAACGCAAGACTGTTTAGAATTCATTCCTGTCTTTCCGTTCATTAGGTGGTGGAATTACAAGGTATTAGATCTTAAATTACAATCACAAACTATCACTATCTCTCCTACAATGACCTGCAGGCAAGTCTCAATGCTATTGACGAAGGAAAATCTGGATTTACTTCCATGTGTTGATGATAATAAGTAAGTACCTAAGTAAAGTATGTATAATGTCTATAATTGCGATTTTGAAATCTTGCTAAGCCGCTTAGGCTTAGCACAGCCGCGTCATTTCAGTATTTTACAAGGGGGAGCAACTAAAGTAAAAAGGAAAAAAAATTTGGAAAAGGGGCGTGATTGTCAGTTTTATAAGTTTAACGTACTTTTTTTGGTAGTAGTAATTCCAGGGGGTCAACTGCCCTACCCTGCCCCCCCTAAATGACGCCCCTGGCTTAGCACATCATGAGCCATTCAGATAATACATATCATCTCTATTTTATATCATTTATATTGTAGTCTAATCTATCTAACCTATGTATTGTAGGGAGCTTCAAGGATTGCTGTATGCAAGAGACTTAATCAGACAATTGCTCAAAAATACTGTAACTCCAAATGATACTATTAATAAAGTACTTTCACACAAATACAGAACTGTAACAATAAATTCAAATTTAGGAAAATTGTCTCACATATTAGAAAGAGAATTAGTTGCTGTCGTTGTTGAAGAAAATACTGAAAGTAAGTGACAACTTGTTTCGACGTTGTAATAATACCATTTGTCTTTCAACAGCAGCACAACCTACAACTAAGTTAAAAGGGCTCTTGTATTCAACCGATTTATTAGACTTTATTACTGATAATAATAATATGAACAAGAAATAGAAATTATGCAAAACTTCCTTCAGTGTATGCTTTAACGATTTTTTAAATAGTAGTAAATACCTACACATTTTATTAAGGCATTCGTATAATACATACCACGTAAGTAAAATACTTAGGTAGGTACAGTACGTACAGAGAAAGATTGCTTCGGGTGCGCAGGTGAACTTCGTGTATTCGGAAGCGATCGGCATGTAAACTGCTTTTTCCACGTTTAACAGTGTCGTCGATTTTTATGAGGAAATAAAACTCGCAGTGTTTTTAAATTTATATTTTAGTAACAAGTAAGAAAAAATACGTGTACATGTAAAATTAAATCACATATACTCATTTAAGATCTTTTTTTTAAATATTCATGCCAGACGTTACTAATTTAACGGAATTTAGCGGCGACACCACTGGTATCACATGATTGCCAAGCTTGGAAAATTTACAACTACAATATACGAGTGCGCATCTGACCTTGGGGAAATCTTTCTCCGTGCGTGCTGTACTGTTATGTTCAAGTAAGTTGGCAACAATGTCGAAAAAATATAGGTAGTGAAAAACATGTAGCCTAAAATATAGTAGTTTGTGTTTAGTTATTTCATTAATAATAAAAATCATAACAGGTACCTATGTTATAATAAAAACCAGGGTCGGCTTATTAGAGATGCAAAATAAAAATGTGAGACTGAAGGAAACGCGTCAATGGTTTTTCTTTTTGATGTATCCAGTTCGCATTCAACCTCCTCAATTGCTAACATAGCCAAACCCACCAGCTCCATGCAATAGTATCTACAAATTTTCATTAAATCGTTCCCGTACATTTTGCAACATTTCAGGAGTGATCAAGCGGCATTCATGTACTATACGGTCACGTAACTCCTCCAAAGATTCCGGACCAGTGAAAAAAACTTTACTCTTTACATGACCCCATAAAAAAATCTAATGGGGTGTGATCAGGAGGAACGAGTTAATCAAAATCTGTATTATTATATGGAAGCTGAAGGCAGGCACTTCGAAAATTTATTAAAATAAGGGTTGAATTTGCATAAACTGGTTTTATTAATTAGCACAAGAAAAAATTAACCCTTGTTTTTATTTAAAAATTTAAGGGTTGTTTACCCTATACCCAAGGGGTGAAACAATGTTGTCAAATATCAGTAAAAGTACCTAGCTTCTCAAAATATAAAAAAAACTAGTGCACTGAAATCAGAAAAGAAAGACCTTTCAAATGACGTATCACTTGCCCCATCATCCCTATTTAAATTTTAGGGGTTGTTCTCATAGCGCTAAGGGATGAAATCACTTCAGGTTGAAAATCATAGCGAAAGTTGTCCCCCTTGATATACAAATTGACGTGTTTTTGCGTTTCCCAAAAAAAATTCCCTGGCACCCGGGGCGGGACCCCACCCCCCCCCCCCCCACGGATTTTGTATCCGTATTTAAATTAATAAATATGATGCGGAAAAATTATATTTAACAGCTAAAGTTACAATCTTTACGGTAGTTAACTACCAAAGATATCCGAATTTTATGTTAACGTTTCACGTTTCACCCATTTGATTTGGGCTTAATCATAACAAATAAATATTAAAAATCCATTATTCTGTGGGAACATGGCGGAAAAAACGAGTCCGCACGATGACGCGCCGAACCCCGATCTCGGTAGTCGCGCCCATACGTGACGTCAAACCCCCACATGACAGACACGAATGCGCGTTCGAGTAACATCGCTACCGAGAGCCGACGAAGTGCTACCGAGCACCGACGAAGCGCTCCTGCAGGGTATAAAAGCGTGCGCGCGACGATCAGGAAATCATTCTTCTTCCGGAGTTGTTAATAGCCTGGAAGGAGTCTCATACTCCGTGACCGGAGTTGTTAATAGCCTGGTTACACGGGGCACCGTCCGACGCCGGAGTTGTTAATAGCCTGGCTAAGGATAAGGACTAGTCGCTACCACGTACGCCAGTCAAGCGGCCGCGGTCCAGATCACCGTGTTTTTCACCGGTGCCGCCTATCGTTACGCCGTTGCCGCTAACGCCTACAAAGAGGCCACCATGGAAGCTGGTGCCGATCGACCTCGACACAGGGCCCTGCTACAGCGAACCTCATAGCCGACCCCTGCATTTACTCGACCCACGAAAACAGTGCGTGAAGTACTTTCGTTCTTTAACTTTGCGTTCATGTTAGTTTGTTATTGTTATTGTTATTATGTTATTTGTTCTTTCGTTTAAACTTGTTAAGTAAAAACCGTTGTTAAACCACTGCACGTTACAATTCCTTCGAAAAGATCGGCGCACACACGCGCGCCGACAAAGTGGTGACCCCGACGTGATTTGAACACGCAACCTTCTGAGTTCTGATATTTCGGATATTGTTTCCACTTTTTTGCACGTCGCGGGTATTGTTTCCTCTTTTCTGCACGTCGCGGATATTGTTTTCCACTTTATCGCACGTCGCGGGTCACCACTTTGTCGGCGCGTGTGTGTGTGCGCCGATCTTTTCGAAGGAAATGTAACGTGCAGTGGTTTAACGGTTTTCACTTAACAAGTTTAAACGAAAGAACAAATAACATAATAACAATATAGCAGGGCCCTGTGTCGCGGTCGATTGGCACCAGCTTCCATGGTGGCCTCTTTGTAGGCGTTGGCGGCAACGGCGTAACGATAGGCGGCACCGGTGAATAACACGGTGATCTGGACCGCGGCCGCTTGACTGGCGTACGTGGTAGCGACTAGTGCTTATCCTTAGCCAGGCTATTAACAACTCCGGCGTCGGACGGTGCCCCGTGTAACCAGGCTATTAACAACTCCGGTCACGGGGTATGAGACTCCTTCCAGGCTATTAACAACTACGGAAGAAGAGTGATTTCCTGATCGTCGCGCGCACGCTTTTATACCCTGCAGAGGCGCTTCGTCGGTGCTCGGTAGCGCTTCGTCGGCTCTCGGTAGCGATGTTACTCGAACGCGCATTCGTGTCTGTCATGTGGGGGTTTGACGTCACGTATGGGCGCAACTACCGAGATCGGGGTTCGGCGCGTCATCGTGCGGACTCGTTTTTTGCGCCATGTTCCCACAATTCAAAAAACAGGAGATGAAGATGAAAATGATAAATAGGGAGGCAATTTACACTTCCTTAACTTATGTTTAACATTTTGTAACACTTTTATGTTGAAACAGTAAATCGATGAATTAAGATAATAATCGACAAATTGATTATAGAACGTGGTTTGTGTTTATGACAATATAACGAACATAAAAAATACTCAGCAGTGAAAAAAAATTTAGTAAAGTCACGGCAATCCTAAAAGCGTGCACGTGACATATGACGTAAAAACAGTACCAATGTAATACTAATTTTTCGGATTGTCATTAAAGGTAATATTCTAGGGTAAAATAATTCTACAAGTTGGCAGCATCATAAATAAAATTACATAGTTGCAACCAAGGACATCTGTCATTTATTGTCTTCCATTTCGTATTTTATTCTATTTCGTTTTAATCCATATGACAACACTGTTGACATGTATATAATACTCGTGACGTGCAACGCTTTTTGGTTTGCCCCAACTTTACCATTTGAATTTTTTTAGAAAAGCCGACCGTTTTGACTTTTGTCCCTTCAAGAAGCAGTACACGGAGATAAGAAATTGTTATGGTTCTGAATTTTTTTGGTAATATCAAGTAATTTTCTCCTAGACCAATCTTGACAAAGTTCACGCAACCCGTTTCGAAGTTACACGATTTTTTCAAGTAACACGTTATATGGTTCCCCTCCCTTTATTTTGACAGCAATTGTAGTATTTATTTATCAAGGCCGTCAATACGGCCGCGACCGCCGTTTGCCGCCTTAGGCCGTATTGACACTTGACGGGCGAGGCAAATATTACATTATTCTGTGCATATGGATAAAACAATTCTATTTCCTGCTAAGTGCGTAACGTCTTTGAAGTGACGTTTGATAACTAAGCCGCTTGATTCGAGATAGTTGCTAAGTTTCTTTGGCGGTTGCCCTTGGCAGCGGCCGTATTGGATTACTTTACGGCCGCATTTTCGTACAATGAGGTTCCTTTGGCAGCGGCCGTATTGGATCACTTTACGGCCGCATTTTCTTATCATTTGGCATATATTCTTTATTTCCTGTTATGTGACGTGACGTTTGACAACTAAGCCGCTCGATTCGAGATCGTTGCTAAGTTACTTTGGCGGTTGCCCTTGGTAGCGGTTGTATCAGAAAATTTTGCGGCCGCATTTTCGTAGAATGAGGTTCCGAGGTTCCCTTGGCAGCGGCCGCATTTTCGTGTTATTTGGAATTACTTTAGCATCATATGGACAGAAAAAATTCATTAAACAAAGTTTTACATATTAATCACTAGTTTACAATGGATATATATTTTTTGAAATACATTACTAAGGAAAATTGCACAAAAATGGGAATTTCAATTTGAACTATAGAGAGAGCATTGAATGAAGAATAGAGAGGAACGAGTATATGCCCTTGACCTTGAAATCAAAGTGGTGGCAAAATGGCTACTAACAATGTTTCCTGTTACATTGAAATTGACAGAAACAATTGCCATATTTATAACTCTAATTGGAGCTCAGTGACTGTAACAATCAACAAATAAATATTTCAAATTTTGCAGGTTATGATCAACTGTCAACACGACCAAAATGTAAACAAAGATGACTTAACAGTGGTGTACAAATGGCTGAACTTCCGTCACTAATTTTTATGCAGCAATGATACGATACTCTCCTTCCTCTATATTCTTTATTCAATGAGAGAGAGTACCGCAATTGACGCCATTTTGACTGCAGAAAAAGGCGGGAAATTTGAATTGAAGAAAAGGTATTGGTGTGATAGAAAAAATATTACAACTGACAGCTGATCCCTGACAAGACAACCATAATAGGCAGCCGCCATTTTAGCTCCAAAGTAAGGCCCAAACCAATTGCGGTACTCTCTCTTATAGGGACCATTGATAGGGATTCTGGGGCTATAAATTTGAAATTAATGAGACGCCCTCTGGCGGCAATGATAAGAAATGAAACATTTTTCCAGCATTTTCTTACGGCCGGTCGCCTTTCTTATATTATACAAATGTACACCCAGTACATTTAAAAAGAATAAAGCTAGCTAATTTGACGCAAAAATCAAATAAAGTGAAATTGTATTACACACATACAGTGCGGTCCAAAGGTATGGAATAAATTCATTTTTAGCGTTATTACGTACTTTTGGGAAAAAACCTGAAACACGTCGATTTCTATTTATAATTTACCATTTTCTCGTATGAAAGTCTTACCACCCTCGTGCACCCCCTCGGAGGTATGAGCAACCCTTAAAAAAATTTAAATACGAACGGGTGGCTTGTGGCACCTTGTTTGAAAGGGATTTTAAATCTCTATTCAGCAATTTAAAAATTTTTAAATTTGGTACACTCGTAACTCAGAAATTGAATTTTGAAAGAGAAATAGTTTATTTTTAGATTAAATGTTCAAAGTGACCACCAGTCACTTCTTGAAAAATAACTAAAGGCGATCATAAAATTATCTGTTTAATTTGAAATAATAATCAGGTATTTTCTTATTTGTTCTGATTCTGTTGAGGAAAAAAGCGTTTAACAAAAAATAACAAAAAATCTAACTAGTAGACTACTTCATATTTGTAGTTATTTTTGACACACGCTTGTGTATTGCCAAATTTTGTTTGTGTGTGCATTTCAGTAAGTAAATCATGGTTCAGTTAACAGAAACACAGAGAATAGACATTTTAATTATGATTGGATGTGGTAATAGAACAAGAACTCAAACGGAGGTTTGTGAACTATTTCTTTTTCAAAATTCAATTTCTGAGTTACGAGTGTACCAAATTTAAAAATTTTTATATTGCTGAATAGAGAGTTAAAATCCCTTTCAAACAAGGTGCCACAAGCAACCCGTTCGTATTTAAATTTTTTTAAGGGTTTTTCATACCTCCGAGGTGGTGCAAGAGGGTGGTAAGACTTTCATACGAGAAAATGGTAAATTATAAATAGAAATCGACGTGTTTCAGGTTTTTTCCAAAAATTACATAATAACGCTAAAAATGAATTTATTCCATACCTTTGGACCGCACTGTATGTTAATGCTTGAAGATATTGAAATGTACATTTACACAATCATTATATGACAATGTAATGTTATTTACCTTCACATTTCATTTAATAACTATAGGCATATAAATATAAACGAGAATCAGGCACCATTTTTGAATCTTTGTAAAACAAAACACCATGGGCTCGAATTATGCACATAAAATGATATACAGGGTGATTCATTAAGAATGTCCAATCTCTGAACTGTAGATTCCAGACCTCGAAATATGATGATTCTGCCCAACATGCCTTATACAAATATTGATAGTATCCGAGATACCGGGTGTTTAAAGTTTAAATATGAATTTTGATTTTCGCAATAACTTTCTATTTTTTCACAATTTCTTTTTGAAAATTGGCAGTTTTACCTTTTTTTGCATGAGGATTGCCAATTTGGACTCTAATTTAGCATTGCTAATAGAGGGCGCTAGTTATACTTGGTTGTGTTTAGTAAATCTAAGCAAAAATTTTTTTCGGCTGAACTATTAGCAAACTAATAATAAAATATGGAAAAGCGTTAGATTCTACAAAAAAAAGTTACTCTTGTTTGATTCGTGTAACTCGATCAGTTATCGAGTTATTTGCTTCTAAACAGTTCAATAAATTTTAATTTAAAAAAAAAATTTATTCTCTAAATGTGTAACAACAATAAACTATTATTTATGATCCGTTTTCGCAAAGATCTCTTCATATCAAATAACCCTTGTCTATTATTTTTAATCACATTAATTAATTGTTATTGCGAAAATCAAAATTCATATTTAAACTTTAAACACCCGGTATCTCGGAAACTAGCAATATTTGTATAAGGCATGTTGGGCAGAATCATCATATTTTGAGGTCTGGAATCTACAATTCAGAGATTGGACATTCTTAATGAATCACCCTGTATAATGTTTCTGACAAGATTAATTGGCCCTGAATATTAATGGAAGAAGAAGAAACAAGCAAAAGTTCATTTACAAAGCAATACTGTTAAGGAATGTTCTTTTGCAGATAAAGTGAAGACACATTTTGACATGTTAAAGGTGCGAGTACATAAAAAAAATGCAAGCATGTTTCCTAGTTTATTGGAATGTACAGTAATGGTCAGTATGACAGTAAAACATGACCTAAGTATAGGTTTGAATAAAGATTGTTTTTAGGCAACTACACAGAAAACTCAAACATTAATCCGTCCTTAACGATTATGCAAGATATGACTTAAATAAAGAATATGTCATTATGAGAATCAACATCAAGCTGCACAGTCATTTTTACACATTGTTACAATTTTACACACAAGTCCCCTATTTTTACGTCGCACAATCATAGAAATAATAATAGTAACCCAAACTAGTATAGAGTAACTCGAAACGGGACAATCTTCTTAAACAGCTTTTACTCTTTACTTAACTTATTTTATTATAAGAGATTTATTTACATTTAGTTTATTCTAGAGAGTTAAGCATTAGCAGTTGTTTTAAAACTTTCGTTTGTGAAGTTTCCCTAATTTCACCCGCTAAAAACATTTCATCTACAACTGTATAAACCTTATAAAAGTTAAAAACAAGATCTAATTCACAAACATTATGGAAATATTCATTTAACACTTCAACAAAATTATGAATAGCTTCTAAATATGATAAATTATTGTCATTAACGTCAACACAAATACAGAAGTATAAACCAGCGTATCTTCGATACACTATTTTGAAGTTACGAAACTATAAAAAGATTGTCAAGTATGTTGGAAGTAATACCTACAATACATACCTCAACAAAATTAGTATGTTTAGCATCACGTACTGTAACTACGGCATGTACCTCCTCTATCAATTTTTGTTTTTCATCATCATCAAAATTCATATACCACTTTGCCAGGCGAGTTTTTCCAGCTCTGTTTTGTATTAAAATAAAACGAATCTAAAATATATTCCCTATAAAATTGTTATATTTATTATGTAAGTGATGCATTTACCATTTTAATGCTGGAATACTAAAAGTTCTTTAAAAGACCCAATAACATAAAAAGCATAAATACGCCCCCCACAATTTTAGGTTAAATTATTTCTTATTACGTCACACGAAATTACAGTTTTCTAAATTTGAATTTATGAACGCGTTCCGCACATTCATGGTTGTCACTAGGGTTGCCAACTTTTTTTACAAGAAATAAAGTATATTTAGGTCTGAGAAGAATATTAAACAAAAGAGTATCTAAAATAAGAGAAGCAACGCCATTAAAAACACTGTAGCTTAGTAAGGTGTGTTGCCTAACAAAATATTATCGAATTTACAACGTTTATTTTTGATACTTAGGTACTTTGTTTAAAATTTCGGAGCTTGTAATGAAATATTTAAAACAAAACAATATCAAAATAATAGTTTTAAAATTGTACCTATGAGTTCGTACAAAACAACTTTTAAATTTTTTTACGCTCTCCTCTTAAAATGATTTAATTTTTTACTTTTTAAAGTTTCTAGGGGTTTTGATGTTCTTAAATTTTGTGAAAAAAGTTTCAGAGTTTTGTATAGCTTGCATTTCATTAAATGCCGAATTAAAAACAATTTATGGCAGTGCCAACTATTAACTTCTTGCAACCAATTGGGTTCTGAAATATTTACAATATTTATACTATTTACAATTAAATTTTTTATAAAATTTGAAGATGTTCGATGTTCTTTGAAATACGCATAAAAAAATTTAACAATGTTGTTAGGTAGATACCACTCTTACGTCTTACAACAGTGACCGACGGTTTTTTTAAAAACGTTTGCTCTCGTGTTAAAAGAAAAAGTTTGGAGTACCACAATTCTGTAACCACTTATTACAACGTGCATTTATAAGTGGGGAATCGAAAAAAACTTACCTAGATACGTTCGCATTTCGGCGATTTAACTCGCAATTGATATACACACACGAATTAAACATAATGTTTAAAATAATATGTAAATTAAAAATAAAAACAACAACCACCAAGAAGTACTTACGTCAACTTTATAAAAAAGCTTAATAGTACTTCGGGGTAGGTACTTTAAAACAGGTGATTAAATACTTGTACACCTTATAATTCAACTAGGAATTTACCTGATAATGTACCGAGTTTATAAATAAATAGGGTTGTATTTCGAGGGAATGGCGCAAAAGGTGAAATGAATTAAATATAAAAAAATAAAAATATGAGCAAAAAAACAAATCATTTAAAAGGAAAATTACAAATGTCATTGGTCTCGCGATGAGACAAATGCTCAAAGACAGGACACAGCGCAAAGGATTAAGATCAAATTTAATTATACAAAGAGTAAGTACGTAACATACCTACATATTTAAAAAAATGCAGTATGTACTTCAATATTAAAAACTCGGTAGAAAAAAGTTCAAGAGATATACAAAATATTAGAAAAAGACCGTGAGAGAAATTCTCGAGACCACCTCCGGGTTAATGTTGGAATGTAATAAATTTAATAATAACATTTTAATAATTAATTCCTATTCCTTAAAACCTAATTACCATTTGTTCAGTACAATCCTTGTTTATATAAACAAGGGTAGAATTAACTTATCAGAGCAATCCAGTCATTAGTCATTAAGCAAACTAAATGTGGCAACCTTGCAAATACTTTTAACAGACTTACCATAAAGATTTCTGTAAATTTTCAATGGAAGACAATATTTAAAGTACATTTAAAGCAGTGAACTCCATACATACTGGAAGGGATACTCAACGTCGATCCGCTGAAGCCATTTGAAAAGTATGCAACATGTCGATGCGAGGGATTGTTGTCTCTCTCTTACTCAATAGCTTATATGGCACAAAACGGGAATCTCACGATTTACTTTATATTGTTGTCCATATATTTACATATAATGCATAATAAACCAATAAATAAGTATAATAATTTAATAATAGTATATTAAAAAACAAGTTTCATAAGGTACGTTTTATGGCACGAATCAAAGTTTAGAAAACGAGTGGCGCAGCCACGAGTTTTCTTAATGATGAGTGCCATAAAAGCCTTATGAATGAGTTTTTTATACTATTTTTTAGAATTTGCGCCTTTTGCAAGCAATTTTAAATAAATATTTGACATTATCAAAATCTAGGGAATTTTTTAGAGATTGGAACTACATACTACTTTTCAAATTGTCAATTTAAAATTTATTTAAAGGTTAACTACAGTATTTGCTATGAATTAATTCGGTAAATACCAACTTAGTAAAATTAAATTGTACCGGTTTTATTAAAACACCCAAATGTCTATTAAAGCACGCAAATGACGTCATTTGAGTGTTTTAATAGGATCTATTAAAGCACTCAAATGACGCGAATTCTAAAAATACATTTTAGTAGTACAGTAGTGAGGTTTATTAATTATTATATCATCTAATAAGATACTTACATCGCCTAATATCTAATCACATACCTACAGATACAAAAAATTTATCTAACGTGCGCTGAGCATACTTTGTTAAAATTCGTTAATGACTCCATTTCTTTAATTTAATCAGGCAGTTCATTATACATTTTTAAACCCTTATAATATAAATTATTCTGGAGAAAGTTTTCTTAACAAAAGTACCTAACCTAAAACTATTTATGTTGTATTAATATTTAATAGGTACTGAACTGATGAAGATGAATGTGAAATGTCCTTATTGAACAATAAATTTTTGCATGTAGCTAGGTAACATATTATGTATTAATTATTTTATAAATAAACACCAAAGTTTTAAAATAAACTCCTGCATTGCCGATATTGGTGTTATTTTACTGCAACATAACATAATTCTGGTTGCTTTATTTTACCATTTTTGCAGTCTTGGAAAGTCGCTTTCGGGAGACAAAAATAATTGGGTCGGACAATAATCAAAATGAGGTGCAATAATAGCTGTATACACAAAAATTCCTCCGAATAAACGTTCTTACATCCAAATGCGACACAATTAACGACCGTTTTAACGTGCACTACACAACAGACATAGTTCTACAGAAATTCACGGTAGTTTACGTTTTCCTATAGGTGACAAACACAAGTAAAAGATTATTAATTGATCAGCGGCTACGCGTTCACGTTATAAACAACGCGTTAGACTGCGATACTAAGCCCTCGAGGTTCTTCCCTCTCTTTCTTTTGCCCCTGACACAAATACTTAACGGAGATCGACCATCAGTATCCCTTCCAGTACGTATAGAGTTCACTGATTTAAAGGGACGCCTAAGTTCTGGCTACGTCTACGCGAGGGCCCGATCGTGGAGTCCTAGCTACAGTGACTTTATTACAAACAGTGACGACAAGCGGCGATTATCCGCCATTAAGAGGCAAAATTGTGGGCGGGTTTATATGAACTTAACGGTGGTATCCTAACAACTTGCTAAATTAAAATAAAAATCACACGCTGATCAAAGGTAAACACAGTCAGGCCGCCATTAAGATGCAAAATATACCACGGCCAATCAAAATCGATACCACGCTTGTCGTCACTGTTTGTAATACAGTCACTGTAGTCCTAGCGGACGAGTTCTTTAGCCTATACGCATAAATCCTATACCACTGTTTCTCTTATTTTAGATACTCTTTGACAGTATTTTAGAAAAATGAACAGTATTTTATTTATTTAATGTTTTAAATACCTACATATTTTTTAGAGCTTCTCGCACAACTTATTAATTTACAGTCTTTTTTAAAAATTTCAAACGCTTCACCACAATTATAACTAAAATTAAAATAAATGAGGAGCTCATTTTTTATTAAATTAATAGTTGCTCTGTTTCTATCACTGAAATATATACATACTGGAACGCTTACTGAGGCCGCCGGCAAAATCCGAGAGAGAGGGCCACATGGGGCCAATGAACTGTATACTATACGTACCAGTATACAGTTCATTGCATGGGGCATCCCTGTCCTTCTCTCGAGTACATTGTTGTTAGTGTGTGTTTAGTTTAACGCTACCTGCTCTCCATGTGTAAAGCGTTACGAAAAGGACAGATATGCCCCTTTCGCGCTATCTCTCTCTGGGAGCGACTTTTCTATTGCAGAGATAGCCAGTAAGCGTTCCAGTATGTATATATTTCAGTGGTTTCTATCTTCCCGCCATTTTGCATTCATTACTGAAAAAACTCTTTCAGTAAATGCTGAGGTGGCGGGAACAGAAAGTAGATACGAGACAATTTTAGTAATATTTTTTAATTCTTCTGAGGTGTCTGAGCGATCGCGTTTGACGGAGAAAGCTTAAAACGTTCTCTTTGTTTGTGGCTGCGCTGCATTGATGAGCGTCTAACACGTATAGTGTTAAGCATTTTGATGCTGAAAACAGTATTCTGTATACTTTAATTATGTTCAACAGTAAAAAGTATAATGTAGTGAAAAACAGTATAATACTGTTTTTAACAGTATAGTTGGCAACCCTAGTTGTCACTCAGACACTGGCAGCAACTTTTTAAATATTGGCACAGACTCTTTCGTTGTCTGTACTATTGGTATTTTTTATTTATAATTACTTTGATTGATTTTAGAATCAATGTCAATAATGAGATAAGCAGAAGTTTACAAGATCTGGCAACATGAATGAAAATTTACAACGGTTGGCAACGTCGTTTTTTTTGCTTACTTCCAAGCGGGAACGCAGATCGGCATCTTTTCTTCTGAACCATTGAAGTACAAGCATCGTTTACGTATTTTTGTGTGCATGACCCGTTTGACACGAGACTAAAGAAAAAACACACACTTTGTGGACTAAAATTAATACCAAATAAGTTGCGTGCGCTCAGGAGTCAAAACTAACTTTATTAGTAGTAAAAATTCGCTTTGGTATCAAACGGGAGTTTCATATTTCCAAGCTTTTACACATTTTAAATCTGTGCACGCACAACTTGTTTACTATTTAGTAGTAATTTTAGTCTCGTGTCCAAAGGGCTCAAGATATAACCACTAAAGATACTGGTCGTACGAAGAAAGATTGCCCCAAGGTCGGATGAGCACTCGTATTAATTGTAAATTTTCCAAGCTTGGCAATCATATGATACCAGTGGTGTCGCCGCTAAATTCCGTTTAATTAGTAACATATCTGGCTTGAATATTAAAAAAAAAGATTTTTGTCTTAAATGAGTATATGTGATTTAATTTTACATGTACACGTATTTTTTCTTACTTGTTACTAAAATATAAATTTAAAAACACTGCGAGTTTTATTTCCTCATAAAAAGCAACGCCAGTGTTAAACGTAGAAAAAGCAGTTTACATGCCGATCGCTTCCGAATACACGAAGTTCACCTGCGCACCCGAAGCAATCTTTCTCCGTACGACCAGTAGGATGTTGCGCATGGTGGGCGGTCCGCAATGTGACGCGTGAGTCCAGAGGTGGGTAAATATTTGAAATAAATCTATTTGAAATGCCTATTTAAAATAGAAAATAGCATTTTGTATTTTATATTTCAAATACTTTCTTGTAAAAGTATTTTATAATTATTATTTGAAATAGAAGACGAAGGTATTTTCTATTTGAAATATATTTTTTTGATTATAGTCTATTGAGCATCTGTTGTATAATAATTACGACCTATTACCTACTGAAACTTTAAGATCAATTGCAAGATTCAAGGCATACATATTATGGACAGCGTCTTCCACATTTAATTCGCTTACATAAAATTGTAAAAACTATTGAATTAGGTAAAATATTTCAAATTTTGCTCTGTTCTTGTGACATTATTAAACAGCTTGCAAAATAGGTTTAAAGATTATCTATCACTCTCATCGACAGTTAATGATGCTCTTTTAAATTGCGCTTGGTTTTACAAGACAATAAAAATACATGAAAAGCATTTTTTATTTAAAAACTTATTTGAAATGCCTATTTTTCATTTTGTATTTTAAATAACAACGGTCAATTCTATTTCTATTTTGTATTTTAAATATGTTGAACTAACCTATCTTATATTTTCCATCTTAAATGCTTTTTGAAAACCATTTTACCCACCTCTGCGCGTGACGTCACCCACAGAGTGAATTACATTTGCGAAATGCTCATTTGATGTGTTTCTCGTCTGAACCGAGTTTAGTGACCGTAAGTTTTAGTTGAGCCTCCAGTTACTAGATGACGCTTCGTCTGATTTTGCTACATGAGAAAGTTCATTTTGGATCTTAGATTAGAGTTGGATGGCTGTTTTTCATAAACAGACATTATTGCAATGACAATATTTTGTTTTGCAACCGGTATACATATAAGCGACGCGAAAACAGCCGGGAAGGCATTCTTGCTCCGGAGTTTCCAACAGCCTGGAAAGAATCAACCACCCCGAACCGGTGTTTTCTATTTCTGGCCTGCGGTAAAACGTTTCACCGTACTTGGATAAGCTAACCCCGAATTGCGTGTTCGTCCACGAATGCGGCCGTAAAGTGATCCAACACGGCACACGGCCGCTGCCAAGGAAACTCATTGTAAGAAAATGCGGCCGTAAAGTTATCTGATACAACCGCTGCCAAGGGCAACCGCCAAAGTAATTTAGCAACTTAGGTTAGATTTTAGCATTGAACTGTACGCTATAAGCAACTGGAAGGGAAACAGCCTATTTCAATGCATTGTAGGCGTTGAAGGCTGACAAAGGCAGATGCGGAATGGGTACTTCTGTCGCCTTTTGCTTGTTGCGGTAGTAGAGCAGACGAGAGAGATAACTGCTGCAATATATATTTTTTATCTGTCACCTGCATTTTATGCTCCATGTCATCGTTTGTATGACGTTGCGTGTAAAAGAAAAAGATAGAGATACCCAGTCGTTTGGCTTCAGTGTTACTTATGCGCGTTTCCTTTCCAGTTGCGTATAGCGTACAGTTCAATGGATTTTAGCAACGATCTCGAATCAAGCGGCTTAGTTGTCAAACGTCACTTCAGGAAATAAAGAATTTGTTGTTTTATCCATATGGATAGAAAAATGTAATATTTGCCTCGCCCGTCAAGTGTCAAGAGTTGCATTCACAATTGTCATTTTAGCCCGCGTGAACTGAAAATACGTATTTTATGTAGCGTTTGTTTGCCCTCGGAGCTGTCAAAGTCAGCTGCTGCCCGGACTCTATAGCAGTGGACAGTCTATTTTTAGTGGTTTGTGCGCGTACCACCGGTTGGGAACCCCTATTCTAAACTGTTAACTTTCTACCAACGAAGGCGAAGGTAACAATAGGTGTTTTCTTTTTGCATCCCCACAGGGTTAGGTAAAATTACAACCATCACGTGATTAAAGTGCTTTGCGTCATGTAGACATTTCTGCCTCAGGTTAATATAAAACTATAAAGCTTTTAAAACGAATAGGGTTATTGAATGCAAAAAGAAAACACCCTATTCGTTTTAAAAGCTTTATTTAAGTTTTATATTAACCTGAGGCAGAAATGTCTACATGACACAAGGCACTTTAATCACGTGATGATTGTAACTTTACCTAACCCTGTGGCGATGCAAAAAGAAAACACCTAATTTGTACGTACCCTGTACATACACTATTTGTGGACATTGTTATTGTTTTTGAAACAAACTTTTCTCTTTAATTTGAAATGAGTAAAACCAACAATTACTTTACATAAACACACGTCCTCCTTTCCTCAAAGTTTAATGTTAATGTTAATGCCAATTTAATCACATAACCACATCACATAACCTCTCAAAGTTTCTCCAACAATAACCTCAATTTCTACTCTCTGTCTGTAAGTCTTGTTGACTTTTCACTGAAATTTTGCTACATATTGATTTTAATCTTAGAAGTTACTAACTAAAGCCGTCAGTTATGTCAGGGAGTAAAGGTATACGCAAGGTATAAGTATTGTATTATGAAAGTCTATAAGTATAAAATTTTGTAGGGTCCTATAGGAAGGGAAATTATAATAAATATAGAAATGATCACCCAAAGATAAGCATGAAAGATAAAGCAAAAGATCTGGAAGAACATTTAAACGAAAACAATCCTGTATACCAAATGTTTAAAACTTACTCAGTTGAGCTCGATGCTAAGCATGATCGCTATGAACGCATTGTTAAATTAGGTAGAGATATTACAATTGAAAGTAAACGTATTATATTTTTATTACATAGTGCTGCCACCGATTTGTAAGTAGCGCACTTGTTTTTTTTTTAAAATGTCATTAATTATTCTACATTTAGGGACGACAAGAAAGAACAAATTTATAAAGAAGCAGATCTAAGATTAAATCAACTGATAGAAAAAAATTTTAAGCTAATCGCTCAAGAATTACAAGGTCAGGATCACTACCTGTATGTCCGTGCATACACTGCTGGATTACAGGAATTTGTGGAAGCATTACTATATTACCAATTTTTACGTCGTGGGAATATTGAGCATTGGATAAACCTACCAGGGAAGTTATCATATATTGTACCTAAGGAGGTAGTAGATAACACTACGGAGACTGAAACAACTAACACTGAAATAAGTGTTACAATTCCACCAGTTGATTTTTTTCTTGGCTTAGGCGATTTTACAGGTGAATTGATGAGAAGATGTATTAATAGTTTGGGATCGGGAAATATTGAAGACTGTTTTCGTATATGCAATTACGTTAAAGATATTTATACAGGCTTTTTGTGTATGTAACATTTTTTATGTGGTCACATTTAATTATAATTAAAACTTGCAGGTATTAATAGTTCCGGATATAAGGAAGTGGGACGAAAGGTGTACACTTTAAAACAAAGTTTACAAAAAATGGAATATGCCTGTTACACTATTCAAGTAAGAGGAAGTGAAATTCCGAGGCATATGTTGGCTACTGTAATGAACACAGTTGCTAATCCAGAAATCACAAATGAAGATGATGAAGGTTTTTATTAATAAGTACTTTAAGTTTTTGTGATCCATTTATTTCATATTTTGTGTTTTATATATATTGAGGGGAATCTCAACATTCCTATATGTAAAATAATATACCTATAGGTGCATTATTGGTATTTATATTCCCATTGACTGCTAAGTTTAACTACAGCAAGTGTTTCAAGAGGAATCAATTAACAACTAAATATAAATTACAGAAACTGACCTATTAGCATTATTTATGGTGAAACTGGAAGGATTTTCATAATCGTTATTTATTAGAAACCATTCGTGATTGTAAATCTCTAAACTTTTATAATAGTAATGTTTGTGCTTATTATTTAGCTGCTTAACTGTGGAAATATCTGCTTTGAGATTAACGATAATAATAATATGTAATTCCTAAACTAACAATGGAAACTATTTGGTAAGCAGAACTCAATCTAAATTTTATTATTTTTTCGTATGGTCTAATATCGGAGTAAAAATGCAAGGCCTCTGACTTTAGAAGCTTGTATCTCAGTAATTAGCAATCATAATTTAATGAAATAAAGTGCACTTAAAAGACCATTTATTTCTACAAAAAGGTGTACAGTTTTAGATTTTTACAATACATCGTTAATTTTCTGTATCAGTGTATGTGAAAAAAAGCGCTAATTATGACTCAAATCGCACAAGCGCTCCACTTTAAAAATTAATTACGGCTATATTATTGAAACTGAGTGGTAGATAGTTACATATTTGAAAAATGTATACTTTTTTGTCAATGTGAGATGCTTTTGAGGCCAATTGGTTTATTAGTCTTAAAGCTATAATGAAAAAACGACATCTTGTGTAACTCAGTACCTGAACGTTCGATATTAACAATTTGACAGTAACATAACAAGGTTAAAGCAATTATATTGTGGTCTAACACGATTCACAAAAATAATGTCATTATACATCGTTTTTTTTAAAAGAAATTTTGAAAAAAGGATGCATGCACCAGTTGGAGGGGAGAAGCGCGGCACGCGGGGCAGCTGTTGTCGTACACTATTGCTATAAAGCGCATGGTTGTGTACAATGCAAAAGAATAATCACATTGTTGTGGGTTGCCGCTCGCTGCTTACGATGTGGTAGATTATACCTCTCGCGGGAATATGTGCGTCTTTCTTTCGCGATAAACATAACATTTACTTTGAATTACAAGAAAACAAATTTTATTTTCAATAAGAGAATAATGCAGTTAGATTTAAGTAATATCAAATTTAGCATTTAAAACAGGAATTTTTTCTTTAACTTCCGTAAATTGCAAAATAGCACATTTTCGGTTAGGGCTTATAAAACCAGTTAATCATAGGAATAATCAATATTTATTGGCTGTCGACTTTTTAGAAGTATGTGTGCTACAACATTTGTAAATTTTGTAACAATTTATGGAACAATAACAATTTTATGATGAGTTAAAACTGACCGTCAGCCAGGAAAATACTAAATACAGCGTTTTTATTGCTGTTAATTAAAATAAAAGTTAAGCAACTGATTCTACCATTTTGATTTTTACACATGTTAAACATATATAAATGACTAATGTACTGCCCAAAAAAGAAGAAATTTCACCCCTCAGTTTTTTTGTTATGATCACTTAAAGTCAGAGGCCTTGCATTTTTACTCCGATAGGTTATCTCATGATACAATGAAATAGAAGATATGATCGTTAAGTGTACCAATTCCGACACCGTTCGCGCATGACGTCACTACGAGAGTGCAACTTAATATTTCTAATACGGCGAGTTTAGTATTTACGCTATAATTTATGAAAATCTGCATTTTTGTATACCAACCACAAAATGTAAGCAGTATATTACTTCCGGTACATTTTTATACATCGATACCATCGATTTTTACATGTTTGTTGCTGGTAATTAAGTCATTTATGCCCTTTTATTTGTTTGTAGTTTGGTAGAAAATGTACCTAATTGGCAAAGGATGTTAATATATAATTTTATTAAACTTTCTTTTCCTTGATCTGGACTCATCTTTTAATAGTTTATTTAAATGTTTCATTCGAAGGTACAATCTTGAACGAAAAAATAATTTCTTAACTTGGTCGTCGAAGAGCACATCTTCTGCTAATTCCAAGTCGTTTATTAATTTTTGGAAATTAAAATTGCATCCGAATTGACTGCTACAAGGATGGTTTCCAGCCGTTCAACTTGTTGCTAATTTCTTCCAATTTAAACAACGATTAAATAACAATGGAAGTCTGGTATCAAAGGCTAAAACATATTATTGGATAGAGATTTACCAGACTTTAAAATGAGGTATGACGTGATACCCAAAGCCATTTTAAAAATATTAAGGGGTATCTCTAGTAGGAAGGGGTGAATTATGACATTAGTGCCAAAAAGTGTCACCTTCAAGTTAAAACTTGACGTGAATCGGCATTTCTTTCTAACACGATGTAGGTATTTCTGAAATATTAAGGGTGGGTCCTTTTCAAATGAACACAGCGTGTGTATATAAACAAATGTCAAAATGGTAAATTCAGTACGGGAATCGCATTCTTTTTAAGTTATCGACCATTTCTGTCTTCATAGCCTAATTAGTCGAATTTTAATTTCCGTTTACATTGTTTTTGAAAGTGCAAGGAAAACGGGCAGTATGTGTTTGCATTAAATTAATCGCAACGGAACCCTTTTGATTTCCATTGTTGCGTACTTTAACGTCGTGAGGAAAACAAAAATAATGAATGTTTTATGTCTTTTGAAGTAGTTTTGCACTGGTTATCGCTATTACACCGTATAATTATGGTTTGGTGTAAGTAGGTATAAAGACAAATACGAGGACAAATATAAAAGTCATATATAGTACCACATAAAAATAACACTACTTAAATACAATCATAATATAAAATAAAAGCTTAGTTTAAAAAAAACACACAAAACAAATAAACAATGAAAAATCTACCAAAATGTACGCGTACATTATACACTCGCGCGCCTTTTACTCTCGCTGTGACGTCACCCGGTCAGCGCTACCTGCGCAATACCGTATCTCTTATTCATTGTATCATGAGGTTATCTAATAAAAATTTAAAATAAATACTATCATGTCATAGTTGAGAAAGTCAACGTTTCGCCCACTTTCGTAAGGCGGTTCATCAGGACAAAAATGTAAATTAGAATGGGGGATGGGACCTAAGTCCACGCGTACGTAGGCCACATTCGGGCCCTTTGTACTACCCCCTGCCGGACACACCGAGCCACAGAATGAACCGGTCACCCATCAAAGTACTGACCAGAGCGCGAGTTGCTTAACTGTCAATACCTGCATGGATTGTGACTGTACATTCTGCCGTACTGCCGGCCACTTCATCAGGACAAGAAAATGAAGTAAAAAGTACAACTAGGTATACATCCTTTCCTGAACACTGTATCAAAGAAAATGAATTTTAGCAATTCGTAAAAGTTATTGCAAGTATAGACTACTATCAGAGTATTTATATATGTTGAACATGCTTAAAAATCAAAATGGTAGAATCAATTGTTTAACTATTATTTTAATTAACAGCAATAAAAACACTGTATTTATTGTTCCATAAATTTAAAAATGTTGTAGCGCACACTTCTCAAAAGTCGAGAGCCCATAAATGTTGATCATTGATATACTATATTATACAGTGTGTCCACGGATTGACTTCACTATAGGTGTAAATGACCAAAAATTTTGGAATTTCAAAACGATTTTTTCAGATTCTGCCTTGCTTCATTGGAAATGAATTTTCATCATATTTTTAATTTTTTCAATTCAAAGCCGCCTTTGGTCGTGGAACAAAAACTATTTTCTTTGCAGGTAAAGTACCTTTTTTATGTATCATAGAGCAAAATTTTATTAAGAAAAACTGTTCAGAATCAAAAAATAATAATCAGTGCAAAATTTGAAAATAATCGGCACAATTTCATGAAACCGTTATTTTTATTTATTAAGACGACTATCATCGATTAAATCGGAATCTATGCATACAACATTTCAAACATTACATTCTCATTTGTTTACAAACAATACCGATTGTCATTTTATGGTCAGTTTTTCAATTCTGAACAGCTTTTCCTAATAAAATTTTGCTCTATGATACACAAAAAAGGTACTTTACCTGCAAAGAAAATAGTTTTTGTTCCACGATCAAGGCGGCTTTGAATTAAAAAAATTAAAAGTATGATGAAAATTAATTTCCAATGAAGCAGGGCAGAATCTGAAAAAATCGTTTTGAAATTCCAAAATTTTTGGTCATTTACACCTATAGTAAAGTCAATCCGTGGACACACTGTATAATATAATACACGGAAACTAAAGAAAAAATTCTTGTTTTAAATGCTAAATTTGTGTTACTGAACTCAAGCTGCATTATTCCTTTATTGAAAACAAAATTTCTTTTCTTGTAATTCAAAGTAAATGTTATGATTATCGCGAAAGAAAGACGCACATATTCCCGCGAGAGGAGATCTACCACATCGTAAACAGCGAGCGGTAAACCACAACAATGTGATTATTCTTTTGCATTGTACAAAACCATCCGCTTCATAGCAATAGTGTACGTCGTACACTATTGCTATGAAGCGGATGTGCGACAACAACTTCCCCGCGCACTGCACTTCACCGCGCGGACCGAAGCATCTATCCTTTTTCCAAATTTCTTTCAAAAAAAGCGATATATAATGACATTTTTTTTGAATCCTGTTAGACCACAACATAATTTGTTTAACTTTTACTATCAATATTATTAATATCGAACTTTCAGGTACACAAGATGTCGTTTTTTTATTATAGCTTTAAGACTAATAAACCAATTGGCCTCAAAAGCATCTCACATCTACAAATAAGTATAAATTTTTCAAATATATAAGCATCTACCACTCACTTTCAATAATATAGCCGTAATTAACTTTTAAAGTTGAGCGCTTGTGCAATTTGAGTCAATTAGCCCTTTTTTGCACAACAGATATATGAAAAACATGCCGATTTTATGGCAGACTAAAAATGGAATAAAATATAGGGTGTTTCATTTGAAAAAATAAAGTTAAGTTCAGTACTGCTTTTTTGAGACACTATGTATAAACGAAAATATTTTTAGACTATGCCCCTTTAATAATTAAACAACTTTTATTTGAAAAGTTTTTTCACACTTTCAAACGGTATCGAAATATCGACCAACATCGCACTATTGGGACACCCTGTATATATATGGTATGTGGTCGTTTAGAAGGTGTAGTATATTATTCAAAAACTCCGGTTCCCTTATTATCGCTATTAAAATCTCTACCGAATATACCGAATGTCAGCAGATCTGTTTGTGGTTTCGTTATAGATAAAATAATCTCTACTGCATCCTTGTTTATTTCTTTTTTGCAAAAAGTATAATCCCCGATTGGTTCCAAATTATAATTTAACGTGGCAGGACGGTCTTGACCATCCCTGATGTTTTGAAATGTTCCTTTCAGAACTATCTTTTCAAAAATTATACCGCTTAAACGATTACTGTTTCGTTTGCCGCAAGAATCGTTATCGTGATTTAAGCAGGCTATCAAACCACAACTGCGAGATCCGATAGTATCCGTAGCTATGTAACGGCCACCTTTAAACACCGCCAGTCTAGAAAATAAGAAACACTTCAGATAATATTTATTAAGTTTTTCTTCAACTTACTTATACACGTAGTTAAGATCAAAGTTGGTTCTCTTACTCGTGATATTAATTGAACAGCATGAATCTTTGGTGCTACAGAGGGATTCAAAAATTTCACTTTGCGTTATATCTAAAGATTTGAACGTGTAGTTAACCATATTTTCTTTGATAGTGTTGAATCCAGAGATATCACGTGTGACATCTTTGTGGTTGTTTGATAAACTTACTGCACTCTGAGATTTATCAAGATTATAGCCGTTTTATAAAGGTGAAGATACCTAGGTACCTACCTGACACGAACCGGGAGAGCTTCGCCTATGACCTTTATGAACGTCGGCAATTAACATTTTGGATATTGGAGTTCCAGAGATATATACGTTGGCCACACTTCCATTTGCTAAATATATACCGCTACCACCATTGTAAAAGGAAGGTCTAGCATGACCAGAAGCTAGTAAATTTACTCCGTTTGTAATCGCGTAACCGTGTTGTACACTTAATGCTGCAAAAACGTTTTGTCATTTCAAACGCATCTTAAACATAAAATTGCAAAAATTGTACCTCCCAGAAATGGTATTTCTGAAAACCACGCAACTGAGTATAAAATATCTGTAATACGATTATCCGCTAAGATTTCTAAAGATGGATATTTAAATAATATATCGTTACAAATAAACATTCCAAATGTAACCCCAAAATCTGATTTGAATGTGGCAATATCATTCCCAGGTGTTATGTAATCCTCAAAGAATAAGTTAATCTTTCTGAACCTAAAACATATACTTTTGTTGCAGTTGCTAGTGAAGACGTTTTCACCTACCTGGATATCACAACACCACGTCTGTCAAAAACAATATTTGTGTTGTAGTAAAACTTTTGGCTACTGTTATGCACAAACCGCTCTATTAAATTCACGACTACGTATAATTTGTGCATTTGAGCAGTGCAAGATAATACTACAAGAGCCTGTAAAACCATTAGGTAATATAAAGAGTAAATCTCCTAAAAAGAGACATCACCTCTGAATAGTTCGAGGGCGATGAACATGGTGATAGAAATAGTGTTGGGTCGGGAACTTCAGTGCTCATATCGTCAATGTGCTCTGTATCTATATCCATTCCAGTCAAACCATTTTCGGCAAACAATATTATGTCCACTCTCTGAAAGAAAATTATTATCACACAGTTACAGACTGATAGAGGTCGTCTACTGGCGGTTGGCGGGACTACCTGACTGTTGGAACCCTAAATACTCATTCTTGAGGAATATTATAATGACAGTGATTAACGTGACAACAGTAAATGAACTATCTCACCTAAGAGTAAATGTTCATTAGATGTCAATAATTTAATGTCAATTATCCTAAGAAGCTTAAGAATGAGTTATTTGGGTTCCCAACAACGAGGTAGTCTCGCCAACCGCTAGTAGACGACCTCTAAACGCTCTTTCTAATATGCACATGCACATGGACAAAGGATAGCTAGTAGATTATATTATACTCTTTGCTAGTAGCACGGTTCAACAATTATGGCTAGTATGAAAGAGTATCTCTGTTAGTATGAAAAACAGTCTAGTATTAAAGTATTAAAAAAAGAGCGTGTCAAAGTTAAATAAATGAGCAGTAAACTGGCACACAACTTTCCCGTGTTTACTAGAATGACGTATTAAATAAAATAGTTTTTTGCATAAGAACTCAAAATAAAATAGTTTTTGCGTAATAACCCAAAAAAATAAAAAAATTAACATATAGTGTGTAGTATAGTTGTAATCAGAAAACGATTTCTGAATTTCTCCTGAAATAATATACAGGGTATGCCGTAAATATTTTTAATATTTTGTTAATTTCCGGATAGAAAAAAAGAAATAGGTATATAGTGTGTAGTATAGTTGTAATTAGAAAACGATTTCTCATTTTTTGCTGAAATAATATACAGGGTATATCATAAATATGTTTAATATTTTCTTCATTTCCAGCTAGGCCGGAAGGTAAATTGGTATACTTATAATTAGAGGGCGGATTAATATGCACATGAAAAGTCACATATGCGCATATATATGCACCAAATATGTAAAAGATATGCAGTCAGTTTGTTAAAATATGCAAAATTATATGCAAAATATGCGTACCAAAAAATAATAAACAACCTGTATTAAACAAAAACTGTTATTATGTGAAAAAGGTTCTTAATGAAATTTAAAAAATTAAGTAATTAAAATAATAATAATGTATTTGTTTAATATTAACTACAAATAATCTTACGATCAGTTGGAGAATTAAACATATTATTCTGATTATCGCTTTTCTGTCTATAACAATTTACAATAAGGTGTTTTTCCAAATTGTTTAAATTAAATCCTTGTCGCCCTATCAGTTAAAATATATCTCCGTTCGATCGAGTGAATGTAGGGACGCGACTGAGAAATCTTGGCAAGAAATGCAAGGCGGCTCTATCTAAATCTCGATATGATCGCTTGGAACGGCGAAATTATAGCAGTGATGCTTCTTGCCAATGATTTTAAGCAGCTTACCTTCTACGGGAATTTTTAAAGGCTTTCTTTCTTAGATTTTAATCTTTTCTTTAAACAGTTTCATTTACTGTGCTCGTTTGAGGAGATGAGAGAATTTTTTTTTAGTAAAATGTCAGATTTATTGAGAAATGTACAAATTATGCACATTTTACAAAAATATGAACATTGCTGCAAATCTATGCAAAATATGCAGAATTAAATTGGTGTCATATAACTCGCATTAATGTAATTCACCTAGATACGGAAGGGCATTTTTACAGCATCAATATTCAACAATATGCATTTTGCATAATATAATCCGCCCTCTACTTATAATACTCGATTAAAAGAGTTGCATGTCTTCTATTTCACTGTACAATTTTATTTCTTCATCTTTGTTAGCAAAAAAGTCATGAAGATATAAAATTTTCAACTTCAAACATTCATCCCCCTTCCTCTATGGGAAATAGAGAAATAAATGTAGTGGCAATCGTTTTTCATGAACTATATGTATAACATTTCAAAAAATAAAAAAATGCTCGGAGCAGATTTTGAGAAAATCGATTTTCAATTATTGACCAATTTTGGGAACCAATAAATTAGCCACGTTAAATTTTTGTTCTTTATCAATTATAAGTAAAAGTTCTGGCCATCCTTTGACTATAAATTTCCAATTTTCAAATTTTAATTAAGCTTGAGCTACACCCTAAAAAGTAAAAACTTGGAGAATTGCTATATTGGCCGCCATTTTGAATTTAGAAACAAACGAAAAACGGTGATTTACTTATTACCATGTCTACTAACTTTTCACCAAGGGAAATTAGTTAGGGTTAAAATTTGAATGTTTGCTCCCAAATAAACCCCCTTGTTTGGGCCCCTTTGGCCCGATTTTGATGAGAAGCTTGTTTTACCGATGAAGTTTTTTTATAGGCGTTAATTTTAAATTTCATCACAATCGGTCTAGTAGTTTAGGCTCCACAGTCATAACGTACGCACCCACAGACAAACATTTTTCAAAGATGGTGGGGGCTCAAAACGTCATCAAAACTTCGAGTTCGATTTTTTTTCGATTACATTACTTTCCCTGTATATATGCACGGGAAAGTAAAAAGGTTATCAAGGGTACAAAACACTACGTCATTACAATGTATTTTGAAATTAGCAACAAGAATTTGTGAATGGAACTATAATATAAATTAATGTTAAACGTTTATAATGTCATGCACAAATGTGTGCCTGCCATTCGCGTACCTAGTAAGGTACCTAAATAATATGATGACGATATCAAATTTTGATAGAGTAATTAATTGAAATTACGTCATCATAAAGATTAGTAAACTTTTACTACCTTTTTCGTAGCTGCCTCTTCTATGAACTCGACATACTTATGCACATTATCCATTACGCGAGCCTCAGGTGTACTGGCTGTTAGTTTTGGAGCATATTCTACTACAGCTGCCCTGTACGTATCCTAAAAGAAGAACAATTGACTTCTTTAACTTTATTGTAATATTCGCCTTACATGTCCATAAACGAATTGCAGGAAAATTTGTCCAAGTAAAACGTAAAAAAGATGCATCGTGTTGCACTAAATGTACTCAAATGAATTGGGATGATTACATACACTTCGTAATGTTTTTATCTTCAAGATGATTATAAAGTGGAAAAGGTGATAAATTTATGTTGTCACAACAGTAGTACTTGTGCTTATTAATATCCCCACCCCTCCCCTTTTTTGTTTTCATCTTTTTTTTATGTTCTGTGCTCTGTGCACTATATAATAAGGTGCTCATGTAGAAAAATATGTACCTACAATACACCTGAAGGTTTTTGAAGATTTGGGCGTACCACCACCACCGGGGGGAGGGGTGTAGATTGGAAATTTTATTTAGAAACACATTTTCTATCAGAAACATGTCCATTATTTATTTAATTTTTTTAATAAGTAATAAAACTTTAGATTTAATTTTTCATTCACGTTTCCATTAGTTCTCGATAACATTAAGGCAATAAAAGAAAAATAAGCGCGTAGGGGAGATAGCGGCACGTTCGGCATTGGGGCACAATCGGCCATCGCGAATAAAATTTGAAATGTTAAAGATTTCGCGCCGAATTTAGAGCGCAACTGTTGGTAGCAGCGTTTTCATATCGAGCACCATCGTTGTAAGTGTTTTGTGAAATTTGTGTAAACTTTATGTTTGATTAAGTGTTATTTCGAAATAAAGGTAAGTTTTTTTATTATATTTGAATGTGCTATATTGCTATATATAGCTCCTTTTGAACGTGTATTTCGCTTACAGTTTCCATAAACTAACATACATATATATATTTTGTATATTTCGATAAACATAACCTGTATTTTACTCCTTTGTCTAGTAATAAATATTTGAAGTGTAGAATGGCGCTAGGGGCACATTCAGCCATAACCAGTGGGGTACATTCGGCAGGCGGCCGAAAGTGCCCCAATTATAAAATACCTATTATAAAAATACATAATTTATTATTTGTTATAGATGGTTCGTAATTACAAATCCAAAACTGATCGGCCCAACATTGATGAGGCTACTATGCGTCAGGCCCTGCGTGACGTTTTATCTAAAAGTAAATCTCAAAGAGAAGCTGCTCGAGTTTATGGCATAAAAAGGCAAACGTTGCAGTCACGAATCAACAAAATTTGTAGCACTATGACAGTCGGAGAATATCTGCAGCGTTTTGATGATGATGGTTATGAAAGTAATACAGAAGGAAAAGGTAAATATGCTACAAGACAAGTGTTTTCCGAGTCGCAAGAAGATTTACTGGTTAAATATATAAAAAAATGTTCAAACATGAATTACGGTTTGACATATGAACATATCAAAGTTCTAGTATATGATTATGCAAAGATGCTGCCTAATTGCAAATACCCAGAAAGTTGGAACTTGAAGAAGAAAGCAGGTACTGACTGGCTATATGGTTTTATGAAAAGAAATGACACATTGTCTTTAAGAAAGCCAGAGAGCACTAGTTTAGCTAGAGGGCTGGGTTTTAGTAAAGTTAAAGTGGAAGAATTTTTTACGAACTACAAAAGCGTTTTGAAGAAATATCAATTTACTCCCAGCCAAATCTTCAATTCAGATGAAACCGGGGTAACAACAGTTTTAAGGCCACCAAGGGTTGTAGCTCCGAAAGGGAAAAAGCAAATTGGTCTTGTAGCATCGGCTGAGAGAGGAGAACTCGTTACCTGTGTAGGAGTCATAAGTGCTACGGGAAATGCACTCCCACCCGTTTATATATTTCCAAGGGTAAGAAATATAGAAGATTATTTAGAGAATGCTCCAGCTTTAAGTGCAGCACTTGGAAATAAGTCAGGATGGATGACAGGAGACTTGTTCGTTAAGACATTGGAGCATATTGTGAAACATACAAAATGCAACAAAGAAAACAAAATTTTGCTTCTAATAGACAATCATGAATCCCATACAACATTGGCAGCTATACTTTATGCAAGAGAAAATGGGATTGTTCTTCTCTCTTTCCCACCGCACACATCCCATAAACTCCAACCTCTTAATGTTGGAGTTTATGGGCCTTTTAAAAGCAAATGCACTGTCTCATTAAACGACTGGATGTCCAGTAATCCTGGGAAAACAATCTCAGTAAAACATATTCCCAGGATTACAAAAAATCCATTTTTGGAAGCATTTTCGCCCCGTAATATTACCAGTGCCTTTGAAAAAACTGGTATTTGGCCACTTAATTCCTCACCTTTTGTAGATGAAGACTTTGATGCTACTTTGGTGTACAAAGAACAATCAATAAAAGAGCCAGTATCTGATGAGTTAAATCTTCAAAATGATTATGGGGATGTAAATATACCCAATCAAATTGCTGAAACAGAGGGTTGCCGAAATCAACCATCAACTTCAAAAGATGCTGTAATCGATCCAACTCAAAGCCAAACTGAAAGTAAAATGTTAAGTCCCGAAGTTGTGAGGCCTTTTCCAAACGTTAAGAAAGAAACAACAACTCTAAGACGACCCAAAGCAAACCAAGGAAAATCAAGAATATATACCGAAAGTCCAGAAAAAAGAAGGGTAGAGGAAATTGAAGAAGCAAAAATAGAAAAACAGAAGAAAAAGTCTGAAGGACAAAAGGGAAAATTAAAACGAACCTCTGAAGATGTAAATAGTCCATCTACCAGTGATGTAGTGAAAATGAAAAAGATTAAACAAGTAAAAAAAAAAGTATTTATTGATAGCTCAAGTAGCGAGTCGTCTCTTTCAGATTTTGAATGTAGCTATGTAGCAAAGACTCAGACGATAACTTAAGCTTTGGGTCTTTACAAGAAGATGATAACATAGACATAAACAGTTTTATTTTAGTAAAATTTCCTTCTCCCAATATTGTTCTGCATTATATTGGGTGTGTAGAAAATATTGTTTCTGAAAATTCTTATAAAGTGAAGTATCTTAGGCGCAGAGCTAAGACTAATAAATTTTACTTTCCTCAAGTGGATAGACATAGAAATATGCACCAGAGATGATATTCACGCCAAACTTACAAATCCTGCTAAGTCCAGGAGAGATTCATATTTTACATTTTACTATAATTTTAGTAGCCTTAATGTCAAATAAATTTTTTTTACTTGTTTTTTGTTTTATTTTAAAACGGCCGAAACTACCCCTTTACCTGGCTGATGGTGCCCCCACATGGGGTACGATCGGCCATTATGCAGACGTTTGGTAATTGGCTTCTAACTTTTTTTGCTACAAACCTTCAACAAAGTTCCTATGTGAAATAACAGCAAAGAGGATCAAACAATCCATTTCTAAGGGTGAAATACTTCTGAAATAAGTATTTTAGAATTTTTTCATAGAGTAAAAGCAATTATGTGGCCGAACCTGCCCCCTTCTCCCCTACCACCTGAAATCTTCCCGCGTAACACCAGTGGTACGCGTACCATCGGTTGGGCACTCCTGGTCTAGCGTATTATTAATAAAAAAAATTGGAATCTTTTTAAAGCTCTCCTGAAACACAAACACAATTAAAGTATGATTACTTATTATAGTGTTCACAGTTGTCAGATTTTTGAATGGAATTATTGAATTATAAACTTCGGCATGATTTAAATATTGTCTACTATCTAAATATGATTGGTTGCCTAAGTAACAGTATCCGAAGGATATTGCTTTTGTCTATGATAGTACCAAATCCTTGATAGTATTTAAAAAAAGAATATATAGGTACCTAAGTAAGGTACAAGGGATGTTTAAGAAATAAAAAATTGAAATCAGGGGCGTTGTAGCCCTTCAAAGGGGCGGGATAGTACCCAGTTTTTCCGATTTATCACTGCACACACAACACAAAAGTTATAGCGATTCTTTGTCACTCAAGCTGGCACAAAATAAAAGACTAATGCGTTGTCCACGAAGTGTATATGATCTAAGGTCCCACTTCATTAACATAGTACCTAACTCTCATGTAGTATGACCATTGAATAAATAAGAGACATTCAATGGTATGACTTAACGCCAGCGTACGTATCAAATTCGTGGGTTGAATGTAAACTCGAATCAAAAGGCTCGAAAGCAGAATTTCCGAGAGGAGAGAAGGAAGCAAGAGGCGATTGTAAATATCGGGCATCCCTTCTGTGCAACTCCTAGGCATGATGATTGTAGTACCTACTGTGGCCGCAACCTATTTCGACGTCTCACATCATGATGCGCGCTAACAAATACTTTTGACGGGATCGTTGATTCGTTTTGCATCGAAATTATTCGTGTAATTATATTAGTGGGTTGCTTGATATAGGTAAGTCTGTCGATGACACCTGTTGCATTTATTGTAGATATTTGCATTTTTCCTTGGCATTTCCACCAATTATTAAGATAGACTGTGACCTGGTATGTACTAATCATTTCTCTCGCGCAGTGTTTTAAACAGGTGAATTTCGTATGCACTGGTAAGCTATTATTGTATTTTATTTCTGTTGGAAATAAAATTTCTTAATGAAATATGTAATTATCGTTTAATATATGCAGTTGTAGAAAAAGTAATACGCAACGCCTAAAATGTTCACAATTAATTTGAATTTCCTGCATTTTTTCTGTTGTATAAATATTTGGTTTAATCGATTTTTCGAGAATCATTATAAAGTTTGATTTATGAGAAGATGCGTGCACGTCATAACTTTTTCATGACGTAATTTTGTAGTACATATGTGTATATGGTAAACGCCAAACAAACTCCGTTGCACGTCATCAATCACCTGATAATTGACATCCCTGCCGTAAATGTAACGGCATAAAAATCGTGAAAATTCGACCTGTAAAAATTAATTTCATCAGAATTTTATGATCGCCACGTTGGTAACATTGGATTGTTTTCAGCAACGTTGCCAATGCCAATTCCATAAGGTTTAATGTTTTGTTGTGGTTATGTTTTGACTGTCACAATTTTGAAGTTCTGATTTTGTTTAACTAATTTGACATTTATTATAACTAAAGTTACGAGTGAACTCAGAAGTTTTATTTGCGTTTCCTTCTTTCAATTACAATCTGGCAACACTGCCCCCAATCGACGTCACTCACATTATATGACGTGCAACGGATTTTGTTTGGCGTTCACCATACATATGTAGATCTCAATTTTAGTTTAATTTTGTAAGTATGCAACCCAACAGACAATAGCGTTTTAAATTTACACAAGCAATTAAGTCGTTTGAAAGTCCAATACAATGAATCGTACTACGCACAATAAATGAGACACTGGTCAAACTTAAAAAAAAAAATAAACCCCAAATTTCAAATGTTTTTGTCGTTTTCATTCAAAATAGAATGACATAAATAATTAAAATTAAAAATTTAACTTTATTAGTAAATTTTATTAGATTGTTTCTTAAATTAAAATGATTACATTGAATTTAACCAACAAAAAAAAGATTTTAAGCAGTTGGTACTATCACCTAGTTAGAAAACGTCATTGATGACGTGCACGCATCTTCTCATAAATCAAACTTTAGGTACATACATATAGTACTTTGTTTATAAATCCATGCATTTTGACCTCCGTTGAGGTTCACAATAAGTGGAAAATCTCATGTGATGGGACACAAAAGTTTCTTAAAAATGTTGTTGATCATCTATATTTCTTTAGCTGTGGTTATATCAATGTTGATGTGTAACATTTCTAATTGTGCAATTACTATATGTAAAATTTCAGTGTTTAATTCGTAGATAAGTATTAGACAAGCTTATAACAACAAAACGTATTTGGATGATTTGCCAAAAATTTACATTTGTAGACTGTTTTTCCAACTATATACCTAGATTTGTCATTTTATAAAGCTAGAAAGCTATTGCATTGAGGAAAATGGCAGCTCTATGAACAATTTTAAAAGAACTCGTAACATAAATATGCGACGACAATGGATGTTGCGTGGCTAACGTTTAAATATAACCATATTAAAGTGTTACCACATTCATCGCCAAATTCTTTTATGATATATTTTGAGAAATAGCCAAAAGGTATTTCAGTAAGTGTGATAAATATTCCAGCTCCAGAGTAAACTCCTAATGGTAACGTATTCTATAATCAAAATATTAATAATTATATATATGCGATTTTTGTACTTTTACGAGAAATTCGTGAAGAACTCCAGCTATAAGAAATGAAACTATTTTGGTCGTCCGCTTACTACAGTTTTTTCGTAATAATGGGATCATAACGGTTTCTCTCAAACCGTTATATACTGGATAATTCCATCGTCTCCAAAACTCGTCCATATCAGGGGAATTCCACCAATCATTCTCAAATACTACATTTGGCATCCCAGTCAAAAGAGCGTATGTAGGATGAAAAGTTCTATAGAATAATAGATATCCCAAAAGCCAGAGTAGGTGTAAGAATACCTAGAAAATGTACTCGTGTGAGTGCTGAGATGGAAAGAATGAACCTTTTTCTTTCTACAAAATTGATACCTAATAAACAACTGTGATAATAGTTTTAAATCGATTTACTTATGAGCATACTGTTAATGAGAGGTAGTTGCTATATTTGACAGTGTGATAACAAGTGAGAGGTAATACCTCAGAATTAAAACTTTTATTTTATTCGATGGTATGGCCGGTATGGGTACGAACGCAGTGAGTGAATATTTTTTGTAATTTTCATGGCACATTTGAACACACTTGAATTACAAATTAATTTGCATTAGTTTGCGATTGATGGGATTAAGATTGAAATTCGTAAATTGTAAAATAATTTTATAAAACTTACCATAATTCTGAAAAATAATTCGACTATTTCAATTCCCTTAAAATTGTTTTGTTTTAATAAATTAAGTTCAGGTAAAATGAATTGGGCTCCTACAAAAGTCATCGTACAGATTAAACTAAACATGATGAATAGTTGCTTCACGCAGTCCTTCGTGGTAGGAAATGAGCGGTCCGGGTAGGATAATTGATATTGAATAGATGGAGTGCACAACATATATGTAAACACATTTGTTAGTGTAACGTTGGAAGGATATCTGGACAGTACTCCATCTATAATTTAAAAAAAAGTTTAATATAGTGGAGTGTATGTGTGGGGAGCGGTACAAAAAATTAATCCGATTAAATATGTTAAATGTTTCTGAATTGTAATAATACATACAAGCAATTCCATTAATTTTTTATTTTAAGGCGATTCGCCAACAAGCCTCTACAAAATTCGCTTTTCCGTTGAAAGTATAAGAGCTAGAGACTTAAAAAAACAACTGAAATACATAGTTACAAAGGCTTGTTGTATAGTCGTCTTGAGACACTTTGTGTAATTTTAAAGCCAAAAATATAAAAAATGAGTAGAAAACGAATTAGGAAACATAAACTTAAGAAGGATATACAAGTGGCCTGTCAAAAATATTTTCCAAATTAAATTTTCAAACCATCACAACTTCTAAAAGTAGTTTACAAAAGCTTTTAGGATTAAGCCCAAAGACCCCCCAGTAGATATGGACGATAAGTCTGGAATATATAAAATAAACTGTAAAGACTGTAGCCAAATTGGGCAAAGTAAAAGATAACTCAAAATTCGTTTTAAAGACCACTTGGCTCATTTCAAATATGTACAATCGTTGGGATAAATTTGTCTCTACATATGTTTGAAAATATTGAGAAAGTAGATAATATTTAATTAGTTAAGTAAATAAATAACAAGAATGAACTCGGCTGATATGAAACTTTAGAAATTCACAAAAAAAGGACAATTCATGTCCTATAGGCTTACCACAACTTTCTCTAAAACTAGTTATGTCATTCCACTTTAATTAGTGTAAATAAGTAAATAGCTCACTTTTTTAATCTTGTTTTAGTTGTTCGCTGATGATTACAGCCATGTATCTTGTGTGCCAATTTTGGATTGAATATTTTCCACAGTTCGGAAATAAATAAATAAAAACTTTATTTTTTAGGAAATTTGAATGCCCTGTATCTCAGAAACGAAGAATTTTGGGATCTATGTTTATAGGAGCAATCCACTTCACAATGTGTTTTTCTACAAAATGTCAAAGTCCTGATCATGAAACCTGGGACACGCTGTATATATGCGCCCAATGTAAGGTTCAGGGACCTTACTCTTGAATATTCTTAAATGAAGCAATTTTGACGAAATTTAGCAACGATCACGTTTTGTTAGAAAAATCGCGTGATTTTCGTCTACAAAATACTTTTGCAAATGGTTCGGAAATAAGAGCCTAAGCGTACCTATTATTCTCATTGGATATTTTACGTCTGCCGAAGTGATTCGTATATTTCTGTTGCGAATTCAAATTCACTAATTAGAATTTTCAATTTACGGAAATATTATCACTACAAAACATCTAGATTATAAATTCAGAAGTGGTAGCGTAGTAGGTCCTATTTAGGTATGTGGGGAAGTACCTACTTTTAGTCATGCTATAGATATAATACTTTACTTACACTTAGTGTTTGATGTGCCAAAATTGTTGTTTTTTGTTTGAACTTTGCCATGCGGATTTTTATAAAAAAATTGTGTGAAAAAAGATAAACATAGAATCATTAAAAACTGCTTGATTAGGAAAAGGTAATAAATATTAAAAACTTCAAACGATTGGCAATAATCTTGGCTCACCTGTTTCCGTACGTACCATCTTTTTTTATTGATTGCTTCCTTAAAGTTTTATTCACGTAGGCATAAGACCATGTCTTGATAATACTACACAATACCAATGTCGGGGTGATTATCCTAATGACAGCTGAAACAAAATAACAAGCATTAGTAATTATTAATAAAAGGGTAACAAACACTTCTATTTGAATAGATTAATGATTCAGAGCTTTCTAACTACAGTTACCTACTCTACTCTACACATTACCTACTAAAAAATACGACGTCTATGAAAATTGTTGAACATACTCTCTTTGTGTCTCTTTGCGATAACAATCTCTAGGTTGAGACGCAATCAAGTGTATCCAGCGGTGATTTTGTTACGGTATCACCGCTAAGTTCATTTATTTAAGGCATTCTACACTACCCAATTTTTTGACCATTTCCAAATTGAGACATGGTTGACAAAGTTCGTAAATCTCAAAACGAGGGTTAATGGTGAGTTGAAAGAAAAACTCAAAACCTCCCTTTAGTACAATTTATTGACAAGACGAAGAATGAACATGAAAATGAGGGGTCGTTTTTTTATATAATAAGTACAAAAAGTACTGAAACTATTGACAATGCAAATCAATAGGTGGTGAAATGGTGACGGGAGTGCTAAGAGCAGTAGCAATCTTACGGCATACTCTCAATAGATATTTATACAATTAAAATTTAAAGTATGAAACGGGGGATTATAATTTAAACAAGCGACATGTTTCGACACAATACTAGTGTCATTATCTTGGTCTTGTCAATAAATTGTACTAAAGTGGAGGTTTTGAGTTTTTCTTTCAACTTTCCAAATTGAGCTATAGATCGAATGAACTAATGATACAATTTTGTTTTCTTCACTCAAAGGAAGTACAATTAGATCTATGTGCCATTATTTTTCTATAACTCACCTACATTAGTTTCTCTTAGTCTAACTGTGATGACGAAAGCAACAGCTACAAAGAAGGCATTGACGGCATGTAGGGTCATTCCATTTCTTTCTGATATTCGATTCTAAAATGGTTCATTACAATTACAGAAATATCTTTTTAGAATTCGCGTCATAGATGCTATTAAAGCACTCAAATGACGTCATTTGCGTGCTTTAATAGAAATTTGGGTGTTTTAATATAACTGGTATAATTTAATTTTACTAAGTTGGTATTACCGAGTACATTCATAGCAAATGACTTCAATGTAGCAAATCAATGAACTGTATATCTATTATAGTATACATCAGTTCATTGTAGCAAATATACTGTAGTTAACCTTAAATGAATTTTGAATTGACAATTTGAAAAGTAGTACATATTTCCAATCTCTAAAAAATTCGCTACATTTTTATAATGTCAAATATTTATTTAAAATTGTTTGCAAAAGGCACAAACTTTAAAAAATAGTATAAAAAACACTCATAAGGCTTTTATGAATCATCCTTAAGAAAACTCGTGGCTGCGCCACTCGTTTTCTAAACTTTGATTCGTGCCATAAAACCTACCTTATTAAACTTGTTTCTTAATATACTATTAATTTTTTGGATGACTTGTTCAATAAATAATTTACCGACGTTAGTATCACTGAAAAATTTATTGGGGATTACGAGTTAACGCCATTAACAATTGAACAAATGAACAAATCTGTTTGTTGTGTCATACATTGACTAGAGAAAAAGTGAGTGTTCTGTGGACTAGAGTGTAGAAATAAGAACTGTCTATACAAATTACTTACCGAAGCCAGTAACTTCTCTATGAACAAAATTTGAACCATTTGTTGCAATAAACCTATAAAGTAAAATTGAATTATCTGTAACCAAATAACAAACAAATATGGATGTAAAAAGTGTGAGATGAAACAACTACTGTTACCTATGAAATTGTTTCCTTATACTTAATCTAACGTTATTTGATATTAGCCACACAAGGAAACTATTTCCTATAGTTTGGTAAAAACCTAGAACGTGTTGCTACCGACAACTATACCAGCTATTTTTCTTTTTAGAATAGTGCCCTAACGTTTTTCCCATCTCACACAGCTTTCGTTTCAACAGCTAAATAAGTACTACTTTTTAGACAATATCGACACCTGTGGTGTTATTTAGTATTCATTTGTAATGGCTTCCATGTTAGTTGAAGTATCTATGTATGCCCAATGTGCTACCGAACAGCATATAAAAATACTTACATAGCAGTATTATCCCATACAGCCATAAATGATTGTAGAGTGTAAGGCAAACTACCTTTACTATTTGGAAGGGATCCATTACTATTCCAAATCTAAAATTATTATATATAGAAGCATATTAATGAATTGCAGTGTAGGTACACTGTGTCCAAGAAATTCTCAAAATTCGCTTTTTATCGCATAACTTCGGAATTTCGTCAGTTAAAAATGTCATTTTGCTAAATTCAAAATATCCCAACTTTTCTCCCATTTAACCGAAACTCTATCTCTTACCGTTTTCGAAATCCCCATAGTGGCTCTCCTTATCTTGGACACAGTGTACACAGGGTGATTCGGGAGGAAATGGAAATATTTTAAAGACATGTCCAGGAAGCCAAAATAAGCAAAATAAGCTCATATGTTCAAATCTGATTTTCATTTGTTTAAGAGATCATTAGGTTTTTCTTTTTAAAAGTTAATCAAGTTAAATTTGACAACGTTGTCCTAAATGCCAATTTGAAACAAAATATTAATTAGGAGAATGTCATAAAAGTGACAGTTGTAGTTGTTTTACGAGATTATAAAAATGCCTTATATTTTCAGTCATAAAGAATATGCAGATATGGTGTTTTTAATGGTAATTCTGTTCGTTCAGTAGAAGAGTATCGACGTCGTTTTCCGAATCGAAGAATTCCTAATAGGCAAGTGTTTCAAAATGTTTTTACACGTGCTGGCGAAACTGGAATGTTCCCAAGTGCACGTATTGCTTCTAAAAAACTTGATTAACTTTGTAAAAAGAAAAACCTAATTATCTCTGAAACAAATGAAAATCGGATTTGAACATATGAGCTTATTTTGCTTATTTTAGCTTCCTGGATTTTCCTCCCCAATCGCTCTGTATATTATGTTTATGTATTTAATTTAGCACACATTATCGAAATGACAACTTGACTAGTGTTAAAATAGAACCAACAGTGTTTACCTTTTATAGTTATCCAACGCTAAAATAGATAACGAAATGATCAGCATCAGTCGTAACCAGTTCTTAACTCCATTTGCTGATCTGTGTAAAAAAGATAAGTAGAACTTACATGTTCACATTTAATTTTTATTAACGAAGTATAGATAATTGTAAGCGAATCGATTTAACGCCAACTCAGTCAGGTTTATTGTAATTCAATGGGATTTTACACATGATTACAGGATGATGATTACACGTGATTTCGTGAATTAAAGAGAGCGATTGTATTGCCTTTAGATAATAAAATTGCAATTAAATAATATTAAAAATATTCTAAAAATTTCTCTTATCCCAATTGGGAATAACAATAATAAAATTATATTGTTTTTTATCTTAATGATCATTTTACATCATTCTTTTTATCTTGATGATGATATTATGTAATTCCATTTTTATTTGATTACACTCGCCAGCCGTTTAATATCTTCTCAAATAATATTAAATGGCGCAGAGGCTTGTTGGTTCCCTTTATCACATACAACCAAGGGCGCCGCCAAAGAGGCACCCCCCCCCCCCCTCCTGGGAAAAAGAAAAAAGGCAAAAGCTATTAAAAATTAAAAACAATGTATGAAATCTTGTAAAAATAAATAATTTATACCCCCACCCCAGAGCCACGAACCCCCAATAGTACTGGTCCTTTTTGGGAAAATTTTCTGGCGGCGCCCTTGCATAGATTTCGCTTATTTTCATCTCACTTAAGTTTGAGAATTTGGTCATTTATCATTATCGAAGATAATCCTAAATGGCGGTAGAATTAAAATTATCTTATTAATAATTACTTACATTCAAATGCAAGAAGTAAAATAACAAAGTTTGACAGAAGCGTAACTTAGCGAGCGTTTGCTTGCTTCGCTTTTTTAATTGATTAACTATAGTGATAATCACAAAGAGCACAAGAGATCTAAATTTTTGTGAATGTTCCTCATAAATCGTCAGCATTTTGATTTTTTTATGGTTTTTAAAAATTCAGTACCTATCGTTTGGTTTCATAAAAATAGTCAAATTGTTGCATATTAAATAGGGTCGACCTAGGAAAGAAGAGGGTTAACAGATATAAAATCCACACTACAATCAATGGCCCCCCGTGAATGCGCGCCCTTGAATGTCATTAAATTGTTTTAATTGAATGAAAACTTCACCGAAAAAAGATGCCACCATAGTTTACTACCTATAGTACCTATCATGGTACATTAGAATTCTATTACCTACTCCTTATAATTAATGCTTTAAGTTTTTATAAGCTACAGTGTGAATGCATTTATTACTGCATTGTTACTTGTCACTTGTCGCAATTTATGATGGTACTGATGTAATCCATTTTGTGAGAAAGAAGCAAAATTGTTTTGCAGTTAAAATAACTAACTCAACATTAACAATAATAAGTTAAATTCTTACCTTTTGTGTTGTTGAGTAGATCTTCTTTCATCCATTTTTGTGGAATGAATGAGAAGATTGCTGTTTCACATAAACTGTACTTAGGTAGGTACTACAATTACTAATGTGCAATTTAAGAAAACAAGCAAAGTGAATTATTCATATCCTTTTGTGATAAATTAATGTTGACAAACATCCATGTTAACATGTTTATTGCATATATTGTATTGCATTCAATTAGTAAGTTCAAATTATCTTTAAATATAAACACTAGCCACTTTAAGAGAAAAGAGTATAGAAAATTCGTTAAGTCAAAACGTAAAATTTGTTTAGATTTCAAGCAGAAAAAGAAAAAATAATAATTGAGTAGATTAGTGGAAGTAGATTCGTACTCTCGGAATCAAGTGCGGCACTGTTGGAATTCTCGAGATGCGGAAGACCAGGACTGTGGCAAGAGGCTTCACACAACAACCAGGAAGAGACTTTTCAGGAAACGTATATGCTCCGGTGGCTCAGTTGAGCACCATACGACTAGCGGTTGCCTTCTCAGTGCGTAGAAAGATGTATTTAAGGCAGTACGACATTACTACTGTACTGCTTATCTAAATGGTAATTTAGAATAAGTATACCCCTTGAAGATCCCGATATATTGCATTACATGGTTAGGAAGAAATGGCTGTATTGTGGAGCAGTCTCTGAAGCAAGAAGTATGTTAAGTAGTCTGAGGAACAGAGATTAGGTGTGTCGCTTGAAAAAACACTTTACGGGCTGAAACAAGTTGGATACGTCTGGCAGAAACGGTTGGACCAAGAACTAGAAGATTCGGAGCAACTCCATCTGAAGGAGGCCCGTGTCCTGTACTTACAGCGAAAGAATGACAGTTTAATGTTAATCGTCGTGTATGCTGATGATATCCTTATCATGTCAAGTGGCATTGAAGGAATCGACCGTTTCGGAGCCAGCCTAAGCAAAAGTTTTGGCACGACGGATCTTGGCAACGTGAAGAGATGCCTCGATATTGATTTTGAGCGGGATGATGACAACATCAAACTAAGTCAAGGAACATACATCCGTGATATTTTGTGACGTCATGGTATGGAAGAGTGCAATCTATTGTCCACACCATTGGACGTCAGTGTGAAATGGACAAAGTCTGAGCCTTGGTCTTCATCGGAGTTGGTTCACCTGAGTTGGTCGGGGCAGTACTTTACCTTGCTGTAGCAACGCGTCCTGGCGTAGCTCATGCTGCACGTTCTATAAGCCAATTCCACAGCTGCAGATTGAGTGTCATCCAGGGCTTTGTAGACGCTGACTGGGCACGACCGAAGATCGTTGACCGGTTACGTTTTTACTATGAACTTGCTTCGAATCCAGTTTACCACTCCAGGAGTATCATATTGCTCGCGAGGCCGTCGGGTTAGGTGTGCTTGATCTACAACACTTACCATCGGAGGAGACGTCTGCAGTTACAACCGTTCTTTATCCATTGCTCGGTGTGTATCATTGTAACTTTATACACTGCATATCTCTAACAGAACATCAATGAGTGTCGAGGGTCCGGGCGTTATCTTGATGCAAAATGGTCCTTCCTCTTGTACCCTTCTACATTAGAGTTCAGAGTAGGTACGGCGATCCTCTAGTGCTAGACTGAAAACATGACTAGCAATTATTCATACCAATTTTGTTTCGGCTACTGGAACCAATTCATGTCTGACACTTCTAATAGAGGAGAATTTAACTTATCAAACTGTCAACTATTTTTATTTTCTTAAAAATACAACACAAAATGTCTTTAAAATAAAATATATAGTTATTGAGTGAAATTATACAACAAAATAACACCGAGTGTGTGGCCCATAATTAGTTGTAACCATACAAGAACGTTTCCCCGTTGTCTTCCAAATCTCTCACTTACGTATTTTGTAACAGATGACAACGGTATTTGTGCAATCATTATTAGAATCGCGCTGCCATAACCAGTTCGGAACGGTATAGTCCACTAAAATAAAGCAAATTCTGAACACAAACGGCGAGACTTTACGAGTTTTGGCAAGCCAGTTGTTATTACAACTACTAAAAAAAGTAATAGTTTTTGTGAATCTAAACTTTTACCACAATTGAGTTCGAACTTATTGTTTACTTTCTTAACTAGGGAAATATTATTTATTTTGACGTTATCTCCTTTGATTCAATTATTTTAAATTGTTCTCCTTAATAAAGGAGCCTTCTGGAGGAGTTTCTAGTTATACCGGTTAATAAGCCACTGTGTACTTCGTAATCGGCCGACGTTTCAGCTAGTTAGGCCTAGCCTTCTTCGGGGAACTTTATTAAACAAATTAGGTACATAATTAGTTAAGGCAGTTTACATGTGATAAGTATTAAGAATTAAGGTTACATTTAAATGTCAATTATTTAAAACATGGACAAATACACTAAATGATTATACTGGTCACTTGACCGACTAGATACAAGGTATAACCATTTAGTGTTTTTGTCCATGTATTAAATAATTGACATTTAAATTGTAACCTTAATTGTTAATACTTAAGAACCACATAGAATCTGCCTTATCTAATTATGTAATTTGTTTAATAAAGTTGCCCCGAAGAAGGCTAGACCTAACTAGCCGAAACGTCGGCTGTTTACGAAGAACACAGTGGCTTATTAACCGGTATAACTAGAAACTTCTCCAGAAGCCTCTTTTATTAAGGAGAACAATCTTAAATTATTTGTTTTGTGATTATTTTTAAGAATAGATCGAGTTATCCCAACGACTACAATGAAACTGACCCAATGCTATTTGAAACGAATTTTATACAATTCTTTACAGTTGATTTTGAATACCAATGCAGATCCATTGGATCTTGGTCGTTACCTAAAAGCCTTTGTATACTATTTAAAAAATTTGTAACCGTTTGAAAACAGAATTCAGAAAGGATTTTCTAATGTTACTTAATAATTTCTTAACATAGTTTCTGTTTGTAAGACTGAAATGTATGTATCAAAAAAATCAATGAAATATGTTTAGTTGGTATGCAATGAACCTAATAATGTGGGAAGTTATTTTATTGTTATCTTCCATTTTTTCTATGTAAATTTGAAGAATGGAAAGTAAGAATTTAGTTTAAGGAAAGTAAATTTTGTAATCGAGAACGGGAAAATATCATCCACAGTACCTGATAGGAAAGTATGCCAAAGTAATTTCCAACTCTTGAAAAAGTGGATCATGGGAACGTGGACATGCTAACTTTTATCTTTGGTATCAGCATCTTGCGTTAGTATATTTGAAATTTATTTTTTTTAAAATAAGTAATTCTTGGAAAAACCAATTTCAATGACATAACAAGTGAAAATTTAACATACCATGTACTCATGAATCACTCCAGAAATGACGCTCACAAAAAAAGCCGCTTGATGTTTGCTGTAACCCATTTCTTTCGCAGGTATAAAAATCTCTTCCTTAACAATCAGATGGAATTGGTAATTCCATGTGGACCAATAATCTGCAACGTTGCTCGAATTCCACCAATCTTTTGTCAATGAGGAGGTTTCGTTGGTACCCCATAGGATGGTAGGTAATTTTACATACGTTTGAATTAAATACGCATCAAAAAAAATCAGCCATTGGAGGTGTATGGGTAACTACAATTATTATAATATAATTATTCATTATCTATAGGGAAAACACTTAAGTACTTACTGCTAACGTCAAACAAGTACGCGCTAGTTGTAAATACTGCTTCTTATAGATATAGTCGGTTGTATTTTTTAGTTCAGGTAGGACAAACTGGTACCAGATAAATACGCATGTGTATATCAATGCAATACTATGCATAACGAAAATAAAAAATGTTTTGTAATCTCTCTTCCCTTTTTTCCAGGTGTTTAATCTATACAAAAAACATCCAGAACAAAACATACACTTAAATACATGTCTCAAAGTGACTTTTCCAGGATATGTCATCTCAGTTTGCCCATCATTTCCTGCGGGAAATAACCATTAAGTGATTACGTACGAGCTTAATCTCATACCAGACTTGAATTTATTCTGCAATCTGATTCTTCTATTATTCAATTGATACGAAAATAATTTCATAGTCGGAACAAATATATGTGCTGCTAAAATAAATCCAACCACTGAAAAAATATCTATGGTCAACACAAAAGTCCCATATCTAAGTGATGTCCTTCTATACCACTAATAATAACTATAACATGATGTGTGTCGAAATATATTTTGTTAGTTTTCGAAATGTACACCTAAAGGTTGCCTACGTGAAGTACCTAACATGAATTTTAAACCAGACATAAAGAATAAACCTTTTAATATTTACATTTCTCTATATTATATTATGTAATTATGCTGTAAGTTTCCTTCAGTATTTCTAATGTTAGTTATGCGCTGAAATTCGAATGTCTAATGATCTAACCAAATTTTATTTATGGATTATTAAAAAAAATTAGAAACATTACCCTGCTTCTGAGTACTTCACACTTTTTACTTACATGGATTTAATTTGTGGTATAGACAGAAATACGTAAACACATTATAAAGAAAAAAAACGTTAAGTAAGTGAAGAATTCCTCCCTTATTTTCAGATATTAATCCCTACAACGAAATGATGTTATTGGTGTTTTGTCATTATTATAATCACTTACAGAAATTAAACATTTTTCAATGATCACACAAAGGAAAGTTTGAATTATATTCACTAAAAAGGACAACAAATAACTGAATAGAAATTTGAAACACCTTACATACCTAAAAATAATATCGCTATTATATACCACCCTTCATGTATGATATCACGTAAATCTACCGCTATTTGAATAGGATTCCTTATGATTCCATACCTACAAGGAAAAAAAAGCTAAAACTTGGGTCAATTACACTGATTTCCTTTACTTTATTAAAAGGGATCGCTATTTAGTATTTAATGAATTAATTCAATGCCAATAAACTTACGTTTTATAATTGTCGAGAATATTCATCAACACGAAGCAAATCAAAAATATCACCAACCAATTTTTGAAGCCATAATTTTCATTTTCATTTCTGCAATAAAGCTATAAGTCACTTTCCAATTAGTACCATATTGAAATTAAGATTGTATTACTTTTAATTTATTACTTCAAATTGGCGAATAAATTAAAAAATATACCGGAGATGTATTCTGTATACTTACCTTTTAAGTGACATCTTATGTTATCCTCTGATACTTCTGAAATTTATGCAATTCTGTATATTGCCATTGATTAGGTATGTATATACACGAAGTAGGTATTTATAATCAATGATATTGCACATGCCATAGATTGAATGGCATGGAGAAATTTAACACGACTAATATCTAATTATTTACTTACTAAGAAAAAATACAACATAATTCCATTAAGGTAAAACCTTCAATGATAATAATATACACTGTGGCCCGAAATAAAGGAGTACATTTTTTAATCTGAAATAACTTTTTTGTTTTTAGGGCGATTTATTTTCTTTTTTACCTCAGCATGTCCCCAATATGAGTGCAAATTTTGGTATAAATAAAATGTACAGGGTCGGACTTACAAATTTTTTTCTTTAATGGTGCATTTGTGATCGTTGCAAATGAAACATGTTTTAGCTAAATTTGAACTGATATGCTCTTTCGGTAAGGTAAGTACCCAGAACACTTCCGTACAAACGAAATTCTCCGAAATTGTAGGATTTGCGAAATATCATTTTTTTATTTAAATGGTACTAAGTACGCGCATTAGCCATAAACTAAAGAAAAATATCGAATTTTAATATTTATGTAAATTTAAATGTTTTTCTAATATCTTCACTAAAACGGAAGCTCCTTAGCACTAAATTACATCTTTCCTGCCATTTCTTCGAACGAATGCAGTTTGTATGGAACAACTTTGAACAGCGTACAATAAATGGGGCCATCAATTTATGGCGCAGAAGGCTACAAGAAGTGGTGAACAATCATGGTGGCCACATTCATAATATTTTACTTTAAGTTATAAATTATGTAGCTAATTTTCTTAGTTATAATTTGTGTTATTTAATAAAATGTATTATTTCCTTATTTCAATAAAAAAATGATATTTCGCAAATCCTACAATTTCGGAGAATTTCGTTTGTACGGAAGTGTTCTGGGTACTTACCTTACCGAAAGAGCATATCAGTTCAAATTTAGCTAAAACATGTTTCATTTGCAACGATCACAAATGCACCATTAAAGAAAAAAATTTGTAAGTCCGACCCTGTACATTTTATTTATACCAAAATTTGCACTCATATTGGAGACATCCTGAGGTATTAACCCTGTAAAAAGAAAATAAATCGCCCTAAAAACAAAAAAGTTATTTCAGATTAAAAAATGTACTCCTTTATTTCGGGCCACAGTGTAGTGTATCTATATAAAAAGTGGTGTCAATGTAGCTTAACGATAAATTGTATCTTTATTTAAGAGAATGACATTTTTAATTTTGTAATTTGCAATAGACGTAAAAAGTGTTTTTATGTAAATGTTATGTAAATGTTTTATGTAAATTTATGTATCCAAATATTGGATAATAATTTAGTTACTTTTGTCAAGTGTGCCTTAAGAAACTTTTACTGTGATAAAGTGAGTGTTTTGTTCTCCAAAGAAGACTTGATAAAAATAACCAAGTACAAAATATTATGCATCACGGCTACCCATGGCACACTTGACAAAAGTAAATAAATTACCGATTATCCAATATTTTCCTTATTTAGTTATTTATGTTCTTATTTTTAATCCAATCGCAAATAAATTAGTATCGTTAGATTCGTCAAAAAATCCTCTTTTCGGAAAGTGGATGTCTAAAAACGGTCGCCATTTGAAAAATAATAGTTAGACACGAAAATGTAATTTTTCCAACTTGTCTTATGCCTATCTATCATACTAGTCACTAAAATTGTGCGATTGTAATTTTCTGACATCACCTGAGACCCTCAGATTAGTTTACGTCCAATCATGGCCATCTAGATGCAATATTAAAAATGACTCTAAAAAAATGAAGTAGGCGTAAAAAAAATTTTAAAATTCATATTCTGATTCAGAATTGTCTCAGAAATCCAAAAATGTAACAATATACAGGGTGTTCCATTTAAAAATTCAAAACCGGAGCCATTTCCGGCGAAACCGGAAGTGACCAGACGGTGAAAAATATGCGAAAATTTTCCTCTTTACATGCCATTCACCTATACCAAATCTCATTTTAATAGACCGATTATTCTAGAAGTTATGGCTTGTCTAATAGATTCGTTGACACCCGGTATAGATATCTCTACTTACGTTAAAATAATAACGGATACAAAAATGACAATGACAACTTAAAAACCAAAAACGAGACTAAAACGGGCCTTTCACGCTAACATTTTTGTGAGTTTTGAACTGTACAGTTCATCCATTCAGTCCAAAACTCAACGTGAAGTGGTCAATTCGATTTGGATCTCGCCTTTCTGGCGAGATCTGCGATCTTTCAACATGCTGAATAATATTTTTAATTGCACAGGCCACAGATAATGCGAGAGCTGGAGCGGTTAAGTGCGGAAGAAATCCTTGAAGTTCATCGACGACAAAGATAGTGTGTGATAACAAATGTAGCTTTGAACAGAGACAACCAATGATACCCGTCGGTTTGGTTTCGATCAGGTTCATTTCGACAGTGGTGTTCACATAAGAAACCACTCTTTGGAATAAGGAGTTATGTGACCTCTGTCTTTTTTCTTTGCATTTTGGGATTCTCTTCATGTTCCATACTTCCTCTTCTACCTTACCTATATCACTATAATTTTTTTAATTTCTGTTTGTTTCCTCCAGTTGCCAGTTCACACTTTACCGGTGATTTAAAGCAGGACTGACAGCTGTGACTCACACTTATCCACAATTCGACTATTGAAAGGAGACAGGTTGGCCATGTTACATGAGATAAGTACCAAATACGAAGTGTCCAAGGGCGTACGCAGCTTTTTAACTAGGGGGGGGGGGGGGGCAAAAAATAAAATTGTTAGGAAACATGTTTAATATTTATTGCCTATGTTATCCCACAATTCTATTCAATACATTTAAGCATTTCTTAAAAATCATATAATTCCCCTTGGGTATAAATACTATTTACTTAGGGCCGGTATTTCCATCTCCGTATAAAGTAGCCTATAGTTGTACGTCACAGTTAAAGTCCCCAATAACAACATTTTCGGTATTTCCACCTTCGTATAACTATTATGTCCCAAATAAATGCCCAACAACTTTATACGGTGCTTTTTCTGCGTGCAACTATACGTTATCCGACGAATAACAAAAAGGCATGCGCAATATACCTACTTATGCTTTATGCACGATTATAGAAATATAGAATATAACCTTTCTTCTTTGTTTACAAAATATTGTTTGTAAATTTTTTAAATGAGGATTATGGATTATGGAAGATTTTTTGGATTTGTTTGTATCTGACGACGAAGAAATTGTGCGCATAATAGAGCGTTTGTGGGATGTATTTTTATCTCTATCCATGTTGTTACAGTCGCTGAAACATCAACCCGTATTTTAAAGTATAATGCGAATTTCTAATTTGAATTTTGAACACGATTAATACACTCCAGAAAAATAAACCAATGAAATTAATGAATTTCGTTTAAAACGACCAATCACATAGCATACTTGAATTACCAATAATCGATAAAAAGCTAGGTACATTTTTAATAAGTGATAAAAATTTTCACCTTGTTTCATCATCTCTCTCTTACGTACATTTTAGAACATACTTTCATTGCTTTTTATTTAACTATAAACTCGAAATTTACCAGCCTTTGGCGCAATTCGTCAAACGTCAAAAATTTTTTTGAAATACTACAAGTCGTGCATTAATCTCCCTAAAATACATTCGATGTTAATTTTTTTCTTTCGATAAAATTGCTTTTTAAGGAACTCAAATTTGATTACCATTTGGTAAATGCTCGAGTTTGTAACCATGGTAATAAAATTTTCGTGTAAAAAGCAATTTATCGATAAAAAATCAACATCTTATGTATTTACCCCCGAATAAAATCTTAAATTATTCATCTCTTTCTAACTCACCTGAAACACTGATGTTTCATCCTTTTTCAACTTTTATAAAAACTGGCAACCTTGCCTAACAAACAAGTTCTTTTCGATGACTACCTGAGTGTTAGTTAACTGAAACATTTCGTGGAAATACCCAATTTTGCTATCGGGGACATAAATGTGAAGGGCAACTGTATGCCGAAATTAGTTATCGGTCGGTTTATATGTAAGATGGAAATACCGGCCCTTAGTAGAAAGGCCAAGAAATGCTTAATTTCTTCAATACGCTACTTAAATTATGACCAGTAATAAATTTTAATCTTTTGCGCGTTAATTGGAAAATTTTTACCATATTTAGCACAATTCGTTTTGCGGCCAGAGGGGGGCACCTGCCCCCCCCCCCCCCTGCCCCACTTTGCGTACGCCCTTGGAAGTGATGAAGAAGAGAAACTGTTGGTAAATAATTTTATTAAGTCGTCCAGGTCCAACTATACAATCCATAATGTAGAGTTGGACATTATGGGTTGACAAAACTTAAACAAAGTCGTGAACTAGCTTTCTAGTATGGTAAAGCTTTAAATAAGATAAATTGTTCCATTTTTGCAACGGTAAAAGGTGAAGAATAGATTCTAGGAGTTTTGAAGGGATATCTAACAATCTTTTGTCGAAGACCAGAAAACATAAGTTTGGCTCGTAATGAGCTTTTAATGGTCAAAATTTTTTCGTGCAAATGCATGATGTGCGACATTATTTCTGCGTCTGCATAAATAGGGCTTAACACTGAAAATGTGCACACTTACCTTTTATTTTAAACAACCAGCATAGACTCTTTAATTTTCAGTTCGTAGCAAAAGTTTTCACCAATCTAGGTTTTATGGAAATTTGTTTAAGAGTCACCCGTCTTTTTGAAAGCAGTCTATGTACTAATAACTAGTTGTTCTTTTATGGCCGGTTATAGAGGCAGTGGAGTCTTCTTATTCGCTATCTTCAATTGGGAAAGCTTAGTTTAGGTGCACTCCCATTTAATAATAATCTAATTCGTCTACCGCGTCGTTCATTTGATGTTTTGCTTCAATATTTAATTTTTTTCCTGTGTCTGGAGTTGATCTTAGGTTTTTCATTTTTCCCCTTTTAGTTCCTTCTTTGTTCGAACCCTTTATTACTTCTCCTTAGGTTTTCTTCATTTGTTTCACATTTATTCTTAATTTCATTTTTTTTTCATTACTTTTGTTTTTTCCAATTCAGTTTATTGAAGCGCTCCCATAATACAATCCCGTGCTTCTGTTAGTTGTATCCCAACAACATAAAAGGACAGTCAATTCTTTTATGACAGGATATAGGAAGGAACTACGTAAAGTAGTGTTGTTACTCTATGTGGAATGAACGCAGTCGCATGTATCTAAATAATTATTGTTTCGGTTATAACTACACGATGACTATATAATACGTAAAATAAGGTGCTAAACCAAATATTCAACAATAATTCAAAAATATACTAAGTAATCAAAGCTTTAGGGCGGTAGGCGTGTCGAGGTCGTTTGTTATTAATGTCACTAAAGTGTCATTCTAAACAAGCTTTTAAGTTTCCTGTGACAAAATTAAAAAAATTCTTCAAAGCGGCTTTCCCTTTGTAAAGATCACATAAACCGAAATCGAATACGTTAACTTTCATTCATTCAAATACCTACCTACTGTCAATGGTACTGTTTCGCAAAAAAAGGGCATGCTAATTCGCATACTAATTATGTAGATAATTGGTAATGCTTTTCGTACATTTGATGTAGGTAGGTAATTGCAAAATTTAATTGCGATCGAGTAATGGCGCGTGATCGTAATTTGATGTAACTTTATCGTAATTATAATGTAGGTAAGTATATAATTTATTTAATTAATTTGTACAACTTCGTAATAGTGCATTTTATCTATGATAATTATAATATATAAATTAAGTATCTACATGATTCCCCTTCTAGATACATGAGCGTATCAGAACATTTAAATTAAATCCTAAAATTCACTGGAAATTTTAGCTCAGTTTCTGATTCAATTGCAGCCAGGGCCGGCGCTTACGCATTTTGCCGCCCCGTGCAAAAATATTTTAGGCGTCCCCTGTCAAACAAAATTGACCCCCACCCCCCCGCGACAAATAAGTCCACTAGGTACTTGCAAATCTCGCTGTGTCACAATTAAAAGTCGACACAAAACTGAGGTTAAATCGCGGTGATACACCGTGGGTGAAATCACTTAAATCCACTTCCATCAAGATTTTTCATTACCCTTACCCATACCATTGATAGTCAATGCCCATACTATTTTATAATAATAAACAGAACAGAATGTGAGACATAAACGAAATTTCTGACCATACAACCGAGCAGGGAAGGTCACACCAGATGTTAAGGAAATTTTTAAAATTGCTTCTAAATTTTAAATAAAAATGATGATGATAATTTGAGGCTTTCGATGTTCCTCGAACTCTCAAGATAACTACCCAAGTAGTGTTCGGTTTATACTGCGTCGTTATGTTTCTTCCACAGTCTGCGTTGAAAGGCAGATTGTCTTTTATCTTCTGAGCCAAAACAAGAATTTTTGGGACGGTTATCCCGGTGGTGGTGAGCTGTTACGTCTAGGTTTGCCAGGCCTGACTGCTGAAAGTGAAACCAAACTTTCTGACGTTTCGTAAGACATTGCAGCTTGTATCTTCACAGTGATAGGATTCCTATTTACGAGGATGGATAATCATCCCAAAATCCTTGTTTTCACTCACAGCCTTTCAACGCAGGCTGTGGAACAAATATAACAACGATATTTGTACAACAGGATTGTAAGTATCTTAAGGTTCTATTCTGGAGCCATTTTATTATTCATAAAGAATTTATCTTTTTTTTAGAAAGTATGGTTCGTCGTCTGCAGTAGGCGGACTATACAAAGTTGTTAGGAGGATGAAATTAGCTGAGAACTATAGTGCATTTGGTATTGAGCCGAGGTAATAAATCAGCCTGTCAGGCAGATTTCAGTGTGGTAGATGAGAAAACTATATATTGTAAATAAATTTTAATTTATTAACTGTATGGAGTGTTATTGTTCACTCTTTTACAAATTACCCACTTTCGACGCCTATGAACCCTTTGTCGAAGTATTTATCTGGGAGCTTAATGAGGGTTTCCTATTGTCAACGCGGTCATTTTTAAAGGGTCTTCTATTGTTTGGTGGTCTTAGTACGAAAGAAGCGTCATTTTCATTTTATGTTTCCGATATTTGCAAAATTTATTATTGAAAACTGATGTGCCGCTTGTATAGCAAAAATACGATACTATACTTGAAGTAGTTGATTTATTACTTCGGCTCAATACCAAATGCACTATAGTTGCAATTCCAATAATTTGAATTTAAATTCTAAATCACATACTTACTATAATTTTCAGCAACTCAATTTATATCCTTTATAGTCCTGTCAATGAGTGCGCAGAAGAGGGGTGCAGAGTGCATGAAATATTCGACAATTTTTGACTTTAGGACTCATTAGGAGTAGTTAGTAGGTAAACATACTAAAAGTGAGCTTAAGGTGGGAAGGGGGGTGTAAGAGGGCATTTTTGGATTTTTAGATTATATCTCGGAAACGGTGAACTCTAGAAAAATTCTTCTAAATGAAAATCGAAGGTATGTAATTAAATTTCCTATAAAATTATTTCTATAGGTACTTATCTGCCAAATTTCCAACGGTTTTCGAGATATACGTTATTGAAAATTGATAATCATTTTTACTCTTTTTGTCAAATATTTATTTCCCGTTTTTTTATTTTATAAAAAATTTAATTAGCTTTCATTTTCACTTAGAAGGATCCACCGTTTCCGAGATATAATCGAAAAACCAAAACCCACCTCCGTCCCACTTTAAGCTCACCTCCGAGGGGTGGGGAATTTTAGTACCTACTAACTACTACTAATAAAGTACTGCAGTTAAAAATTCTCGCATATTCTTTCAGTCGCGGATTGGGAGAATTTTCTGGCCCGGGTTATAACTATAAACCGGCCCTTAACCTACATCAATTTTTTCCTGTGACCTGTGTGTTTCAAATCTTTTCTCTGGATTCGCGATACATTCATCATTACTTCTTTCTCCAGACATCGTTTTCTTTTTTCCTCTGATAATTCGTCTTGCAGCAAAGTTAGACTCAAAATATGATTCCTTTTCCATTTCAACTTCAACGAAAGTATTACCATCACCATTATCGTCATTATCTGTCTTGGTTTGTTCTGATGCTTCGTCCATTCGACAATTTGCTCAAACTACAAATTTTTTGGTAAGTGACAATACTGCCTTAAAATTTCTAGAGTCCGTTTTGAGGGTGGTAATGGTTTGTTCAACCATTTTGAATGCCATAATAGGATTCATTCCGTTGGTTTGAATGTATTTGGATAATGGAGTTGCTGATTCAAAAATCTTCAAAAAAATATGAGCACTAACTCAAACTTTTTCAGCGAGTCAGCTATGCACTTTGCCTTGAAACGCGCATCGTTTGCGAAATTTCCTCTAGGGTTAATCCAATCTCTATAAAAGCTGCATTTTTTGGATTATTGTAATGTCCAAACATTTTTGTTACAGCTTTATCCTTCGCCCACCAACGAGTTTCTCCAATTGACGAGATTTTTTTCTTATCAGTCACGGTGTCCCATATGATACCAAATAATGAAATTGCTTCAACGCAAACGCTGGTGGTATTAGCCATCACCAAGCTCATCGTATGGCATTTTTAGGTAGCGGCCCAGCGGGTTTTGCCCGATTGCCCTCCGCTCCAATCTGGGCCTGTATTCTCTGAACTCTGGACTGCATAACTGGACTATCAGGCATTCGTATGATAATAAAAATTAGCAGACATAATTTCTTGTAATTTATTGCTCTTGCAACGTCTGAGGGATAATGTTTGGTCCAATGTCTTAAAATTGTTGTAATTTAAATTGACTTTCTTCGCGTAAAATCCTAGCAGCTTTACAGGATAACGTATACATTCACAAAACAGTGAGTTAGATTGTTAGAATCATCAGGTTAAGTTAGGGAATGATCTCAAGATTGCAGCAGGACCAGACATGATGCTCCTTATCCAACAGCAGTCAAGCATGTATTATTCATTCCAACACTGATACGTTCAATTTGATAGGTTGAAATTGTAAAATACATGTACTAATACTATTAATTTAAGAAAACTACTGCGAAGATCTAGGATGTAGTGTTAAGTAAGTAGGTAAGCTATGGGACAAAAATATTGCACCGAGTCTACACTACATCGTGTCTACTACTCAAAGTTTTGAAAAACTTAAACTGCAGGACCAATTTAATCAAATGTTCCATCCATTGACCAAGTTTTGAAATAATTTTAAAACGAGGAAACGATATTTCAGATCCAACATTGGTGCACTTAGAAACCTCCATTTGAAATAGTTTTACTGATAAGTAACATCCACTGAACTCTATTATTGAGTTCAGTGGTAACATCTAATAAGCGTATTTTGACTTAAAAAACAGCTTATGAAATACATAGCATGAATAGTTTGTTTGTTCCGTTAAAAGTTTGTCAGCAAAACATATCGTTACAAAGATATAGGTCCTATCGTATTTTCGCACACTTTTGTCGGCACAACTTTCGAGACTGTGCGTGATTAGTGCCGCGTTTGTGCCGCTAAAAGTTTGTCAGCAAAACACACCGTTCCAAAAACATTCGTCGCACAATTTTTCGCTAAAAATTTTTGCATCTTTTTATTAATTTTATCATTTGAAAGGGTTAAAATTGTTCATTGCATCGACTATTATTGATAGAGGGCACTAAAAGATTGTACACAATTGAGTTAAAAAATAGTATAAAGTACCTATCTTAGCATGCAAGCCGCCTGGAGGAGGCCTTGCTTTATCAAGAGCCATAGGTTTTTAATAGAATTGGTATAATAAACATAGGTCCGTTAAGCTGGCACAACCCCTGTAGCTCAATCAGTTGAAACGTACCAGATAATTTAGTACTTATTTATTACTAATTGATTACCCAAAAGCCAAATTTATTACTGTTGATTTAAAAAAAAAGTGGTTGTGCCAGCTTAACCGTTAAGCTAGCACAACTCAAAAAAAAACAATTAAAATAGCTAGTACCACACTAATAATTGATTACTAATTGATTACTAATTAATTACTCACTATTTACCAAGGACTTAACCATATTTAAGCTCTCAAGCCCCGCGCAGTCCAAAATTAGACCCGCACAGTAATGTGGGGTAACCCACCTCCGCCAAATCGTTATTCGTTATTTTAAACATTTTTCCAATGATATGTGAACGTACCCTAAGACAACTAACCACCAATCAAAATACATCGACATTAATTGAAAATCAATCGTAACATAATGTTTGAACATAGGTTAGAAATTTATTACTCCAGCACAATCAGTACAAATTAATTTTTACATGGATTAATCGATATATCAATGCTTTAATATAAGATAGGAATTGATTACTCACTCCAGCACAATCAGAACAAATTAATTTTTACATGTATTAATCGATGTATGAATGATTTAATATAAGCAAAGAACGTAGTATATATTACCTTCTTTGATATAAGTTAGGAATTTATTAGTCCAGAACAATCAGTTAACATTAATTTTGATAGGATCCATATACGATGTTTTAAATGCATCTCAAAATGGGGCTAAAGCGAATAAAGGTGAGTTAATAATAGTCGCAAAACCTTCCCCATAAGGTATTTATTACAAATAAAATGAAGTTGAAAGTTGAAAGATACGTTTTGAGCAAAGATTGATAACTAAAATCTAATGCTAAAAATTATGTTGAAGTTACATGAAATTACTGGGAGGATTAAATTGAAGGTTAAATTGAGCAAAGATTAACAATAAACTAATAATCGTTTGCTAAATTACGACATGTTTCGACATTTTGTGAATGTCATCATCAGGCTAAAACAATTGTTGTTAAGCAATAAATTCTTAAAATACAATCAGCATACTTACTAATAATATAAAAACTGGCAAAGGTTGAAGTGATGAAGTAATGAGGTCGAGTGATGGCGAATATTAAAGTAGTTAAGTTTACATTGGCGAAGCCGTCAGGTTCGAATCACTGAAAACTACTATTTAAACCGAAAAGGGGAGACAGTCAATAAGAATTACTTACAAGCCCTAATAAGGAGCCTTTTCGCTATTTTCCCAGGTATAACTTTGACTTTCGTGGGACATGCAATGAAAACCAGTCGAGAGTGTCTTAATGTTATTGATTATTAGTATTACAGAATCAAATTTACCTAAACTTTTTTTTGCTAATTTAACACCAAAAGAACATTGGGAAATTTTTCGGTTAAACACAATATTTCCTTAAAAAATGAGCACTGTACATGTGGATTCAAGATGTTAGTTGATTCAAAATTTACAAGTTACTGTTATTACACATTACAGATGTAAATACTACGTGCATAATTATACATAAGTAGTATAGTTTTTTTAACTGGCCATAGTATAATCTTCGTTTGAACGAGGACTACATTAATTGAAAGCGGAGGTAAACGACAAAAGTTATAGTAGATCCATAATTGTATAACTTTACATTTGATTTTAAACTCCCAAAAACTACCTACTATGCGTAATGTGAAAAATTTATAATAATGTAACTAAGGGGGAGATTGTAGTAATCAACTGAATGTCTAAAAAACTACCTAATTAAGTAAGTGTTAATCTTTACTTGAATAAAATTAAAGTGTCATGAACATTTGCATACAAATTTCTTGAAACCGAACGTAGAACTTAATAAATTAATAAGAATTTAAATAAGTTGAACTGTAGATCTTGTTCTTCCGCTGTGGGATGTCAGTAATAATACATCAAGGGGCGCCGGTCTATTCATCAACCTCGCTGACACTATGACATATGGAGAACACTGCCACGGGACCGTATCAAATATCTTTAGTTATTATCATCATACATTTTCTTTGCAGATTGCCTTTTATTTCCTATTTTCACTAATCAAAACGACAATTTCGGGTTGGTTAAATTTACACTTTCTGAAATTTAGTTTTTACATTTTTTGACCCATTAAATTTATTCGGTGTACGGTGACATGTTACATGTTACTTCGAAATTTTGCATATAGTCACCCACACTTATTGTGACCTAAAATTTTAAATGGTTGGGCTCTATTGTTATTGTACAAAGGCGATCTTATCTCAGCTGCAAATGATGAAATGGCAACATAACATTCGTTCCATTACATTAAACAACTTATTTCACAATAAATTCAGTTTGTTTTTGCATCGCCTTATATTTGTTTGCTTTTTATAAATTTCCAATTATATATAAAAATATAAACTATGTACAAAAATTTGCTTAAACAAAATTCTCATTTCACGCCAATTTGCTTCTACTAAAATCTTTTAATAGAACTAAAAGTATTTTTCAATGACGTCTTAATTTAGCTTAAAACAACTAGCTTTATAAAATATAAACGGGGGTACACGCGATTCTCGCGTTTTGCGTGCTTTGAGGGGAGGGGGTATCTGTGCTTGTAGGTTGTAATAGCTTTTGTGTTAAAATATCACAGCTTGTTGAGCTGGCTTAGTTGCTTGAAAAAAGAAAAAAAATTTACATTTTTGTACCTTTTCAGATTTTGACCCTGTAGGTATTTGTAATTTAGCAAGTTATTAAAGTAACTAAAATAAAGGATTACATTTACTTACATTTGACGTAAAAATCACAAAAATGGGTTGATATTTGGTAAAGATATACGAATTCGTTCCTATACCTACTTATAGTAAATTTTTACCAATTATTTAAAAAAATGTAAAATGCAAACTTTTTGGAATAGATTTAAAACCAAAAATACATAATGGCCCTTTCACAATGTTAATTACGTCTTTGCACATAGTCTTTGCCCAAAAATTAACGAAAATATAACAAATTCCGTGTGAACTTCATAAGGATAGTTTAGAATGAATTTTGAATGTAAAAGAACTCAATTTGGACACTGGCAACTTTTTGGGAATACGAATGGTCTTAGGGAGAACGTTTTAACATTCATCTTTAACTATAGTAAAACTAAAAATACCATAAAACATAAAATGTACAAATAGAAGCTGGTTTAACGTTGCATAACATCTGTTTTATAGAAAGACCTTCTCTACCTTAAACAGTTTCAAATTTTTGTTTATTTCACTAACTAAAGGCCTCATTTACACGTATATGTACAGCAGTAAATATGGATTTTACTTCCTCTTAATTACAATATAAGTTGTATATTTAGAAGTATAGTCAAAGTATAGGTATTCTCTTTGGTATAGTGTAACGTAACAATACACTTGCCACCTACTTTCATCAATAGATATTAAGTTAAATATGTAGACAAAAACATTTTTCTCGGTGAAAACATTCGACTATATATGTTACCTACGACATCGTCCATCGTTTAAAATCTCTAAATTCGAAATAAGCACACAAACATATGTACCTACATTTCGAAAGTTACCGAAAGAAGGTATCGGGACACTTAAATTAGTCTACGATGAATGCTGTTACTACTTTTTACATCATTTTAACCATGAAAATGTTAACGCGAGGCATAATAGAATCATTTTTCATCATTTAAATAACTTTTCAACTTGAAATAATTAAATTTCCATAAGGTAAAACCCCTTTGGAAGTATGGACTCCTGCAATGTAAATTTCCATGTTATCGAGGAAAAGTTTCCGATACTTATTGTCATTTTGAAAATTTTCGCGAAAATACTTTCTGGCATCGTTTTAATGTTCGAAATGGGTTAAGGACCTCGGACAGACAAACTTTGCATGTTTACACAAAATTTTCACCCAAAAATAAGCACAAATAGCGAATTCTATTTTACACGTAATCTCCATAAAGAAACTTTGAACGTATTTTCTAAGTAAAGAAAATATATTTAGACACAAATACCGCTTGAATAAGATGACGGACTTTTATACTAAAATGTTTAAAACTTACTTTGAAAAAAATTTGTGCAGATATTTACGTGGTTTGCGGGGTATCTATAATTCCTATAATTGTAGCTTGTAGCATTAATTTGTAGGTTATAAATTTATAATAGCTTTGGTTTTAAAATATCACATCCGCATTCGTCAGGATTCGGCGACTGTCGGAAAAGTGCACAGCAACACAAACATATACACACGTCTCGGTTATTATATAGTGATTATGTATAGAAACATTTCAATACAGCCAGTCACGGAACAAATTGGATTGATACCAGATACCAGAAGTCTTTGTTTGATCACAATTCAATATAGATCTAATGCAGACTTGATACTGCACTTAACACATGTAGGTAAACAAGTCAACTTGTTGGTTGGAGAATTCTTGCACAGCATTTTGAACATCTGATTGAAAACTGTAACCTTTCAACCTCTTTTTCTTCTTCTTTCTAGAATTTCATTTACATAGTTCCCCCTTTACGCCCCTTGGTTAGTTCCCGGTGGTCATCTGCTGTCAGGTTTTCTTACCATTACTTATTTGGCTAATCTTTCGTCGTTCATGCGTTGGATACGGTTCCTCCAGTATCTTCTTGTATCTGTCCAAAGTGTTACCACATCTTCTATTAAGTATCTTGTCGTATTATCGTGTTTCTAACACTGTCTCTTAATATTCTGGCTCCCATCGTTTGTTTGGCCTTTTTGGTTTTCATTTCATTTCCGCTCCATAATTTAGAATGGGTCATGGGCATGTTTTATAGGTTCGAGTCTTATTTTCTGTCGTCATGTATTCGTTCCGCCATATTATGTCCTTTAGCTGCCCTGATACCACCGTTGTCTTAAAAGTCTGACCTCGTACCGCTATCGTTGTTTTGGTTGTTATATAAACCCCTTTTTATCTGCTCGGTTATTTTTTCGTCTGCAACTAATTTTTATCAAATTGGTCCCTTTTGCTTATTTCCTTATTGTGTTGTGTGACAGTTCCAATTCGCCTAAAAAGCATAGTTTGTAGACTACTTCACTATCTGCTCATAGAATTACTTTATCAACGAAGTATACTATTTGGTGCATTGTACTTCCTGTTTTGTAATATGTAATAAATAATAAATAAATAAATATTAAAAATAAATAAAAATACTGGACTTGTCGTATCCTTTCTGTCACTGTGGGACCTGTTCAGTGTTCAGTGAATTCGTTCTTTACTTTTAGTGTCGTTGTGTTTTCTGAATTCAAATCTTCAATAGTTTTAGTTAACTCTCTGTAGTTGGTTCGATCTTTTTTCGTTTTCGTTCCTATACTTTTCCTGGATTCGTTTGGTATTGCTGCTGAATCGGGTGATCATTTCATGTGTTAGATGTATTGTGTTTCATGTCTTTGGTGTACTCCTTCCAGTATTGCTCCTTCATCATTAGTTGTTTATTCGTTTTCTGACCAACTTGCATTGTTCTTATTGGTTATTGTCTTTATTTCCTAAATGCTTCTCGTTTCTCATTTGGTAAGATTGTAACTTCTTTTGCAAACTATCTATAATTCTTTGTGTTCTTATGACTTCATTTGCACTTTCTCGAACGTTTTCTCCCAGTTTCTTCCACGCTTCCTGTCACTTTCTTAGATATTTTTAGTGCATATTTTGACGTAATTACTGATTGAAATAGTTGTTGTGTACTAATGTGGGAGAGTCATTCAATGTAATATTCCGTACATAAATACCAACTCTTCTTGTTTTTTTTTATTGTGCTATGTACCTACCTAGTTGCAGCGATATTTGGAGAGAATCTGTGGTCGTCTTTACTCTTTACTGGCGCTGACGAATTTATATTGTTATATATTATTGTTTAATAACCTCTGTTTATGTTATGGTATATTATAAACAAATAAAAATTAAGATATCTGCAATTTTAAAAGATCTTCCAAGCTATGTGTGTATGGGTCGTCAAATCTTCTGAACGGTGTATGACCAACAGAGATAAACGCAACGAACACCTATTACGAGGACTTTATTGAAACTTTTTACATATATTGTTAATGAAAAGTTTTTCATTTCCGTGTTTCCACAATTTCGGCGATTTCAACGTCAACAAAGACAATTAACTTATCGAGAATTGTACTTAAGTTACGTGTTTAAGATTGAAAATGCAGTGTTACGCACGGAATTTATACCGCTTTATCGTCAATACCGTTTTGAATCACTGTACTTTCTAAACTTCTGTGAAAGAAAATAAGATTATGCAAATTCGTAAAGTTGTCACTACCAAAATAGTGAAAAGCTGCCTTACGACAACTATTCTATCCCCGTTAGAAGACGGGAGATCTATGCCATCCATTATTTTATTTATAAACATTATATCTAGTAAGAACATAAAATAATTTGAAAAACAATATTTTTATGTAAAGAACGAATCTATTTGTATAATTTGGGTCACTAAAGCTACTGCCTCGATTGATTTTCATTATAACGTAAAATTGAACAGTATAATAATAAATATTAACACTAACAAAAGGAAGTGCAAAAATGATTTTAACTTTAAGTAATTATACATGCCGCAGAAAATGTGGCATAATAAGAACGACACATAACTATGCCAATGATGTTATTAACTAGACTCGCCTTCTGTTACACGGGCATTCTGGTCCCTAACCAGCCATGTCTAGTCGTTCCGCACAACGCCCATTTCCGTTGGACCATTGCTTGTTGGCAATCTTTCTGTACACATATGTATATGAAAGTAATATATGATATGATACGGAAGTTATTTTAAATTTTGTTGAAAATTACTACATTAATAATTTTATTTTTGCGAAGTTCATTCATTGCAATTGCTTATAACATAACATAACGACGAAGTGAGGTACTTATGGGTTTTTGTCTTTCCCGCAAGAATGGTTTTACTTATTACGTTTTAATTTTTGAACTATAAATTTACAAAATTATCATTGCGAGTTCATTATTTCAAATTTCAATTTTGAATTTAATTTAAACTTTTTAACTTTAAGTAGCGGTAATATTTTGCGTTTCGAATTTTGAAATTTGAATTTTCAAATTATAATTTAGCATTCATTAGCATATTTTGAGTTTAAATTTTTTATTTCAAATTTCTGTTTTGAATAGGAAATTTTTGAATTTTATGTGGATTTATTTAATTTACATTTTATATTTACATCTTTGAATAACTTGAATACATACTTTGAATTTGGAATGTTTCTTTTTTTTGTGAGGCTATTAGATTTGGGAACGTATTACCACAGATGTACATATATTATGTACATCTGTGGTATTACAGTGCAGAAAAATCTACAATTTAGTGGGAGAAGTATAAAACTTTGTAGGAATGTCCCCATACCAAAACAGTCATTTCGCCCCGAAGCAACTTCATTCAAGTTTTAGTGTGTTGTTTTAAATATCAGGTGTGTTTTAAATTTTTGGTCGATAAAATTTTACTACAATTTGATTAATGTTATCTTTGGTGTTAGGGTTAGGGTATATAAATCCCGTTATACGGAACTTACAGCGCCCCTTCAAGGATCGTCAAAAACACTTTTCAACCATCATCATATATTCGTATGACTCTCAACCCCATCGAACGGATACTCATTCCCCGTTACGAGGGTCAGCTCGAATTCGGTTCAAGATATAGATAGTACGTAGATGGAGTAGCTGGAGATTAACCTTGGAGTATAATAATAAGCAGTCTAGAAGCTTAATGCTTATGTCATTTAACTACCTTCCTGGCATCTTGTAACAAACCCGTAAAGAGCATTAGACATCCTTAATTAGTCAAAGAGAATCACCAATTGCCAGCAAAAGATCCAGATTTTTATGAATTCGTTATTTGTTAACTCTTGTATATTTCTTTTTTCTGGCATATTTGGAAAGAAAACACCACATGTAACTTACCATTATTCCATATGAAAAATGAAATGAGACACCCGGTTTTAGATATACCTACAGAATTACCAAGAAAAGGCAATGATCACATGTCATGTAATAGTTTTTTTTTGGTAAACCCAGAAAAGTGTACAAGCTAACACTACTTCCACCCCCAGTATGATAAAATATCACCTCCACCATAATTTACTAGCTAATTTTTAACTTTCCAGCTTAATCGTCATGACTGTATTATCTGTTGTTTCAAATTGTTTTTAGTCGTTGAACTTTTAAGGTTCACAGTTCGTTCAATTAAGATGAACTAATCATGAAGTAAGTTAAGATAAAGGCATTTAAACAAGATAAATGGAAAAAGAAGGCATTCTGCATTTTGACATAGAACTGAGACCAAATACGACTTTAACCTAAACAGCCCTACAGTGCACCTAATAACTTATAATAAGATAAGTGTGTGTCCCAACACTTTCCAACCGCAGTCAGTGATGGATTTTAAGTAAAATTGCAGCGGGTCTGGGCATTTTTTTTGTCAAAAGTGACCCTATTTTGTGGTATTTGCGATGTAGCTATCCCACCCACCAACAGGAGCGAGGTTACCCCTACAATAGTGGGACAGTGTGCTGCATCGTTTTAAAGCTCATTTAATCTTCCTTCTTGATCCATGGCTTTGAAGAGATTGCGTTTTAAAATCTGAATAAGTAGAATTACAATTACCCTGCCCTTCTAAAGTTCGTTATTGTTCCCAAAAGGAAAAGAAATTTGTATGGAAATCAAATCGGAGACAGTGCTTGTAAGATGTAAAGTTCAAGTTGTTCCTGTTCATGAAAACGAGAAACTACCGTGCAGTTTTTAGTGACAAATACAAATATTGCGTAAAAGGAGTTGATCGGTACTTGAAGGTGTGGAGAAGAAAAAGTAAAAGCATAAGATATGCCAGTTTTGAACGTATGGTAGCCCAGTGCCCTTAACCGATTTAAATACCACCGGTCAAGTTTCTATGTTTCTTCATGAATCACCCTGTATACAGCTGTCAAAAATAATGGCTTTGATATTTCTGGAGTTGAAATTGAGGAACAATTATGAATGAAAATTTGTCATGTGAAAATGAACAAAATTAATGATCATACGTGCTTTTAATTGCATTTCTACACCGTAAAATATAGTTTTCTAAAACTTTAGTACGAGTAGTGGTAAAAGTTACATTTTCCTCTCTAAAGATGACAGTAAAATGTATTGTCAACTACAGTGACTTTATTACAAACAGTGACGACAAGCAGCGATTAGCTCCACCCATTCGCCATTAGGAGGCAAAATTTTGGGCGGGTTTCTATGAACTCAACGGTGGTATCCTAGCAACGTGCCAAATTCAAATAAAAATTACACGCTGATCAAAGGTAAACACAGTCAGGCCGCCATTATGAGGCAAAATATCCCACCGCCAATAAAAAACGATACATCGCTTGTCGCCACTGTTTGTAATAGAGTCACTGTATTGTCAACACTACTAGGAAAACAAAAAAAGTACATTTTTAATATTTAGACTCAAAGTTATGAATGTAATTTTCACTGATATTTTTTTAATGATATTTCTGCAATTGTAGAAAAAATATCGTGTCAAACACCAGAGGACAGAATTTTTTCAACACTCCCTCAATCGTGAAATTTTGAGCTCAATTTAAAAAAAAAACGCAACTTTCTTCTCTGTTTGTCGAACTAGGGCGCTTAACATGCAATGCGTTGATAAACACACACCGTAAGGTATAAAAGGGAATTAGAATTTATTCGAAAAATATTAATGCTTAACGTAACAAATTTAATTTTAAAATTGCTATAGATACTATAATATAGTTTATAACATTATAACACACCCTTATGCACTTCATAGGGTAGTTACATAATATCTCCACGGAATGTGTGTCACGTTTATTGCATATTTTAAAATACAAAATGTGCTTTTTCTTTTTCCACCTACCTGTTAGTAGAAGAATTTCAAAAAATGAACTACCTTTTTCAAGGAAGAGCTTTGACATGAATTTTTTTGTATTGGGTGATGAGGGAATTTGTTTGGGCATTTTGGAAGTGTAATTTCATCAAAATCAACCACAAATATGCGTTTCTTAATGGTACGTTTATGTGCACTTTTTGTAATTTATCAGTTAGGTAACTGCAACAGCTTTGATGTGTTTTTTATAAAAATGAAATAGGTCTTCTAGGTTATTTACGTCCGTTTTTTCTTAATATAACTTATCAATGGTAAACACCTCCTTATTAAATTTAAATTGTAAGAAAATTCTAAGCTTGTAAATTACCGCCCTAACAATCGAAGTCAGCGACGTCGGGCGTCCGTAAGAGTTTACGGTTGGCTTCGCCGTTTCGCATGGTTGCATACACGTGGCAGATGGGGCTTCTTCAAACGTTGCTGTCACCACAAGCCGTCACACTCACTGACCGTATATACAAATAACGAAAAACATCAGACAAGAAGTTAACTGGAAGAAAAGATTTTGTAATTTTGCTGACATCACAGTGGTTATTTTTGGTGGTTTAGTTCCCTAAGACTATAAAATTGAAATAGTTTTCTGTAATAAGATAAATAACATTCCTCTCCGAAAATTTATTTTAATTAAATTTTATGCAAATTTAAAGAAATATAATTAGAAAGTTATATTTACTTAAAGTCTTTGGCTATGTTGCAAATGTATACGTTACGTATTTAGTGTACGAACCCGTCATGCCGAATTTGCATCTCAGACTCATTTGTCTTGTAGTGTCCTGTCTACGCATTCAAAATTAATTATTCAAAAAATTAAAGTACAACTACGTGGAAAGTGACAGTGAAATGTATACGTGAAATATTTACAAAAAGGTACGCGTAATAACTTTAAAATTTAACATTTATTAATAGCCATTTAGTGGTAATTTCCCCATAAGTCCATATTAGGTATTTTCGACTAAATCTTTCAGAATTGTCACAGCTTTTTTGTACACATTACTCCAATTCTACAATAATAGGTACGTAACAAGTGCACTGAAATCAGAAAAGAAAGACCTTTCAAATGACGTATCACTTGCCCCATCATCCCTATTTAAATTTTAGGGGTTGTTCTCACAGCGCTAAGGGATGAAATCACTTCAGGTTGAAAATAATGGCGAAAGTTGTCTCCCTTGATATAAAAATTGACGTCTTTTCGCGTTTCCCAAAAAAAAATTCCCTCTGGCCAGAAACCCGTCTGTTACCTTTTCGTTGGGCCACCCTGTATATACCTAAAATATTGATCATATTAATATCTACATCTTTTACTTGAATAATTTTTTTAAGAAACGATAAACAAGAAAACTATGACCGATTTTGTTATGAGACTGCAAAAATCAGTTTTTTCCACATATCTCGATAAGGGTTGATATTTGTGAAAATTTTATCCTTATATAAAATGTTGCTTATTATAAGAATTCCTAAAACTTTTATTAATATAATTTTTTCTAAAAGTTGTAAACAAAGGAGTTATCGTTAGGGGATGGAAAAAACTAAATACGGGGCACTTTTGAAAACTAAGGGTTGAAAATAGGGGTGCTGCGGGTCAAATCGTTTATTTTGATCTAATTAATAAGTGTACCTAATTTCACACTTCCCGCACAATTTGACAGACATTTGCGATTTTCTCGATGTACCGCTACGACTATACCTGCTGCATAGTTTGCACTTGCCAACACTGCAGCAGGTAATTCGGCAAGCTTTTCTAGCTCCATAACTGCACAATTACGAATTTACAATCACTTTTTCACAATGATCAATAACAACTTTTTTTGACAATTCGCATTTTAATATTTTTCAATGGTAACGTGATTTTTACGTGAAATTGAAAATGTATGGAGTTGACGTTATTTTCGAAATAATTTCTAATTTTGTCACAAAAAAAGAGTTTACGGTCAATGAAAAAATATTGTACCTAATCAACTCATTTGTTAATGGGCGATTAATAAACTCAACTACTAAAGGCACTCACTTGCAGGGCCGGTGCTGAGGTCTTTGGCGCCTGCCTGCCATTTCCACTGAAGCGCCCCCCCCCCCCCCCCCCCAAACTATGCGCACATAAAATCATCGACAAATTACCAACAATGTCAGCAAATTCTCACTGATCCAAATCCGGTACCAAAATAATCACCTACAATTCAAATTCTCTTTTAGTAAAATAAAAACTTTAGATAAGGAAAAAATTTGAAAATAACTAGAAAATCTAATTATAATTATAAAAATTGGTATGTAATAGACATTGTTAATACATTTTCAAAAGTTTCAAAATGTTTACTTAGCGGTTACTCTGAACGCCGAATCGATGTAAAATATTTTCAAATGGCTGGCAAGATCAATGTGAGGAAACCTTGCTCAGTCGCAGAGGCCCCCTTGCCATCATCCGAAGATATACCTACCTCTGGATGGTGGCCCGTATGAAGGAAACGATTTTTTAAGAACCGTTGAGTATTATGGAAGGAAGATCTCCTTAAAATTTCTCCTTACAGCATATGCAATATTTCTACACTATTTAATAGTAATGAAACAATAAAATATATTTTTTGTTCAAAGTAATGCTGTGTGATACTATTAAATTTATACTAAAACACACTATCAAATATGGGTCCCATTTTTATTTGTTGTCTATTGGAAGATACAACAACTTGATGATGATTTGTTGGAGACGAAAGGAAAATTCTTGAAGATTAAAAGATGAAAATGACAAATTGGTGTTTATTTTGCGATTATTCTTAAAATATTAATAAAGAAGAAATTTGAAAGGATTATTTTCTTCAAAAATGCTAAAAACGAGAAGTACCTACATTTTGGAAAGTAAATGAAAATGATTTCTATAAGTTATGCATTATGCAACTTAAAGTAGAAGCTAATTTCAGTAATTTTAATACTTACCAAACCTCTAATAAGACATGCTGGATACTTCAATTCAAAAGATATAACACTTCAAAGTCGAAACCGAGTGGTCCTGCAAATATGTATGAAATATTTCAGCTGTACCTCTCGATATCGCTTCGAGCAGATTTTTTTGTTCAATAAACAGATTGATAGCATCAATATTATTTTATTTATATAATGCCTAATCTTTATACAATTTCAATTTTTATTATATTAACAAAATAAATAATTTTATAGGCATATATAAATGCACAATTTACAATTTCTTACAAAAATTGCACCTTAAAGCTTTACAAGCAAAAATGGGAATTTTGTTTTAAACATATCTAAAGAATTCATTAAAATACTAAAACCCACTTATAATTTATTTATATTTACAAAATAAGTACATCAATATAACGCAATTGTTTAATGAGCCCGCTTTGTGTGAATTGCACAAACAACAGAAAAGTTTACAAAATTGTTACCGACAGACACTTAATGAGATTTTAAAGCTCGATGAAAATCACTGATAATAATATTATGCGCACATCCATGGGTTTGTCAATCACATCACACGTTATCATTAATAAGCTAAGGAGAGTTCAAATGTGTGATCCGGTAGGCGTTAATGCCGGATGACTCATTCCAGAATTTACCATATGCATAGCGGCCGCTGTATTGCCAGATTGTAAGTACATATAATAATTATAATTTTGTGCCGTGTGATCAGCTACTGGAGGTGATGGTCCTGGAGGTAATGCAGCTGCCGCCGGTGAATGAGGTGAACGAAATGCAGCCGAATGTACACTCGCTAAAATATCGGATACCGAATGTGAACTGGGCCAATGTGGTCCTGTATATCTTTGAGGCGGAGGCGATTCCAACTTTTGTTGTGGATACGGGTAACTGGGATAAATCGTATTATAAAGTGAATGGGAATGCGCCGCCGTATGTACTAATGACCCTATTTTATTTCTTAATATTCGACTAATTGAACTAACTGAAGGAACGTTATACTTGTCACAAATACCATCGGATAATAATCGATCTCTAATTTCCCACGCGAATATTCCAGGATCTTTTTGCTTTAATTCCTTTATATAGGACACCACCTTCGGCGTTGTTACCCGAGGTTTGGAACCACCTATCGCGCCTGGCAAAATCGAACCCGTTTCGTGGTACCGCGCCAGAATTTTTGATACGCAACCATGAGAAACACGAAGTTGTCTTGAAATATCACAAGGTCGGACCCCCACTTGCGAAAGTTCTACAATTCGTAATCGAACTGCATTCGGCAAAGGACGTCCATTTACAAAAACACCACCAAGTTGGTTCACTTCACCATACTGTTGTACTTGTCCTTCTGAAATAAAAAAAAATAGTATTATTCAAAAGGTTTTAAGATGAGAAGATGATTTCCTTGGTTTTTTGTTACAACTGGTAGAAACTAAAGTTAAGTAGTTTTTGAAATACGTGCAAGTACATAACAAGGACGTGGCGTTAAAATTCCAACCGACATCGACACGTGTAGAAGATACTTATTAACTCAGCGACGGATTATTCTTTATTAGCGCCCTAGGGTATATTAATAAGAGCACTTTTACTAATAACCATTCTAAAAATGAAGTAAAAGAAAACTTACTTTTATTTCGTGAAAATACACTTTGAAAACTGTAGTATGTTTTTTTACTATAACCAACATTTTTTCGTCCCACTGTTGTTACCAACTTGCATAAACGGTTTAATTATACTAAACTGATTACAAAGGACAGCGCCCCTTTACACTTTGCGCCCCTAGGCTACAGCCTAGTCAGCCTAGTGGGTAATCCGCCGCTGTTTAACTGTTTGTAAATTATTACGAATTCCAAGAGAATTTAAATGCAGCAATAAATGTCGCTACAAAGTTATCAACGATATTCATTTTATCTGCTATATTTCAGCTTTACTTTTCAATAAATTACTAAACGTGGAACATTTTACACGTTTCAGAACAATATTATCGTACATTACTAAATATCACGATCGTCACCGAAATGTATACCTAATCAGTAATCACAGTCTCTTAGAATATCAATTTAACCTGCTTGATGGGAAATATTGCAGAAAATCGTACGATACTAATTTAGAATCAATAGGAAAATTAATCTTGGTATGGTTTTCGGAGGCAACAAAAAATTTCTTGATAATCTTCTTTAAGTTGGCTAACCTAACTGAAATTATTAGGCGATATTTTTTGACATTCACTGTCATGGTGAACGTCAAAATGTAAAATATTTCAGAAATTACAATTTTATAGATCCATCCAGCGCCAACAGAAGAAAACGTCGGGTGGAATACTAAGTGCACCCACTAAATATGAGAACTTGAGAAGGCTGGAGTGTGGTGAATACCATCGTCTATGCCAAGAGCTGGAAGATTTCCCTGCGAGATATTTCCATTACTTCCGCATGAGCAAAGAACTGTTTGAAAAATTGCATGGTTTATTGGAGAACGTCACACTAAAGGAAAATGCAAATTATAGGAATATGGAGTAATTTTCTACGGTCAAATCCCCCCCCCCCCCCCCCCCCCCCAAATAAGTTAACATTCTGCACTCAATTCTAAATCACATGGTCAGTCGTAAATTTTCTCATTACCGATTGGGGATAGTTTACTCGACCTGACGAACTCTCATGTAGAACCCCCCTCCCCGAAAATTATCTATAGCTACGCCCCTGGGAGCGATGTTTTTCATTGTGTTTAACAAAGATCATATTTCATACTATATTAATTCAAATTCAAATACAGGCGGAAAAAGCATTTCAGCAAAATTCTTGATTTTGAATTTTTATACATGGAATAGGTACAACACTTAAATTGAAACACCCCCCCATAAATTTGATTACATCATTGCTGTTGTACTTTCACCAATCTAATGGAATCAGAACGTTTAATATTAAAAAAGTTAATGTTCAATAAACGGATAATTATGCGAACTCATATATTTTATTAAGGCCATTGTTATATTTAACAATAGCCGCAATTATCACGCTAACCGATTTCCAAACAATTAACAACTGATAATCAAATTTAATTCCTTATAAAATGGAACACATACCAACTCGACAATTTAATAACTGTGTTTGTAAACAAGAATCATAATAATTTACAACTTAGGGCCGATTCGCCGTGTTTATTTAGCTATTGTATATGATTGCTTCTGCGACAGAGTAATTTGCAGAATTCGTGCTCAGTATTTCTGAATTTTGGTAAATTGTTTGCCTATTTTGTAACCATACATATATATCACGTTTCATAACATCGTAAATAGTAAAACATATTTGTCGATAAGCAAAACAATGTGGTTGAAGTGAAGGTGATGCTGAGCAATATTACCAGGTGTGGCACTGCTGTGCAATTTCTAACGGGGGATCTATTTTTAAGATAACCTCTCATCCAATTCCCATTGAAATCTACTTCCGTTATAATTTTTCTTCTCCGTTTAATAAACTATGAATTAATCGAGCGTAGGTAGAAGTAATGCTCGATAAATAAGTAATAATAAAAATCTTTAGGTATTGAAAGAAGAAATAATTCGAATTTCATTTGCTTCGTTCTACTCTCAAAGGAAATGACAATATTTCGCTGTTTTAAATATATAATTTTTTTGACATAGCATAACCGTATAAAATTAATATCTATTATCCTCAATTTACTACCACTAAACATTCACCAGCTTATGGATGTCGAGCAATTAAAGACTTATTTGGCAATAAAATTGAAAGGAGCGACTCAATTCCGTTTATGAAATTAATAGATACAACCGAACAGCTCTAAAACTTTAGATGTGCTTACTATCATCTACGAGTTTTATCAATAAGTACCTACTGCCTTTAATTTGTCCAAAAAAGGCAACATTTACCTACTGTTATAGTAGTTTAGCTTGTTGTAAGGTCTTCTTTGGAGGACTGGCCGTTATGATTCTGAAGTATTCTGAAGAAAGTTAATAACGGAGATATAGAACTGTTTTTTGATCAGCTGGTGACCTAATTGATGATTTAGATAACTTTCCCCCAAAACACCATTGAGTAGACCGAATTTTAGAAAAACTATTGCGGTATCATTTTGTCAGGATATCAAATCTATTGGCTTATGTTTATTAAATTATGGAATGAATATTTTCTCACAAGGCAAGAAGTCTTCGATACCTTTTGGTGGTATAAATCACAGAGCTATGCAAACCACAAAAGAATTCATGATGATTTGATGATAATAAAAGACATTAAAATCCACCACCCATAACTAGAACTGGATTTTTTGCCCGTCAAGGTTATATAAATTCCTAACTCAGCACATAAGAAACAGAAAGAATAGCGCATTACTATATTCAAAACTATTTGTATACTCAGTTCCACATGAAATCAAAATGACCACCCAGTAAAAATAATGCTGTACGATACGCCTCCGAAATTATGCTAAAATAACACATCATTAGCGCGTCGAAAATGAAGAGCTTTTCACGAACTATTAGAATATAAAAATTATTAATTCATAACTTCGTTGTGGCATTGGCATGCTTTATAAGCATGATTTAGAATAGAATTTAGAAGTATCGCAGAGGAGGGTTTAAATGCAACATTGCCATAGAGGGTGTAAAACTGGGTCGTGAGGTACCTACCTGACCGATACCTTTCAACGTAATCGTGACGCTATTGGATATGCATTACCTTAGCTATTTATTTATTAACTTACTTACCTGGCGACTAAATTACATTTAGAAACTTACTAAAAACATCGTAGAAGCCTTTGATACGACGCATGAAACGTCGAAAACGCATTGGGTACAAAATCATTCCATTTAAATAAGTTTTATGTAATCATGGATATGATATCCGCAACGTAAGCAGTGATAAAATTAATCTAATGTAATATTTATTTATATCATACCATTGATACGTTTTTTAAGAATTGCTTGATTCGTCTCGTCCATAGGTATACGTTATATGGTAATAATTTTTAGATATCAGCTTAAGTTTATTTATTTTTAAACTTCCTTGTTGAATACGAATTTACTAACATTTTACGGTGATAATTAACCTCATAGTGTTGTAGACCAATCAGACATTAAGAACAGTGTCACATGCACCAATCACAAGTTTTTTTAACTGAAAAGAATGTATGCTACTTTTCTTGCCGCTACCTCATTGTTTTAGCAACCTATATTTAAAAAAATCAAATGTCATTTTGACAAAAGTAAAAAATTTGACGTATTTAACGCTTCATTCAGTTAATTCTCCAACCGAAGATCATTCGTTCTCAACTCTTGTCAGGCAAGATTTTTTTGTATGAGCATTGATTGCTAAAAGGTAATTAAACTCGATCAAATTCTTGGGAAAAGAACCCTCGCGCTTCGCGCTCGGGTCTTTTCGTCAATTTGATCTCGTTTAATTGCCAAGCAACCAGTGCTCATACAAAAAAATCTTTCCGACAATAGTTGAGCACTTATGATCTTACTGTTGATAATTAACCTCATAGTGTTGTAGACCAATCAGACATTAAGAACAGTGTCACATGCACCAATCACAAGTTTTTTTAACTGAAAAGAATGTATGCTACTTTTCTTGCCGCTACCTCATTGTTTTAGCAACCTATATTTTTAAAAAAATCAAATGTCATTTTGACAAAAGTAAAAAATTTGACGTATTTAACGCTTCATTCAGTTAATTCTCCAACCGAAGATCATTCGTTCTCAACTCTTGTCAGGCAAGATTTTTTTGTATGAGCATTGATTGCTAAAAGGTAATTAAACTCGATCAAATTCTTGGGAAAAGAACCCTCGCGCTTCGCGCTCGGGTCTTTTCGTCAATTTGATCTCGTTTAATTGCCAAGCAACCAGTGCTCATACAAAAAAATCTTTCCGACAATAGTTGAGCACTTATGATCTTACTGTTGACAATTACACTAGTGGTTTTTTCACTTTCAAATTCTAATCAACTATCGCAGTATCCGTGCCCGCCGTATAAATACATAGTTTGACATTTGCGAATAATTTATTGCATGATGTTTGTGTTATTTTAAGAATGAGTCCATTTACGAACGGATTTCTAAATTTCTTGTTCGTTAAATTGTCCTGCCGAATTTCACTCGAGATTTGTATTTATACCAAGTAAATTTGTGTTGTTTAAATTCTAATCTGTTTCCTTTAGCAATTTGACTCGAAAAACTGTCAACCTAAAAATGCTCCACCTTCGGTGTCGCATTTTTATTAGTTGACAGTTTTTCTCGTCTAATTGCTAGGCAACAGATTCTTATTAAACAACCCAAATTTACTCGGTAAAATACAAACCTCTTGTGCAATTATAAGTGACAATTCCCTTCGAACATATAACAAAAGGAAGGAACATGTATATGGCAAAATGAGTAACATTAATGGTTTACCAATATGGCTACCTACTGTGACGTATTCCGTCGAGTCATTGGTGTACTGTTAAGCAGGGTCGTAAATCCAACATTTGTATGTTTACGCGCCTGCTGTAAACAAAATAAAATGCATAATTCTTTTTTTTAATTGTATTGCCCTTTAAACATAATTAATTTGGTATGCATATTTCTAATTTTTTGCACATTCTCTATGTTCTTAACCGTACAATGAATTCTACGCTACTGGTAATTTTTTAATTTTAAATCGACAAACTGCACGCTACACCCGTTTGACCAATCACAAATGGTTTACTGTTACGTCACTGTGACGTAAAGCCTGCGTAACTTCCGTTACATTGTACCATCTACTAAACTATAGGGATATTCCTTCCTGTTGTTATATGTTCGAAGACAATTCCACTCAGAAAATTTCAACCAATTAGTTTGCACAATTTTGAATCATTCGACCAATTAGGAATGAATTACACTGACAATTGCACTAGTGGTTTTTTCACTTTCAAATTCTAATCAACTATCGCAGTATTCGTGCCCGCCGTATAAATACATAGTTTGACATTTGCGAATAATTTATTGCATAATGTTTGTGTTATTTTAAGAATGAGTCCATTTACGAACGGATTTCTAAATTTCTTGTTCGTTAAATTGTCCTGCCGAATTACACTCGAGATTTGTATTTATACCAACTAAATTTGTGTTGTTTAAATTCTAATGTTTCCTTTAGCAATTTGACTCGAAAAACTGTCAACCTAAAAATGCTCCACCTTCGGTGTCGCATTTTTATTGGTTGACAGTTTTTCTCGTCTAATTGCTAGGCAACAGATTCTTATTAAACAACCCAAATTTACTCGGTACTCGTCAACACTTTATCAAACGATTACATTAAGAATAGTGTCACATGCACCAATCACAAATTTCTTTAACTGAAAAGAATGTATGCTACTTTTCTTGCCGCTACCTCATTGTTTTAGTAGGTATCGATTAATATTTTAAAAAATCAAATGTCATTTTGACAAAAGTAAATTAACGCTTCATTCAGTTAATTCTCCAACCGAAGATCATTCGTTCTCAACTCTTGTCAGGCAAGATTTTTATTTTTTATTTGCATTGATTGCTAAAAGGTAATTAAACTCGATCAAATTCTTGGGAAAAGAACCCTCGCGCTCTGCGCTCGGGTCTTTTCATCAATTTGATCTCGTTTAATTGCCAAGCAACCAGTGCTCATACAAAATAAAAATCTTGCCGACAAGAGTTGAGCACTTATGATCTTACTGTTGAAAAAATATAAATAACATTTATCGTTTCCCACCTCTCCACTCCAAAATTAGTGAGCAAAGTAATCAAGAAGCTCAATCGAATGTATTCAAGATTCAACCACGGGAATTCAAAATCAACGATAATCATATGTACATACATACGGGAACATAACAAAAAGCTCAGCGGAAAATGGGATTAAGTGAGCTTACTGCAAGCTCCTCGAGTGGTGTGACAGTTATAAAATGTTCACTATAATCACTATCAAGCCCATTTGACAAGCTTGGAGGGGATAGTAGAATGGAAGTTCCTGTGATTTGCTCTGGAAGCATTAACGTTAAAACAGTGGATGTTACCTATATCTACGTACTATATTACATTGTCTTATAAGTGTTAGACTTAGAAGTGTTATAATGTCTATGTAATCTATGTGATACTCACACATCACTGAAAACGCCAAAGGCCGCAATAGAAATTTTTCATTTTAAGAGTGAGTACCTACTTGGCTCACATGAAACACAATCTGCCTACATATGCTTGAGAATAATTTCCCTTTGTTAAGCATGTAAATAATAAAAATGAACTAGACTGTTATGAATGTTTAGAAATTCACAAAAACAAACGCTTTCTAATGAACAATGATCATTCAGACCACAAACCACTAAAAATAGACTGTCCACTTCTATAGAAAAATAGTTGGTAGAGAAATGCGGGACGGCGACTTCACAAGAGGAAAAGGGTAGGTTGAGTGACGCCCACAGCACCTTATTGGTTAATGCTTTATTGGGGGAAAATTTGAATTGAAATAAAGTAAGGTTATTGTTTTAATAAAATCATTTATGGTTATGTTTATCATTTATGTATCTATTGAAAATGAAATAAGACATTTAGTTACAATTTACATGATATATAACAGTGAAAACAGTACCTATTCTACAATAAGTAATACCATTGACTAAAGATTCAATCAACGGTAATACATCTGCCGGATGAATTTGTTGAAATTGTACAATGCAATGCTGGCATAACAACACTTTTGGAACGTTCAGCAACAGTTTTTTCTTCATAATCCTGAAATAAATGTGGATATGAAGACTCATATGAAACTCATAAATATAATCAATTAAAAAAATAATATTGTATCAAGCTTACTTTATATATTGGAAATGCATCATTACGTAATAAAATTGTGCTGAAGTCTTCAATAATGTCACTTTTTAAAGGGAAGCCCATGTCCAATTTTTAAATTCTCCATTAATAAATTCAACAAATTTGTTAAAAATGGACTTTAAATATAAATGTTTTGGGTTTTGAAACCTACATGTACAGACTTTTCTATTCCTATTCTTCCATATTACACATGCGGTGACCATGTTATGTTCTTAATTCTAACAAATAGCGAAAGTAAATATAGGGTCGAGGTACGCAAGTTTAAAAACTTACCAGAAAACTATAAACTTTAATACACAATAAGTCAATAAGTAATAAACAACAAAATATAAACGCAAAACCCAATAATGAACGGTTATGTGACGCTGATGTACTTCACATATTTTAAACGAAAAATACCGCCGTAAAATCAAACGCTTATCACTTCGTTTGAAATGTCACAATTTAATTTTATAATTCTCAGTACCAACTAATTTTGTGAACAGGTTAACCAACCTACAAATCCCCTTTCCTCTTGTGAAGTCAACACCCGCATTTCTCTACCAACTATTTTCCTATAGCAGTGGACAGTCTATTTTTAGTGGTTTGTGATTCAGACTCTTTAGGCTTATCACAAGTTTCACTATAAGTACCTAGTTATGTCACTGTAAATAGCTCACTTTTCTAATCTGGTTTTAGTTGTTCGCTTATGATGACAGCGTCGCTGTCGAATCCCGTCCGGCTTAATAAATTTTTATTGTGGGTTTCGATGTTTTCAGTGTTATGTGTTCAACGGCCACAAAGATTCCAGTATGTGATGCTACAAGTAACCTAGGGCATGTTTCTTGTAAATGAGTTGCAGGATCTCAGCGCACTTTGATGAAAACGAAACCTGCCAAAACCAGAAAGCACCACGGTGATCGGGTGCAAGTGGGTTTTTCAGGAACAAGTCATACGTAGCGACCAGGAATACATTTCGCGCGAAAACCTCCTCCTCTATAGAGTTGAATTTATTGAGTTTATTGCTTACTTTATCTGTAACTTTAAATTCAGACCTTATGTATTCGCGGTCCAAATAAGTTTTGAGGTTTTTTTTAACTTTGTGCAAAGTACTTTATTCTTTTCTCCTTCTTTCAAGAAGTATACGGATACTAATTTTTAGCGGGAAATGATGACCCTTGAACATGATGGCCCGAAGCAATTTAATGCGAAGTACGGTTTGTAGAGCATGAACATGTGTCACCATTGTTTGTAATGGCCTGACTAAAGAATTGCGCTAGTGAAGAAATGCGCTCAGATATAGAACTTTAACTACTGAGAGTGCTCTAAGATCCATAAAAGAACGATAAATGTGTGTGGAAGTAAGTTCAAAAATGTAAAATGTGACAGACGCACTCGTGTATAATCCTGTCAGTGGAAATTAAAGTGATTCAAGAGCTGATTTATTCAAACAGGCAAATTAAACTTGAAGAAAGTGATGGTTCAATTCATAATTTTCTGGTGGACCACTAAATTTCGTAAGGTATGTGCGATGGGTCAATTGACTGACGAACTTAAGGAAAAAAGAGATCAAGGAAGCGTTGCGGTGAACTTTTGGTCCAAAAGTGTTTTTCTTGGATACATTGGAGAGTAGGCGAAAAAAGTGCATTGAAAGGCAGAGATCACGTGCATAAATTTGTGAAAACAGCTTTACAAACCCATTTGAAATAGTGTCGCAATAACAACCTTTGTACAGGTCGTGCGCGTTAAGGAAAAATAGCCGTCGCATGCCGAAGTCGAATCTGGTTGCTATTGAGCAAATGCGCCAATGGGCGGTACTGAAACCACGCGGGCTAAAATGACCATTACGCATCCAAGTTTAATCCCGATTCGACTGCGGCATGCGGCGGTTATTTTTCCTTAACGCGCGCGACCTGTAGATTTACTTAAAAAATACGTACACGTGAGACCACCGGAAGATATCGCGTATTCCGGTAAACTTAAAGTTTTAAATTTATTAAAGAACTTTGTGTTACTCTGGTAATTGGATTTACTCCTCTCCTGTTTAAGCCGTACCATACTTTCTTTTTTGGTACCTTATCAAACGATTACTTTAGATCGAGGAAGGCCAGCAATGTACTGCATTTGTTGTACTGGGGTCTTTTCCTAAATGTTTATTTTATGGTAAATATATGATCTTGTGTGGTCCTTCCTTTTTTGCGAATGCCCGGTGTCTCTACCAGTGTCGGTTCAATTTCTCTTCGTAGTTTTGATTCTACTATTTGCTCGTATACTTTGAGTAGGTGCACAGCAGCATAATGCCTCTGTAGTTGTTACATTGTCCGGTATCTCCATTTTTATGAATTGGTAGTATTGTCCTATTTCCCAATCCGTTGGTATCTTTTCTTCTTTCCAAGGTTTGTTGTATATTTTTAATAGTAGTTTTTTTTTCATTTCTCTCCTATTTTCTTAATAATTTCTATTGTAATTTTGTGCTGCCCTCGTGCCTTTCCATTCTTAATTTCCTTTATAGCAACTTCCAGTTCTTCTGTTGTTATTTCTTCTTCATCTTGCTCTCGATTATTTTCTCTTTTATTTAGATTTTCTCTTCTTCCGCTTCTGTCTCTTCTCTTTTTGTTTTGGTCCCTAACAAATCTTCAAAGTACTCTTTCCATCTATCCATTGTTTCGTTATTGTTTGTTGTGACTTTTCCGTTTTTTGTTTCAATTTTTGCGACTCTTTTATTGTTTTTCCTTTCCTTAGGGTTTTAACACTTGTAAAATAGTTTTTGATTTTGTTTGCTGTCTTCCTCCATTCTTCTTCGAACTCTTGCCATGTTTTACTCTTAGCTTCTGTTACCATGTTTTTAACTTTTGCTCCTTGTTCTTTATAATGTGTATTATATTTCGCTTTCGATTTACTTGCTAAATATTCTACATACGTCCTTGCCTGCTTGTATAACTATCTTCTTAAACCGTTGCCTTGTTTCTTCCACTGTCGACTGTTCTAGATTTCTTTCTTGACTTCCTTTGTACTAACATAAATTAAGATCCTAAAATAAAGGAGTTGAATTGTGCTCCGTTTAATCGACGTGTAACATGAAGTTGGAACCAACCACGTATATTTTTAGTATCTAACAGTTAGGTACAGTGCGTTATATTGACAATTCTATTGTTTTTCAAAAAACGTAGGAAAACCAATTTATTTGCAATGAGAACTTCACAAAATTTAATATGAAAGATATTGGGGTTGTAAAACGTTCTTTAGAAATGGAAACGGTAAAAAGTGAGTGAGATGTACTTATTGGACGGAGGGGATAAAGTTGATATATGTTCCCTACCAGAAATTAATGTGCTTGGATATTCGAATTTTAGTCAATTTAAGCTCATATTAGTAATACTCATTGGGATTTTGAGCTTTTCAAAAGAATGTACAGAAGTTCCTCTTTCGGTAATGTTAGGCTATAATTTGTTACAAAAATTAGCAAAAACTGTTTAAGTACCCAACACTTGCAAAATAATTCTTAGTAGAAATTCATTGTTATAGTGGCTTATTTTTCAACAAAGAAGATAAAACATCCTCTATATTTTTATTAACTTTATTTCCATACCACATGTCATACATTTGCGTGTATAGGAATTTGAAAAAACCCTATTTATTAGGTACATTATGATTACAGAAATTGATAAATTTTTAACTCAAAAATACTAAATATCATCAACAATATTCCACTTGTTTGAAAGGTTGTCATTTACCAACTAGAAATCTCCAGGATCTCATTGCAAAAGTAAAGCATATTTTCGCATAAAAATAAAAGGACAAAAATATCTGTCTTATTACAACAAAAACATTTAATATTTTCAAATTTTCTTGCTGTAAGAAAAATCTGTTATAATTATAAGTACATAAATTCATTTGGTGGATTGAAGTTATTATTTAAAAAATTATATGCTACGAATTTTATGATATAGGTTGACTATAAATTTACAATTAATGTTACATTTTAATTAGCAAATATCGTCAACGATAATTTGCGAAATGTTCATTTATCTAATATACGTTGTTTAGCAATTAGTTTAGTTATAATGATGAAAGATCGAAATTTTAAGTGGAAGTGATGGGTCTTTGGATAACATGCAAAAATCCTATATAACATTTTTAATGAGATTTAAATTTGAACATTTTTTAAATCGAACATCAAAAAACGCATATGACACTAATTAACATTTAAAGTAAAACTTGAAACATCAGGCGATTTGTAGAAACATCAAACTACGAAGCAAAAAATAACTCTTAAATTAGAGGAGTCGGTTTCAAAGAAACAACCGGTGGTGTTTGTAACTAACACATTTCCGACAGAAGTGCAGCTCGACGCTCGAGGTCGTATAAGTTCTCACATTACAAAACCGCTCAACACACCAAAGAGATTTTGTCGTGTTTTTTTATACAACTTTTAAGGGATTTAAGACCTCACATTATACATATAAAGGTGGTTTAATTTCTAATATATTTAGATTTACCTGAAAAACTTGCGCATTGTTCAATTTTAATATACTGTTTACAATTCCATTTTCATCGCAAATTATTTTGGTGCATAAGGAATTTAAATGTATTGGAATATTTATTTGCACTGCACTCACGTCCAATGAATATATTAAGAAACTTTACTATAAATAACAATCATTTTTATTGAGAAGTTTCAGTAACATTCGGAGAGATTTTTATTTATACCTAAGTTTGGTTGAAATTAGTTCAAGGAAAACTCTAATATCGTTTATAATAATAATAATAAAGTACTTGACGTGAGAGATTAATGAGTCAAATAAATTCTGGGAAGAATGACACCTATGGACACTATCATATTGTTTAACAAAATTTTGCTGTAAGCAATTTCAATGGGATAGGGAATCAATACAGGATAGCTGAACGGACGCAAAGTCTGTGTAAGCCAGACCAGAATGAAGGAAAGATCCGAGAAGTAAAGAATTTAATGTTAAGAGATTGTAGATGAAGTAGAGATATCCGGAAGCAACACAAAAATTGTGCAGACGAAAAATTCCTGTAGGACATTAGGTAGTTGACACTTTTTCGAAAATTATAAGTGGAAATGAAACGTAAGTACCATTGCGACACGCCTGAAAAACAAGAAGGGACAGTTGAAGCACCTTTAAACATTTTTATACAATCTTTACATTATTCAATATAAAATTAAATAACAACATTTAAGCCTAAAAGGCATTTTCTGAAAGAATTATGGCTTATAAACGAACAAATTTCATTGTTGGTCAATTATCCCCTCGGACTAGCTTAATGGAATCCATTCATTGTCTCACTACAAATGGTGTGAATAATACGAAGAAGAAAAAATTCCTTCATATTTATTCTAAACTTTAAATGTTGCCGCAACTAGTTTAGACCTTACAATGTGAATTAACGGATCTTATCACAGACTATAAATAATAATTGTACTAATATAATAATTTGGTTAAATTACAAATGGAAGAATCTTCAAAGAAGATCCAAAGACTGGCTTTCAGTGCTTTAAATTTATTCCTTTACAATATTGCTCCCGTGTGTTTGGTATACGTTTTCATAACTCATACATCTTTCATATTGTCGCCATTTGCAAAATACACACTGAAAACAGTCGTCTTTCGGAAAACTAAGGCTTCTGAGTCGTTCTTCATCAACTGAATCCTTTAGAACTACTGCTTCCGAAATCTAATTAAGGCGCCTTATCCAGCGCTTTTGTTCCTTTGGTGTTCTATTAAATGCTAAACAAACTTCAGAATTCACATGGTCTCGGGGAATATTTGTCGACCATTGCCTTTTTCGATACCCAATTTAAAAAAAAAAAACTATCTAGGAGTTGCGGAGTTAATATGTGGAGGCAAGCAAAACAATTATTTTACGATCAAAAGAGTCTAATTTTAATAACACTTCTCACGTCAGGAAATATTTCCTCTTATGAGCAAGGATCGCTCATTTCCCCTTTATCTGCTGACGTAACACTGGGCATTAATTTGGGTACTTTTTGGACAAGAACCTGTATTTAACTGGAAACCTGTCCAATCACAGTTTAATATTTCATTCAAATCAAATAATGAATGTTTAAGTGAAACTTTTTCGAGTTTTTTTAAATAATTTCTTTCTACATTTGAGTATAGTTTTAGGAACTGCGAAACATTTTCCTGCTTTATTTAGACCTTTGACGTCTGAATTAATTATGCATATTACAGACTGTATATTTTTTGTGTCAGGTGCTTCTTGGCATCCATCTCTCCTGGCACATTATCTATCCTATTACGGGAGGATATTTTTCGACGCTTCAGAAACCGACACAACTATACATCACGCGAAAACCATGTGTTAAAATGGGAGAATGACAGGTACAAGTACTTTTATACAAGTAGATATGTAAATTTGATATTTCAACCAGATTTTCAAAAACGCTGCTAAAAATTTTGCGCGCAGCGGATCAAACGAAAATGTTTAATAATCAACCAACTTCAAAAAGTTGGTTACTAAATTCGTCCGGATGTCAGTGTGTCTGTGTGTCTGTGTGTCTGTGTGTCTGTGCGTTGGTCGATGTTACAGGGTTTAGAAAGCTGGAAGTGGTGTCATCTTATCGGAAATTCTTCACTGATTTCAAATCGCTGGTAAATTTTTTGATCGGATCACCCGTTCGCTGTCGGGACGCCATTAAAGTCAAAATATACACCCTTTAATATCTCGAGAACGACACGTCCAATTACAAAAAGAAAAAAATACGTTTTCTTTATTTTTTGAAACCTATTGAGTCATGATACGTAAACATCACCCTCACCCCTCCTGTGGGGTGGAGCGGGAGTGAGTTTTCAAAACTTAAATGGGAACACCTATTTTTTATTACTTTTGGATTCTCCATAAAAAACAATACTCAAATTGCAAATTTCACCTCCAACTGCAACCCCTTTTTTGGGGTTGCAAAGGGGGAAAATTGCAGGTCCGCAGAAAAAAGATCTTTTTTTACTTTTTTTTCCTCTAACATTTTTTCGAAATTTACAAATTGTCCGTCACCCTCTCCACTCCCATCTCCCTTAAGGGTGGAAAGAAAAACAATGACTCATTTGTGCAGAATCCGGCGTCGTTGTGTCTGAAGTGGGGAGGGGGGTAGTTATATACATATATATTGTATATAGTATATGCCATAATTAGTTACAGATTTGAAGTTGGTTGAAATTAAAATTCTATAAGAATTTGCGCCTTTTGATACTTGTTTAATGAAATAGCTTCACACAACAAACCCTCTTTTATACCTTGCTACAAACAGACTCCCAAAACTAAGCTGCGTATGTATAGTTTTTTTATAAGTACACATGGAGCAATATCTTAACAGTTACCTATTGTGAGTATCCCACTTTGCTAACTTTACGCAATTTGTGCAATAGGTTGATAAACCACCAAAAATGGCAAGAACACAATTTTCTATAGGAAAACTGAAGGTTGCAGTTCTTCTTTGGATAATTACCAAGCCACATGACAATTACAGACTTACAATCCTACAAAGTTCGGAAATTAATAGAAGTGATTGTGGTTTTATAAACATGAGACATCTGCACTACAATTCTGTGTGCGACTTTCAAAAAATGTAGGGAATCCAACAACTTTAATGATCTAAAATGCATAATTTTATATTTTAATTTTTGTGTGAATGTTATCAAAATAGTCTTTGACTTTATCTATCTATGTCGTATGCGTATAATAAGAAAAAAACAAAACAATGTTTCAAACATTTTAACTGCCCATGGGGACTACATTGTGCATCACAAATATTGTGACTATCGTGTCTACTTTAAACTGTATGTAAGTTTGTAATTGAACCATTGTCTCGCAGATAAGAATAATCTAATTATTGTATAATATAATTACAATATAGTAAATAATCAATTATAACGATGTGTTTAAATACAGTTTGTACTGAAATTCCCAAAAATTATATGGACACTAACTAATATCTCCAGGTTATGCATGTAAGGAAACTTATCTTTAAAAGTTGGCACCATATGGGAAACTTTTTTATTATTAATTTTACGAAAAAAAGTTATTCTTTATAAAAAGCTCTGCATGTTCTAAAATCTAAAATACAATCATCAGATATTAAATTTTTTCAGTCGTGTACGCGATTTGTCAAAAAATATGAATTTTGCTCAAGAGTAAAGTACCATTATTTGTGACAATGTCGAAAATTGTTATTAAAAAAAAAAAGTTAATCACAACTAAAAACTACGTTCAAATATGCAATTACATCCTGCTACTTAAAATTTTTTTTTTACAACTTTTTCTCAAATTACTACTTCTTCGCTTCATATTTCAGGTACCTATTTAAAATATCTATGCAATGTGAACTGTAAATGTCATTAAAATTCCTTATTGTAAACAGTAATTCTAACAATTTCACTACAGTATACAGGAGGTCTCTTAATGAGTTTATAGTTTAGTAAATAAATTTTGAGCCCAATGAACATAAAATTAGTAATGAATAAATCTAAATATACCTACCAGACGCAGGTGTTTTAATCATTTATAAGCGTCCTACACCATATCGCTCTATTAACGAGTAAGGTAGCCATAAAATTAGATTTGCATTTACTTAGTAGTAATTATTAAAATAACGATATGCTTTTTTAATTCGTTTAATTAATAATTACCATTATTATGCGTACGTTACACTAATTTTAAATAAGCAAATCAAAAGGTGTTCCTCTTAATTTAAATAATTCGCGCCGTTGAAGGTGTAGAGCACATGAATTTTTGTCATTGAAAGCGTCAACATCTTAATTTAATTAAAGCGTTTAACAAACTATAAACGATGCAACATCGTAGACTAACGATATTTGTTGCAGTGCAGGAACCATGCCTAATTTACGGTCTACAATTTCAAGCTTTGTGGTTTAGAAAGGTTTAACAAACACGAACTTGTTACTTCTTTCAAGTTTGCTGCTTATGATTTATTGTTAGCGGTATTTTTTTAAATAATTTCCTTTCCAATACAGTTGAAAGGTTCAAGTATATAACTCTCCAACCAAAATAGTAATCGTTTTGCATAAAAAATTAATTAATCTAGTTAATTAACTGGTGCATATTTCTATAATGGGCATCAATATCGTGTGACAAAGTGACCTTAAGAGCTCATTAGTTTCAATTTTACGAGCTTTCAGGAAAGTAAAACTATACCTATACATACTAGGTATTAATGGAAATGGAGATCGGATTAATTGGAAAATATTTTTAGAACTGTATTGCATTTATTGAAAAGTGTGAAGCTGAGGAAAGGAGTATCGTAGTACATGATTAATGTTTGCAAGATTCAAAAACAATTTCGATTACCTTTAATAATCAGTAATCTAATTTGCAATTTTGAATCTTTCAAGAACAAGTTCACTTTACCACATTCAATACATTTCATGTCATTACATTATTAGGCACTTAGAGTTATTTGTAAGTAACGGTCGGATCAATAATTTCCACCAGTGTCGGTCTGGCCAGGTCGGCTGGTCGGCGATCGCCGAGGGCCCGACGGTGCGAAGGGGGCCCAGCGAGCCCATATTAAAAGTATGGGGAAAAAATTTAGAAAAATATGGAGAAAATTTTCGAAAAATATTGAGAACAATTAGGAAGGATATCGAGGAAAATTTAGAGTTATTGAGTAAAATAGTCTTTACTTAATCAAATGTTTATGTTTCGTTCAACCTTCTCTTCCCTACTGGCAGTAGGGAAGAGAAGGTTGAACGAGCGCGCGCGACTGAGCATGCGCCGAAAAATTAGTCATCGGCAGCAGATAGCAGTGAAGAACTAAAATAAATTATTATTTTGATCAATTTCTTTAAAACTTTATTAGTTATGAGGCCCATCTAATTTATATTTTATCATGTTTACTAGTAACTATATTTTACCTATGTAGTGATTTACCTAGTGTTTTTTTAATTGGCAGTATTCTTTCATTAGATATAATTTATTTCTAACATTTTTGGTTGAAATTATAAGTTGAAATTTGAAACTATTCAGGGGTCGAAATTTGAAAGTAAAGTTTTTTGGTGGGAAGATCGCTATTTATTTTTTATCGGAGGAAGGGGGCCCTCGAACATTGCCAGCCGAGGGCCCAAAGGGCCGCCAGACCGACACTGAATTTTCCACATAAAGCAGATAGATATGATAGCGTTATGAACATCATTCCCATAATTTTTTCTTTTTGTAATATTAAACCACCGCAATTTTATTGTGAACCATCTCTTGTAGGCCACTACCATTAAATGACGGAATTCCATTTTAATCAGTAACACAGCTTATTGATAATTTTAATCTCTTCTCGCCTTTTCCCATACTTTACAGTTAAGTAATCTAAATTTTGTTATTGTGAATCAAATTCGCACATTTTAGTTATGCGTCTCACTGCATTTAAGAGTATTTTGAATCGTCCACGCAAATTTTCAAAAATGCGATTGCAGTGGCTGACAGTTCTTTTGCGTTGATATGACGGACGTAATAAAGTTTCACAAACAAGTGCAAGGCGGAAAGGTTCGATAGTTTTTAGGGCTTAGGGTGAGGCGCCCCGTCCTGCTTAAAACAAATACCTATTGCTTAAATGAACCAAAGACACAGTATCTAGCAATTCATATACATTTTACAACATATTCATTTATGGTAATCTGCTGTAAGATCCACTGACCTTCAGTGTGTAAGATCTCCATAAATCCTATGCGCAAGATAATTGACGTGGACATAACACCAGACAGTGGCATCTAATTTTTGAATGTGAGCAGCATGGGTAGGTTCGGATTCAGCGTGAATCGACAACTATCTTAAACAGGATTTATGGGGATCGTATAACAGATCGCAATTAAGGATTAAGCATGCAGCAGAATATGGAGAATTTTCAAAATTACCATGTTATGTACCTAGGTAGTTCAAAAACGAGTGTCCATGAACATTTTACCGAAAACCGCATAGATCCCTACTCTACATTTGTTAGTAATTGAGTTACTCCACAAAAGTGTCAAAAATTGTGCACTAGTACAATATGTTCTGAATGACCCTTTTAAGTCTTGTTTGATCCGTCTTGTGAAGAAAGAATTTAGGGAGTTTCAACATTTACGTTGAAAATCTCCGTATGGTTGCACAGAGCACAGTGAATGCAACACTGTACCCGGAATGCTTCCATGAGGGATTCCAGATGTAATATGCTTCATACGAGGTGTGTAAATTAAGTAATGAGACTGATTTTTTTCAATTTTTTTATTCCAATAGGATTAAAATTCAATATATTATCATTATCGCCCTCAAAATAAGATTCTTGGGAAGCCACATACCGCTGGAAACGATTCTTCCAATCCTCATCGCAGTGCTGGAATAGTCTTAATCTGGTCGGTTACAGCCATTTGAATGTTTTCGAGTGTCCCAAAATAAGTTCCCTTTAGGTGATTTTTCAATTTCGGGAAGAGGAAAAGTCACAAGGACTCACGTCAGATGAATAAGCAGGCTGAGGAGCCATAGGAATGTTTTTACTCGTTTATTGTCAACTGACTGTCAACCGACCATCTGAACGCACAAGATCCTGGATTTTGTCGACATTTTCATCGGTTCTTGAAGATGAAGGCCTTCCGCTTCGTGGTTCATTTTAAATCGACTCTCTTCCTTCTGAAAATGCCTTAAACCACCTAGGCCTTTGACAAAACACGGTCTCCGTAGGCCCGCTGAAGTTTTTCAAAAGTTTCCGTTGCACTGTCCCCATTTTGTTGCTCGAAATTGATGCCATTCATTTTTAGAACGCACTAGGAAAAACTGTATCGCGAAGAAAATCGGTACGGACAAGGGACAACCAAATGACTTTAGCGAATTCAACTTGTACTGAAGGTGTCACCTGCCCCTCCTCCAAGTCCCGCTTCTCAGAGTGTCGCCAGATCGAACGCTACGTTGCCAGTCTCATTACTTAATGTACACACCTCGTATATCTATCTGATACAATATTATTCAATGACTACGCAATATCAATATTGTTCGGAAAGGCAGCTAGTTTTTGTATTAGTTCTTTGTGTCTCATTTTGTTATGTTCTAGTGCCATTTCTATTACATCGGTGATCTTGTGCACTTGGTCAGTAGTTTAATGGCTTAATCTAATACTAAAATGTTAGATTGCTTTCTTCGATTATGCGTTTGTCTTTTAAACTGTAGTTTTTCAGAGCGCTTATGTATGATAAACCTTTGTAGTAACCTTGTTTATATACCTTAAACAAGGGTAGTAATATGCGGACCTTGTACTGGGTTTGAAATCAACAAAAGGTTAAGATTAAGATTTTTCGTGTTAATGTTCATGATTGTCTAATGTCCAATGACAAATTATTGTTTTTAAGATAATTATATCTTAGGTATCTTTCGTACCCTATCTTCTAGGTACCTATACAATACAGGATTGTAGGTATATTCTATATGTAAGTTTTGACCATTATGCAGGGTGGTGGTGAGGCAGAATAAAACACCTACAAGTATACGTTTCAATCTTCAACGAAGAAAATAATTTTGAATTGAAAAATATGACTTCATGAATCTTAACTTGTGTTATAAATTTTTTGCGAATTATTTACAATTTGTAAAGTTTAAAGAACGATGCCAAATAATATTTTCAAATGGCAAATTTTATGGTAGTCGTAAATTTTTCCAACATTTAAAAATCTATAAATAATCATCAAGCTCATGTTAACACGCCTTCTTACACCCATATGTTCAAATATTTGCCACACGTGACCGAACTACTCGGTCAAAATGTCAATTACTCTAATGATAGGATATTGTAAGAATATTTCCTATTCTAAACGTGTATAAGATCTATTTAAAAGTTCCTGGTGTGTAACCTCGTGCCAAACACGCAAATTGGTGCAGATAACATTCCTCGACTTTTGACATTTCTGCACAAGTCTTTTGAAGGGTGAGCGTTTCCCAGTCAACGGCTCAAAACAGGAACGTTTGCGGCGATCCATCACTTCCATTATACGATGCGAATGTAAATTTGAATAATGAAATTTTAGCAAGGAAATAATGCCTCTGTTCCTGAAACAATTATATTATTACCCTTAAAGTAATTTTAAATTAATACGAAACACATACCCTATTCACAATAAATTTGTTTTAGGGGTTACATTTTTACTTCCCGAGTACGAAGTAAAAGGGAAGTATTGTATTAGTGTTCCAAAAAAAATGACCTATGCAAATGTTTACATATCTTTGCGTTTCTGAATACGTAGATTCAAAAAATGAAAAAAAAATTCCGTCTGTCGTCTGTAGTCTGTAGTCTGTCCGTACACATTCTTTGCAACGCTCTAAACTCAAAAACTATTAAAGTTATCGAAATGCGGTTTTCGCCAATCGATTGCATTCGGGCCAAGGACGAAAATGCTAATATTACCTTTGATGAGGTCACTTCCGGTATAAGCTAAAATGGCGTCACCCATTTTTTTTATAAGATAAAGTTGCAGTTTTTTTATCTGAATTCAGCTATATTTATTTTTTGGAAAAAGTGTTAATACGAGGCCAGAATTTTTATATTTCAAGTAAAAAAAAAACGTATATTTTTTATTCTGGTTATTCAATGCACTGTTCATCTGTAAAAGGTATTTTGTTTACTTTTATATGTTTTGACACTTATTGGTTAAAAAAGAATCTATCGAGGTTCCATTCCCGAAAATTGTTACGATGCTAAAAGATTAAATTGAAACCTACGGACCTGCAGACTAGATTGTGAATGATTCTCAAAATTCGGAAATGGAAATTTCAACACAGTCGCAGTGTCCCTCAATCGTCTTTCAATAGGAAAATCGAAAAATGCACAAAGAAGATAAGATACAGGAGGAGTAAGACAATATGACTCGCGGACAATGTAGAAGATTCAAAAGATCCAGAACAAGTGAAAGGTGCAGAAATACGCAAGAAGCATAAAATGTAGAAGATACAGTTAATGTGAAGAGGCAAAAAGTGCCAGCGGTACAGAAAATGCAGAGGGAACAGAAGGTAGGACGATACACTGCATGCAGAAAATGAGAGAAATACAGAGCAGTAGAAGCAATAGAAGATGTACAGGGTCGAAAGAACTCAAGTTGCAAGACGAAACAGGAGTTACAGATGAAACGAAAGATATAAAAGATGGAAATAATGCAGAAGAAGTATAAGAAGCAGAAGAGATAGATACGTAAGAAATATGATGTAGAAGATACAATTGCAGAGGCGGAAGCAGAAAATAAACATCGAATCCAGTAATTTCTTCAGCATACGTTGTCGGCAAAGTATCAAGTAGGTAGGTACTAAAATAAAGTTGCGCTCAAGATCAGAATGACCTTTAGGGTCAGTCTTTTCATCTCCTGATAAGCTTACCTGCCAGATAAATTCTATGGAAACGATTGTTGGGACAATCATCTCCATGGAAGTTATCTTAGAGTTAAATTTAACAGGAGGTGGAAAGACGGGGCCTTAGTGTACTTGATCAATACTTGATACAACATACAAAGTGAGTCAAAAAGGAATAAAAATGTTTGAGGAGGTGATAGAACTTTAAAAATTAATATCCGTTTGTTATAGATATAAAGTAGTGTTCGAAATTTAGGCTCTCAAAGAGTTGTCCGTTGTCGACTCTGCTCTTCATTCTTCATATTGCGAGAAACTTTTTACCTTTCCACATAGCGTCTTCTATCTTCACCATTTTTTCTTGAACGACAGTGGTGACTCGCCTAACTATACGCATTTTTTTGGGAAGTGTCTTATGATTCTTATTATCATTTCGTGATTTATTCTTGCTAACAAAGATCGAAAGTGTTACTAGTATCACGCAAAAATCTTCTTTGGATGCGTAAATCTTCCCGCTTCACTTTCATTTTCATTTATTTGATAAAATAACCATTATTTGGGCAATTCTTTACATTACATTAAGAAACCATGTTGAGGTCGTGTTCACAGTGTACACTCGTACAAAACTTTTACGTACTTTTGATTATTGAATGCAAATTTAAATACATCTCAACCTGGTAATACCATATGTGTTCCATAATAGGCAGGATGTCTTTTATTCTACAGATCTGAGTAGTTGTAAAAGTCACACATCGCCTATCTCGCTATATTTTACAAACATGTTGCTTCTAATGAATGACTTAAAACTTTAGATTCTTCGAATAAATGGAACGCTATTGTTATTATCTATAAACATTTTCTAATAATAATGCCTAAACAAATTTGACCATTACAAAATGTACATCATTCAGTATTACACATTTATCATTATTCATTCAGAAAATGCATTAAAATAACATCCTATTACTGATACACTTTAATATAATTGTTAATTAGCTTTCAAACTGACAGGCAATATGACTCTTTAACCTTTACTAAAATGTTTATATATATCGTTATCGTCTACTAGCAATGTTGAGCAGCATAAAATAAATGAAACAGTTTAATTTAATGAGGAATTGATTTCTTAAATCCTCACTACATTATATATCTACACTACATATATAATTAAAAGATATCCCATAATATTTAAGGGTAACTCATGCTTTGTACGGGTCAAGGAGAGTTACTAAAATTAAGTCAGGTAGGTACATTTTTCCTCGGAAAACATAATTTTGCAAAAACCAGTTTGCCTATAGTCTCACTTTTGCCAACATACCTAATATAGATTTCCCAAGTAGCAATGCCTAATGCATTTTACTTCGTTCACAGCAATTAAATTTACGTTTAAAATATCATGTTAATCATATCATGTCATATTAAATTAACCATGAAAGCAGTGTGTAAATTTATGTACTTATAGATTATAGGTAATTTATTTACATTACACAAATTTTAATATTTGATACATATTCAATGTGCAAGTACATATTTCAAATTGATTTAATTTGCATGAAACATGAAATATACGAGGAATACGACGGACTGAATTCAGAAATTGGGTAATTTTAACTACAAAGGTTTTCCATACAAGTAGCCCTGGGAAATTTCCCTGTTGTACTAATACCCACTAAAGCACGACCCCTTTGAAATCGTCAAATCTCTAAATAAATTAGCACACATTTTGGAATCTTGAACGGTTGGTACTCCAAATTTAAGATTTTGAGACAGATATACATTTAAAATTGTATTCCCAAAATGCGTTTTATCGTTGAATGAAACTCGTTATTCAATGGTCTTATTAAAACTATTTTTTTGTAGTAAATAAAATACTAATTTTCAGCAAAGTAACAAGTGATTTATTACCACTTACACATATACCTACATAACATTTTAATGTTAAGCTATACAATGACAAATGGCTAATTTTCTCTCATGAAATTGACTTTTTTTAATTTCCGTTCTTGAAGCTTAGGTACAACCAACTTCTTTTATTGCCTTTAAACACGAGTGGGAAATATCAACATATTTTCTGCATATTCCATTCTTTTTTGATTTCTTAAAAATTGTAATTCAATGATTCAAAATAATCATTACATACGGTTACGACTAATAAGATCTTAAATCCTCATGATTTATTCGAGGTACAATTATTAATGTTTTTACTAATTACTGAATATGAACCTTTATCGAAAATTGCTTCAACCCTATCAAAGTAAACCTTATCCAAAATGACCACTTCATTGCCTTTATCTTTTTCTTGGAATGTAATTTTGGGTCTCTATGGACATTTTCTGAAATTTGAATTTTGCTGTCTACTAAATATTTTTTGTGTATTATTATCATCCAATGTCCTAACAGCACTATGAATGTCATCTATGATTTGGCCCATACGAGGTTTGTTAAATTGAAGGTTATGTTTCAAACCTTTATTCAACAAATCTATTTCTTCTTAGTTAAAACTTGCGAAGGTTAATTAAGTACTATACAACCTTCAGCGACCTTTCGTTCCTGCGTAATATGCAGTTTAGAAATTCACAAAAACAAACGCCTTTTAATGAATAATGTTTGAGGCCTATAGGTTTATCAGAAGTTTCCTTTCACTGTAACTAGTTATGTCATTTCCACTTTAAGTTGTAGAAAATATGTAGCTGACAACTCCAATCTGGTTTTAATTGTTCGATGATGATCACAGTTTCGCTGTCGAAATGTGTTCGATTTGTTAACGTTTTTATTGTAGTTTTTGGTAGAAAAATAACGTTTTTGGGATAAGTAAATAATAAAGCAGGAGGAGGACTACTTCATTTTTAGAAATGTACGTCATGCCAATTTGCATCGCTAGTCGCCTAAAAAATCTCGTCCTTTGGCAAGTACCTATTACTTTAAAGTTGTTGCAATACTGTATTTATCGCTTTTTGTCTCAAGAGAAACACGGCTGTAGCGTCCATCATTAAAATGAATACACCTACGGCCTCCATCACTAAACAACACAGGAGTTTCAGAAACATGAACCTCCTTAGAAAATGAAAGGGCGAAGTAAATACCAAAAGGATTCCCAACGGAATAACAGGAGATGGATGGAGGACATTGGACAAAGCTTAATTTTTATAATACGATTACCGTTACATTCTCAAGATTGGTCCGGACAACTATTGAAGAGGGATAGTAAAGCAACCGGTTAGCGCCAATTTGTTTATTAGTGCGATATCTGTCAATCACAAAAATGAACTAATAAAAATTCAAATTCATTGGTTTACTATCCCTCTTCTATTATGCTTATGCTATCATGTTCCTATATCATCATTGAGCATCCATCTGTTTTAACGCCAGTTATAGGTCTTGGATTATCTCGTGAACGACACGTCACCGCGTAGCTGCGAGTAGGAGGAGCCATAATTATGAAATTTGGTAGTAAGTGAAGTATAAAAACATCGACTTACTTTGGAAAAGGCGCCAAAATGTAAATAATGTGTTCTCGTTCTCATATATCAACATATTTCATATTTATCGTGTAATTTATTTTATTTACTTACTGTTCAGTCATAATTACGCGTGCTTATTGTTTCACAATGACGGACGATATTTTTAGGAAAGTTGCCTACATAAAAGTTTGACGAATTATAGTTACCTGCGACGTGGTCACGTGTCGTTCACGAGATCATCCAAGACCTATACTTACGTATAGATAATAATTGCTTAAGCACATATATTATTTACCTATCTGTCAAATACAATTTAAGCCTTAATCAAATGTCAGAGTTTAAAGAATCTATTTTGGCAAGCAAAGAAGTTTTAAAAATAAAACCCTTATAAAAGATTTAACAATAATCAACACCCATTTTAGCTTCTTGCCATTTTTTGAAAAACAAGGGTTTGTAAAATTCAAAAGAATATCCAGACCATACCAAGCAAGTTAATTTCCTCAAATCTAAAAATATGAAGAAAATCAACGAATTTATTAATGGTGCTGGTGAAAATTTAGAAACCTCAATTCCAACTGATGCCTATCCTCATCTTAAATTTTGTCCACTAACTTCGATAGATGTAGAACGCACTTTTTCCGCGTACAAATTATTATTAAATGATAAACATTAAAGTCTGATTCTAGAAAATATTGAAAAAATTTTAATTGTATATTTTTACAAAAATTATAGTTTAAATTTAGATTAAGGCAATAAAAATGTAATTATTTTTGTGTAAATATCAAAATAAAGGTGTTATTTGTGTTTCTGTTTGAGCATAATATTATAGTAGATATAATTACCATTTCGTTTTTGTGCATGAAAACATCGTGTTTTAAGCAGCAAAATAAACCAGATCTTTTACGTAAAGAATAATGATTTACTATATCGACCCTACAAAGTGGTATCCGGTCATTTCCCCGCCGAAAAAATTCCGCCGGTCAATTGCCCGCCGGTAAATTGTTCGCCTGGTAAAAACCCCGCGCTGTGAAATGTTCGCCGGTAAAATGCCCGCCATGACAAAATCCCGTCGGTCATTTGCCCGCCGCTGTAGGCAAAATGATTCCCCTGATATTCTCCTATTTTTGTGATAAAGATCCACTTACATATGTACCTACGTTATGTGCAACCAGTGGCGGATTATGCGCTCAGGAGGCGTAAGATGAATTTGAGGCTGCTGTTTACTGTAAATTAAAATAATTATGCTAAATTCAAAAAAGAAGACTGTATGTATTAATAAACCAGACATTGCCATGTTTAACAAAAGAACCGTTATATATAAATTTATAAAATATTTTCGACGGCCATTTTAAGCACTTCCCGATGGCATTTTGACATCCTTTACAGACCTACGGCACTATACATGAATACTCGCCTGCTACTATCTCTTGTTTCAACCTCGTTCTTAACACGTAAATGTTGTACCATTTTCTACGCTTATTCCCCCACTAAAGCGCGGGATTTTTTCGGCGGGGAAATGACCGTGAACCAAAATGAACATCATCAAGAGCTTTTATTTTACAAAAAAGCTGTATGGGGGAACAGTATTGTACTAGCAATTTATTTTAAATCTTGCAATTAACAATGCAAAAGTGTAAGCACAGATAAAATGCACTCTGTGGTGTAAGTATAATATTATAAAGGTTACTGGTATGGTATTCATAATATTCTAAAGTATGTTTTCATTTAAATAAGTTAACTAACAAAAATTGGATTGGGTAGGTACCTATTAAAAGTTTAAAAGTCTGAACTTGTAGATTAACTAAAGACCTGTTTGAATTACTAACTGGACTTATACCCGTGATTATTACAATCAATATAAGAACATTTTCGCAAGTTATTTAAAAAAAGCCAAACAATTGTTGTAACATGATTTCAACAGCAAATTATCCTAATGGTCGTTTGGAAAATATGTATTAGTAATTCTAAAAAAGACGGCAAAAAATTGTATTATTGAAACTAATGGTGCTTTAACATCTGACAAAAATCAAATTTCTAATATATTACTTTAATTTATACTTTAGAAATATTATTAATGAGTACATTAATTTTAGATAATAATACTGATCATTTCTGTGTGTCATCTAGAATTAACAAAAGCATTTATCTCAATCCAAGCACTGTATCATTAACAAAAATATTAAAATATTGTGTCCACTTCATCATGTTATTCTTAATTTCTCTTTTCGAACAGGTTGTTTTCCAAACTACTTAGATATTTTGTTTACGTAAAAAGTAAACTTAAATTCTCAAAAATTATTGGAAAAATTATTGTTAGAAGAATGATTAACTTTTTATATAAAAATAACATTTTATCTACCAGTCAACATGGTTTTAGAGAGAAAAGGTCAACTCAAACAACTCTTCTCAGTTTCATCAACTATACATAATATATAAACCCTTAGATCAAGGAAATAATGTTACGTCTTTATTTATAAACCTAGCAAAGGCTTTTGATTGTGTTAACTATGAATTGTTATATTAATTAAATTACAAAATTATTGTTTTTGTATTTTGTGGATTATTTCGGGTCAACTTCATCATGCTATGATATTACTGTGCGTGTACCTCAAGGCAGTGTGTTAGGGACCTTACTTTTTTTAATTTCTATTAACGTATTCCCACGTGTTATATTGTATAATGCGGACGACCTTTTAACCTTACTTTAGTGTCCAGTAAGAGAGATATTTCCGAATTTAAATAAGAATTTTTAAAGAATTTAAACTACTTGGCATTTGCGTTGATTTTTTCCTAAATTAATAATCGGAAGTTAAAAGGGGGATGCAGTGTAAATTTATAAGCGAATATGTTTTACCCTAAAACGATTAGTAGTAGGTAAGAGGTATGCGGTAGATTAAACTGCAACTAAATGACATCTATACATACATGTAACCAGGGCTGGGCAAAATACATGCACTAACGTATTTCATATACAAATTACAAAATATTCCTAGAAATGTATTTGAAATACAAAATACGAGATACTTTTATACCAGGATTTATGAGGATTTATTTACATAAAAGGATTTATGGTGTACAAAATTTTGGTCAGATATTCACCCCTCGCTTTTATATTATTTTTAAAAATACAAAATACAAAATACTTTAGGGAAAAATCATCAAATACAAAATACAAAATACAAATGTATTTCAAATACTGTATTTTCAATACAAGTATTTTGTGACTGCCCACTCCTGTGTAACTCTAACTGGGTTTAATTTTGTACATTGAATATTTTTTGAAAATAATTCTTGCTGGCTACTACATACCGTAAAACGGGGTTACTTGACTTAACGGGTAACTTCGACAGTTTTTGGGGCTACTTTAACCAAAATACGGCAATAGGCTCGCTCATCGAACCCGCGTGACTTTGTGTGACGGGGAGCGAGTGCGGGGATTATATAGCTTTGCGATTACCTACCTTCAGTCCGAACGTGGGTAACAGTTTAGTATCCGGGTCAATCCCAATTTCGGGTAAAAATTTTACGAATGATAAGGAAGGGGTCTCTTACAGGCAAAATGAACTAAATTTGTCTCGAAAATCGACCCTTTTTAAAAAAAAAGTACTTAATTGTAGAGTTACAGTCCACTGTTCAATTGGTGGGGTTATAGGTATGAATTTGTTATTAAAAAATAAGTATGAAACAAATAGTAAAGCATTACTCAACACATAATGGATAAGTGAAGAAATTGTAGAATAATTAAAAGAGAGTGGATAACCTATAAAAGATAAATAAAAGTTAACACAAGTTGCACAATTCAAAATTATTTGAAAAAAGGAGAATAAAAATTAATGTAAAAGTCGATCGTTTGAATAAATTGCTCCATTATTAAATTATAAGAATTAATATACGAATGTAAGCTAAAAATTTGTTTCTTAAACATTTTCTTTCAGCGATCGATTTCGGTCATCAAAGACCATCATCAGGCTTAGCTAAAAAATTCTAAAAAATATAAATACCCGATAAAAATAAATATTAACCTCAACAATCCTAGCTTCACCATAACCTCCATACACCACATGCTCAATCACAGCTCCACTCTTCAGGTAAATTCAAAACACCCGTCTTAACTAACCACCCTTCAATTGTGTAATTGCGTTTAACATACTAACTTATTCACACCTAAATGAGAAAGTTTACTTACTAGATTTATACAACAAATTTAAGATAACATGTTCTTTTACAGATTCTATCAAATTTCATCACAACATTTTCACCAAATAACATCAACGACGGTATAACATTAACATAAATAATAATTCACTCCACTAATAGAATTTTTTAGCTAAGTCTTTTTTATGATAGCGCCACCTATGGACAAATCCGCCAAGTTTTGACATTTCGCTACTAATTGCTAAGTATTATTTATTTATTGAATTTTTAAACAATTTAGTGACTTGCGGTCATTATGTTATAGCTTTTCTTAATTATCTGGTAATCCTCTCTTATAGGGGAAAAGTTGAAATGGCTTGGTGCATGACCCCGGATTCTAAGTAATTATCCGAACGTGTTTATCGTTAATGTGTGTAGTGCGGTACGCAAATACTGCTAAAAACATTTGGATACGCAATTTTCGTAGTTTATAACTGTAAAAAGCCAAGATGTCACAACAATCAATCATGCCTCAGACATCGACAACGGTATTTCAGTTGTTGAGACTGTTCGAGCAATAGAAGATGGCCCGAGTTTCGAAACAGCCCCGTCAGCTTTTTCTGCACCGCATGCAAAAGACCAGTCATCTTACGATGAAGATGTTTCCTTGAGTGCTTTGGTCCGCCAGAAGAAGGGCAAAAAGGAAAACAAAAAGGACACCAACCTCTGCTACATACCTATAGGTACCTTAATAAAAATTTAAATTGATTAAAAAAATCTTTTTTTTTCATTAAATCCATAAGTATGTAATACATAAAACATTATATTTTTTATCAAGATGATGTCAAAGCAACCCTAACGGTTTGGATCTTCGCCATAAGTTGCACTGAAACTGTTGTCTGCTTGTCTATTTGTATGTTCCAGCATCACGTAAAAACTACTGAATTGCTTGCATTGTTTGAGGTCCTGGGAAGGAAATACGCTTCATTTCATCGCAATCGGTTCACGAGAAGCCAAATTATGATCCTTTAAAGTTTAAAAAATACAATGTTTGCGTGTGTGTGTAAAAGTTAGTAAAAGTTTGTAAAAAAATGTTTTTTACATCTGCAAAGAAAAGATAAAGATATTTTTTGTGTTTTTCTTCCTCTTATGATAGTTGTACTGACAATGAGTATATTTCTTTATTTAAAGGAATAGTGTAACAAAAATACAAAATTAAAAATCGACGGGGTGCACTTTTTATCATGGATCAGCATCGCTCTTCTGTTGAACAAAGAATAATCATAAAGTTTTTAGTTACAGAGGACTCAGAAGAGTTTTGGTTAGATGGTAATCTAGAAGAATTACCGGTATTTCCTCATAATTAAGCTGAGTGAATAGATTTAGTCATTCGTATAGTTTGTTACATTACATAGGTATGGCTTGTCTCAATTTATATCGTCCCGAAACCCACCCCATAAAAGGATTTATTTTCAAATCCGCATTGTTAGTAGATAAACACGTTGTAAATGCCTACCGGCCCACTCAGGGTTGGGTTAGGTATACGTCACCCAGTGCTATAACAATTCAAATTAATAATAATAATAATAATAATAATAATAATTTATTGTATTTTGGAGCTAAATGCTCCTTTACAAGAAATTCAGCTGCCTATTATAAGTATCTTAAAATTAAAATTAAGCTCTAATAAAAACTATCTTGCGAACAACAAAAAAAAGATTATTCATTTATTATAAAAGATCTTATTTTTAGCATCTCTACTGTGTAATTAAAAACTAAGTTTATTGAATCCTCTGTTGGGAGGAACAAGTTTATGAAATCTGTATCATTTAAAAAGTTACAGCTATTAAAGTATTTGTTTCGGATCGGTTCGTATATTGGACATTCTACGTACAAGTGGTGTAAATTTTCTTTAACGTGCATATTGCAAATCGTACAATTTTCATCAGTGTTAATTTTATATGCTATTCCTGCTATGTAAAATCGTAAACAATTTTTATTTGCTAGTCTAATTTGGGCGATGATCCTTTTCTTTGCTATTGAAGTTTTTGCATATAAATATTGTTCACAACCGTACAAATTGGCTACCTTTAAATTTAAATATATATCGCTATATCTTGTTAATTCTAACGCATTAATGTCCTTTCGTTTAAGTGCCTCCATTAGCCTATTCACTGCATAGTTTACATCAGGTTTACTTAAACTACCCCGTTTTCCCTTTAACCAAAAATTCACATCCCCATAGTTACAGCAAAACTCACGCACTTCCGTAACCCAGTTATAGTTTGGGCTCTTTTTATTTGTTCCATCTAGCAGCAAAAGGCGGTTATACAGTAATTTAGAGTATTGCGTATCGGGTAGGTTCACGAGTCTTTGCCAAAACATGATGACACGTTTCCAGATAAGACTTGATATGTGTGGTTGTCCGGTTTCTAGGCGTATGTAAATATCGGGGGTGTTGATAGGTAGATGGAGAAGCGATTTAAAAAACCTAAGTTGTACTTTTTCAGCCAAGTGCAAATATTTCAAGGCCCATACTTCGGATGCGTACAATAGTGTAGCAAGTGTAATTGAGTTTAACAGGTGGATTTTGGTATTCCATCTGCTGCTTTTACCTTTTATTAAAATATTTTTTACTACACCCAACGACCTATCTGCTTTGGCTGACATGTATCTCGCCGCCTCCAAGAATTTACCCCTAGTTGTAAATGGGATTCCCAAGTAGACAAACTTATTGACCACTTCAATTTCCTGGTCTTCATACACAAATTTTCGTAGTTTAATACTTTTTCCTTTGCAGAAAACCATTACTTTTGTTTTTTCTGTATTGACCTCCAATTTTTTCTGCATACAGTATTCACTTAAGATGTTTAGCTTACGCTGAGTATCGATCATAGAGTCGGCAAGTATAACAATGTCGTCGGCAAAAAGAATCATTAGCAATTCATTATTGTTATCAATGTTAATGCCCCTCGCGCCCAGTTTTTTAAAAAACGGTTCAATATCAGACACAAACAGAGCAAAAAGTAGTGGGCTCAATACGTCACCTTGTAAAACTCCCTTGGTAATGTCTATTGGGTCTGATGTTTTATTGTTTGCTTTAATGATGAATTTTGACGTTTTATACATGTTACTTAGTATTCTGATAATCTTTGTGCTTATGCCAACTTCATAAAGTTGCTGCCATAATAAGTTATGTTCAATAGAGTCAAATGCTCTTTTAAAATCCACGAATATTGCGTAAGTGTAAGTTTTTTTAAATTTCAGGCGAGCGTTGATAATTGCGCTCAAACTAAAAATTGCATCAAGCGTACTCCTTTTCTTACGAAAACCCATTTGGTTTTCTGGCAAAATTTGATAAGCTTCACACCATGTGTGCATCCTTTGGTAAATAATGAACGTAAACAATTTAGTTAGATGATTTAATAACGCTATCCCTCTATAATTTCCTGGGTTATCTATTTCGCCCTTTTTATGCAGCAAGAAAATAAGTACATAATTCCAGGAAGATGGCATTTTCTCAGTCTCGAAAATTATGTTGAAGAGATTTAATAAGTAGTGTACCCAGTTCTGGGGTAGCTTTTTATAAAATTCGTTAGTAATCATGTCGATGCCGGAGGTCTTATTGCTTTTACTACGGTAAATGGCGTTCAATAACTCTTCCAATACGATTTTTGAATCAAGTAGATTATTTCTAGCATCATAAAGTTCGAGTTCAGCACATTTTTCGGTCTTGTACATGGATGTATAAAATAGGGTCCATTCTTCTATGCTTATTCTATTTTCTGTACGGTTTAGGCCAAATGTTTTTACTGTCATCCAGAATTCTTTTTGATTTTTAATGTTACTTAGTTTATTTAGGATTTCTTCGTTGTAATTTTTCTTTGAGCGATCCACAAGTCTTTTAAATTCTTTTTTGCTAAGCAAGTAATTTTGAACCTCTTCTTCAATTAAAAATTTACTCTTCCTACACTGATTTAATTTATTTTTTAGCGCTTTTTTTGTTACCAAACATTCATTGTTAAACCACTTATTTCGCTTGTACCCTAAATTACTACTAGTAGATTGGAATTGCTGCATGTTAGTTTTTTGTGCAGCTTCTACTATAGCATCATTCAGGTTATCCAGTATTGCGTTTACATCGTTGCTATGAAAGTATATACTATAAGATCTATTTAAATTTGCCGCGTATTCATTTGCCTGCTCCTCTTTCCAAACTAGTTTACGTGTAAAACTACTCTTACCTTTGGCAAGTTCAGGCCTCCTACTAGGTTGCGTTTTCAACACTAACTGACACATAGAATGTTCTGAGTCTATTCGGTGCACCATTTTCATTTCAGAAACATGATTTATACCCCATACATTCACCCACATTAAGTCCACGACACTTTTACCATTAGCGTTTATAAATGTAAAATTTCCTGGCACATCACTGATTATTCTTCCATTAAGCAAAATAAAACCCAACTGCCTCATCCTTTCATTTAACAATATTCCCCGTCTATTTGTTGTGATGTCCAGCGATGTTCTCTTTGGTTGCATGTTGGTTGGAATAACCTCGGAATCCACATCTTCTAAGGTACCCATTCTCGCGTTGAAATCCCCTGTTATAAATATTTTTGTTGCACCTTCTTTTTCACTTACATCTTCAACGTGTTCTGCAAACAGCTCTACAGCTTCCTCGTCGTTTAAACTTGGTTTTAAGTACACACTAATTATAATCATGTTCATGACTTTTATGGTAATCCAAAGGTTTGTATTATCGATAACAGTAAAATTGTATTTCGACAATATAGTTAATCCTCCACTAGCTCTTCCCTTTGATTTTTCTTTAATTGCTAGGCTTTGTACGAAATGCGGGAAAAGGTGTGGTAAAGGAGAACTAGAATTTTTATTTTGTTCCCAGGTTTCTACTAAACACAAAATGTCGGTGTGCTTTAATGCTGCGTGTTCTACACTTGCTAAGGTTTTGATGCCTGCAATGTTCCAAAATAAGATGTTTGCTATATTCGTGTCCATTGTTTCATGCCGTGTCATATCCGTTATGTGTCCGCACTCTTCGCTTGTTAGTTTTTTGATTCTTTATTTACAAGCTCGCCTTCTCTTTCATTCCATATCATGTCAGTTCCATTCACGTTTAATTTCAAATGCCTTATTTTTACAGTTTTTCCTTCTTCCCTTAACTTTTTAGCCGTTGTTCTTAACTGTCTTTGTGTGATCCTTTCATTTACAGTTAGATCGCTATCTATATAAATTGATTTCCCTTTTAATTTATTTGAGTTTCTTAATATTTGGATTTTTCCTTCAAAGTTATCCGTTTGTATTAATGTTTTGTTTGGGGAGATTTTCTTTGCTTTTCTGATTTTTTGTTCTAGACCCATCTCTTTTTTTATCCATTCCTCGATTTGATTGTTTAAATTTCCATTATTTTCGACCGTTAGTGCGCCAGTTATTATTAGGTTATTTTTCCGCTTCTCTTTTTCGTTCATTTCAACCTGTTTTTCGAGTTCTTGAAGTTTCATCTCCATGACAGTGTATTTTTGTTGCCATTTCTCATTCATGTCTTTCAGTTCATTCCTTAGTGCTTTGATTTCCTCGTTGTTATCTTCCAGCTTTTGTTTCACTTTGTCTTGATCCTTTCTCATCCCTTTTATCTCATCTAAAGTTTTTTTACATATTGACATTATATCATTATCTACGGAAGTTTTATTAGATGTAGATGGAGACCTTGGGGTCTTTTTGCCTCTTTGAAAGACTTCATAGAAGTCTCCCTTCCTTTTTTTCGCATCTGACGATGCTCCTTCCGAATCAGACATATTTCCCGCTCTTATTTTACGGTTAATGCTAAATTGCTACTTTTCCTTTTAATTATTTTTATGTACACGCAAACGTTCGAATTTGAACTTGGAAAATACAATCACTCGATAACGCGCTGCTCGTATTAAATTATATCAGTTATCACAGTACACGCACCTGTACAAGCAACGTTTTATTTCGATCCGCACTCTTTCGTAGCTACAACTGAACTCAAATTAATAATTACTAATTAATATCAGTCGTTGTTGCTGTAAGTATAATACGAGTAATTTGTATATCGTATAATTTAGTTTAAATCCTTCTATGAGACAAAGCTTCAAGACGATGTAAATTGCGACAAGTAAATTAATGTTTTTGTTAGCAGTTTCACTACCATGGGTATTGAACCTTGGTCATCAGTAGCATACGTGTTGAATTTATAATTCTAATGTGTTCCACATAGTTTAGCTAATTGAAAAAAACTAAAAATAGTATAGTGTATAATAGGTTTAACACTCCCGCACTTCTATCTACAGTTGTATATCTAAATGTTGACAATACTGCCATTAATCAATCTTGGAAGATTATAAATGTGAACTGTCGTGTTTTACCTTGTATTTGAAATAACATCTGTTTTAAAATATTCATTAAAATTGAGCCAAATTAAAAGTGTACAATTTAATAGTTTGCGAACGTGTAATATACCATCCGTGTTTCCATTAAATTAAGCACTATGTAAAACAGATTTAGTACAGCAGTAGGTTTCTCTGAAAAAGAAGACACGTACAAAAATAAATGTTATTAATTAGTGGTACGTGCATATTTTTGGAACTTTCAGTTTCTTTTATTTTCACCGTTGATAAATTATGAACGAATTGTAAGGTAGCTACACAGGCTACACTTTTTTTTAGATACTCGACGTAACATATTTTAATAATGACTTACAAATATTTTAGTGGCACGCTTTACAGTACATCAACAAATTTGTTTTGATACGGGACAGACAAATTTGTAAAAATTGTTTCTGTGAAAGGATGACAAAAGATCCAACCAACTGATATAATAGGGAAAACTAATTAGAATAGCTAAAAGACTTTAGTGGATCATAAATTTTCATAACAAATCTATCTTACTAATAAAGTTGGCTCAAAGAAAAGTCGTGATGCATGATCTAACATGTGTTGACATTGCCAGAGTCGCTAATACAAACCGACCAGTATAAAACAAAACGCTCGAAAGTTGTTCTGGCTTTGATGTGGCCGTTTTAATTTATGTCGCTGCATTTACCCTCGCTCCAGACCGCGTGTAAAACTGTAAATGTACACTCCCAACAAGAAAATTTTACAACCTGAAGAAAGCTTTCGAATGTCAACTTTTTTAACTAACCCCTCGTTTGAAACTGAAACTAAATCATAAAGTGTATATTATATTATTTATACGCTCATAAATAATTTTCTATTTCGTATTTGGTAAGTACTAAAAATTTTTTTAAGCTACGGCGAAATGAGATGTTTCGGACATTTATGGTTGCAAATCATCTGAAAGATACATTAGTTTCAATAAATTTATATAAAAAATATGCTTTTCACTCCGACTTTAGACGTAGGTATCTTGCAAACAATATACCACTTTGTCGACATCCTTAAAATTTCATACAGCCTTTTGAAGACACCTATACGTTTTTCTTTATTTGTGCATGATTTGCAAATTTGGTTCGTTTTTTTTACATAATACTCGTTACAGTATAGTTTACAATCACATTATAGGTATTAATTTATCTACATTTCCCATTCGGTCTTCTTCTCCTTGATTAAGTTCCTTACCCCATTGATAGTTTCCTTCTTTTCCATGCATCTTCCATCAACTCCGCTCCGTCCCCATTCTCGGTTAGTATGGCTTCCACCCTCCTTTCATCAACATTTAACTCCCTACATTTCTTTAACATATGGGTCATGTTCTTCGATCTTTCACCGCATAACCAGCAGCATCTTTCCTCCTCTTTTCTCTAGTATTAGTTCCCCTCTCCTCGTTTCCACATCTAAATCTTGCCATCATCCTTTTTCTTCCCTTGTATATTTTGGTAACTGTCGTTGTCCCTGGGACGTTTGAAGTATTAGTTGTATTTTGAGGAACAGCTTCGATTCATCTCGTTTGTTCTCGCGTCATCAAATTCTCTTAGTTTATACTCATCCTTCGCGTTACCTCTTTTTTTATTTTAGTAGTTGGTTTTATTTTAATTCGGTAATGTAGTTGGTCATACTTCTTTTCGGTGGAAACGAATTTCAATTTTTTTCAAGTTTTTGTCAGAACAGTTGTTTGATGCTGGATGTCCCGGTGCAATGAATTTCTTTACAAAATTCTGGAAAAATTTTACTTTGTCCGATACCCACACAGGTATTTGCTAACTCATGCGCACAATAAAAGTCTTATAAAAAACTTTTTGTCGACAGTAACGGTGGTGTGCCTTTCATTGCTTGTCCTGATGAAGCACCTTACGAAAGTGGGCGAAACGTTTTTCAACATTGACACGGTCCTATCCTGGAAGTTGTCTTTATCTAACCTACTTAATTGTATCGAGAGTCTCGACGAGACTTGGTTCCGCGCCCGTCCAATTGAAAAAAAGTGAGATGGTATCGAATATCGAGTCGAGACCGAGACTTATAGCAGTCTCGTGTCGACGCGCGTGATTATTATCTATCTATAGCATCAACCATTTTTCGGATATTACTGTTGATTATAATGAATTACGGTGTATATGAACGTAAGTAGTTGCGTTTAGTTGGTGGACATCGACATCAGATGGAGATAGCCTTTAACCAAATACTTTACTAATATAATACGGGAAACTTCTGTGTTTAGCATAGCATTTCAGGGCGACAGCGATTGCAGCGCCATCTATTGCTTTGAGGTGATAACTAACAATCACATTAAATTCTAACATTATATTATTATAGATAAGATAGTATAAATTTGTTGTGACAATATAATTCTGTTGAAGTAAATACAAAACATCTGTAAAATTGTGTGAGGAATGTAATTTATTAGAAATTATGTATATAAAAACACTCAAAACACCTTTAATTTGAACTTGGTATCCGGGTAAATTCTGCAAAAATAAGTAGTTCTTAGAATGAAATCTAAATTTCTGGAAATAATATATTGATTACCCTTGACTAAGCAAATTCTTGTCCCTGAAATCTTTCATGGTAAAATGGTCGGAACAAACTGTATAATTTTTGTATAAATGCTGAGGACTTTTTTCTTTAAAAGTATCGTCCAGGTCTGCTCTTTTATTTCTTGCAACCCTTACTCTGCAGCTACAAATTTTAATAGCAGTAGTTAAAAAATGTTTCGAAACATCTAAATACAGCTAAAATTCTTATTGATTATAAAGCACATGTTACTGACATTTCCTTATTTTTGGGAAATCTGTAGAAAGACTTTATTCCTTTTTGTATGTTGTAATTATTACAACCGTATATGGCACATATTGCGCCCCTTTGACTCATTTCAAAGTATAAAATCGATTTGAAGACCAAAAAACCGTCAGACACTAATGTAAACACTAGCAAGAACGGTTTAGTTATCAACTCCTACCGCTAGAGGGCGTCGATGCACACGTCACCGGAAATTTTTCGAGTTTCCCGTATGCATATTTACATATCCTCCTATACAACGGCACCAGGGTGCTGAAATCTGTTAGTCTTTGTGGCGTACAATTGAGCTATAAACGCTCACTGATTTAGGCACCTCCGCGAATTGTTTAACTTATTTTAATACTTCCAGGTAAAATAAAGCAGCCAGAGTAAAATAATATAAACACATGTTGAAATAATTAGTTATTTATTTATCTGCGATTGTATGGTATGTACGTCCCCGTAAGTTGAAACCATATGGAAAACTTTTTTATTATTAATTTTAAGGAAAAAAGGTATTCTACATAAAATGTTCGGCATGGTCCAAAACTCAAAATACAACCATCAGATATCAATTTTTTCATTGGTATACGAGGTTTGTCAAAAAATGTGATTTGTGATTGTGAAATACTCCTATTTCGAAAATTGTTATAAAGAAAAGTTGGTCAGAATTAAATTGAAAACTACGTTCAGATATGCAATCATATCCATTTGTATTAAAAAATTTCTTATATTTTTTGGAACTTTTCTCTACAATAATTATACATACATATTTTGTTGGGAATGTATAAATGTTTCTTGACAACCGGCTGTATTAGTAGATAGTAGATCAGATGTTATATTGTTTTGTTGTTGATTAGTGATATAGAAATTTTCATCTCATGTAACAACGTTTTTCTTCTTGTACTTAATTAATAGTTATAAACCATTTTGCGTTTCTTACTGATTGTGTAACTTTTCGAACACTGCATATCTCTAACATATTTACATTTTACTTTTATTTTAGAACGATATTTGATGACAAAATGTTACTTAAATCGACATGGTTAAATATTTAAAGCACAGTTTTTAATTCTAAATAACTTTTTTTATAATATGTACTTTTTGATATTGTCAAAAATGAAGGTACTTTACTGTTGCGCAAAATTCATATTTTTTGACCAACCTCGTATACGACTGAAAAAAATTAATACCTGATGGTTTCATTTTAAAAGTTTTAGATCATGCAGAACTTTTTAAATCAAGTTTTTTCAGTACGTGTTTCTACAGAGTATTTTTGTATCCATTTGCATTCGCTTTCATAGTCGTCCGAAAATTTTGTTTTTACTTCCACAGTATATTTATCTTCATT
>CM070075.1:57775717-57888026 GCA_036250285.1 Pyrocoelia pectoralis | reverse complement strand
AGTATTTTTGACACGGAATATTGGCCATATATTTGTAAATAGTAAATAGTAAATAGCGTATTATAAGTCTACTCCATTTGGAAGCAACTCCTTGAAATTGATATAAAATTTGGATTCCTTGCATTATCTTTGTGCTCATTTTTATTATTGATCAAAATGGATTTTGGCATATTGAAGTGAAGTTTGCTTCTGACTTGTTTATTGGGGATGTCGGTGTCGTAAATTTGCTTTTATTATTGTTTCACTGATAGATATGGATCAGCTATACATTTCAAAGATAGCTGCTTTAATTCTGTCATTGTGACATTAATAAATGAAGTACAAAATAGCTATTTATGATATGAGTGTTAAATTACTGTTTTATTTTGTGAGTGAACTCGCTTCGCTTCGCTCGTTTCGCAATTTCACGAACAAAATAAAAGTTACTTTTAACACAAATATTATACAAAGTTTTTTGTATAACTGTTCTATTTTGATAATAAAATAGAAAAATTTAATACATATTTCTATAAACTGACATTTTGATGTCTCTGGTCAGTTAATTATTTTTTGACGTTTCAACAAATATTACCGCATTTGCTGTGAAGTGGGCGTCTTAGGTGACGCCGTATTTCCGTAGTTACCAACAAACAGTATTGGATACAGCTCTATTATTGGCCAGTGTTAATAGTTATTTATGTATCAAGGGAATTATAAGGGTCTTAATTACCGAGGGTAAAGTTTGCGTCCCGAGGGCCTTGCGCCCGAGGGACAGCAATTACCCGAGGTAATTGAGACCTATTAATTCCCGTGATACATAGATAATTTTATTTCTGACCGAGTTTAATAAAATTTGTTCATTTCCGGTATATTTGATTCAGGTATCGTCGATTGCAGTTTTGGTTGTTGCTAGGTTACTGGTTCATAAAAGAGCCGTAGAGGGAGTTATAGCGTCTTTATATCCCAAGGGAGTTATGACACTCTTTATTGGTATCGTAACTATGACAATATAAGCTTATAATATCACTGTCAGAAATAAAAATATTTTTTTCTTATATGTGAGTGGAAAGTGGATGTATTTTCCCTATTTTGAGGGAGCAAAGTACCACTTTTTCTCCCTTGGGAAATTTTTTATACTTTTTCTCCCTTGTATTATAAGTCGCTTCATTAGCAGCTTCTAATATTTCGGCTGGTGTATTTTCTACATCAGAGTCTGAATTCTCATTAGACAATATCTTAATACACACTATCGCCGATCTACAAATGATGAGATATTGATGAAATATATTTAATTAAAAATTGTGACACATGGGAAAAGCCTTCTTGATGTATTTTTTAAAAATAACTAATGGTAAACTATACCAAACGTATAATTGTTGTGAACGGAAAATAAATTCACATATAAGAAAAAATCATATATCTACCGCGAGAACAAAGTGAAATTTTCTCCCGAGGGTGATTAATGCCCTCGCTTCGCGTCGGGCATTAAACTTCACCCGCGGGAGAAAATTAATCACTTTGTTCCCTTGGTAGATAAATAGCTATTTTTATTGGTGTCCTATTTTAGCCTTTTAAACCACGCCCCAGCGTGTTTAAATCGCACTTTTAAAACGCGCGTGTTTTAAAGTTGCCATGCCAACATCAACAAATTTGAAAAAAATTAAATTCTATTGGTTATTGATCTGACAGGAGTACTTTGTTACGTCAAATAAAATGACAGATTGCAAATTAATTTCCGTTTACTGGTTATTGATCTGACAGGAGAACTTTGTTACGTCAAATAAAGTAACAGATTGCAAGTTAATTTCCGTTTTTCTCATTTCCATGACAACGAAAGGTATACTGATTTCGCATTACGAATTCAACCATTTCACACTATTAGTTCTTATTTCCATTTTAATACCAGATTTCAAAGTGAACCAATAAAAAAAAATAGCGTAAAGTATTCGTGGATAACTGGTCTTTAAAACACTTGCTCTATTTCAAGCACTCCGGCTGCGCCGTCGTGCTTGAAAACTCGCGCGTGTTTTAAAGACCTGTTTATCCACTTATACTTTAATATACTATTAACACTAGCGTTAATAGTTATTTTTGTATCTAGTGCGCGAAATGCCACTTTGGTGATCGAGAACTGATTTTTCGAGATCACCAAAGTGGCATTTCGCGCACGAGTTGCAAACAAAATCTTTTCTACAAACGTGATAAAGTTGATAATTATTTTAACGTTAAAATACAAAACTCTCATACAGTTTACATGCAGTGCGCGAAGTAAGTAAGTAAGTAAGTTTATTAATCATCTAGTAAGATGTTTACATACAGTGTGTCTAGTTAAGTTGGCAACATATGGGAAACTTTTTTATTATTAATTTTACGAAAAAAAGTTATTCTTTATAAAAAGCTCTGCATGTTCTAAAATCTAAAATACAATCATCAGATATTAAATTTTTTCAGTCGTGTACGCGGTTTCTCAAAACATATGAATTTTGCTCAAGAGTAAAGTACCTTTATTTTTGACAATATCGAAAATTGTTATTAAAAAAAGTTAATCAGAACTAAAAACTACGTTCAAATATGCAATTACATCCTGTTAGTAAAAAATGTTTTTTTACAACTTTTTCTCAAATTACTACCTACCGGAGAAAAAATTGTAAAAAAACATTTTTTACTAGCAGGATGTAATTGCATATTTGAACGTAGTTTTTAGTTCGGATTAACTTTTTTTAATAACAATTTTCGATATTGTCAAAAATAAAGGTACTTTACTCTTGAGCAAAATTCATATTTTTTGAGAAACCGCGTACACGACTGAAAAAATTTAATATCTGATGATTGTATTTTAGATTTTAGAACATGCAGAGCTTTTTATAAAGAATAACTTTTTTCGTAAAATTAATAATAAAAAAGTTTCCCATATGTTGCCAACTTAACTAGACACACTGTATATATCGGCTAATCTCTAATCATGTAATAATAATAATTTCTCTCACATGCGATGATCACGCTTTCTTGAATGTCATTAATGATTGTATTTTCTTAATTTCCTCGGGCAGTTCATTATAAATTTTTAAACCCTTATAATATAAATTGTTCTGTGAGGAAGTTTTCTTAACTAACGGTAGCCTAAAACTATTTAAATCTCTAGTGTTATACAGGGTATATCACGGAACCCGTTCATTAGAAGTTGCTGGGGTCCCTTACTACTTATGAATTTGAAACTTTCAGGTTAAGGATAACCCATAGCCTTCTTTTGTTCTAAAATATTGTCGATGTTGTACAACTTCCGGAAAGACCGGAAATCGCCATTCATCTTCTTATTTTAAATAGAACACCCTGTATATTATTGCATTTTTTGATTATACAATCGATTCTGCGTTAATCTGTATATTATCCTATACCTATCTTCAACTGTTTTTGAGATATTATGATTTTTTTGAAAAATTTGCGCTTTGCGGAAGGATGTTTAATAGCCCACCTTTTGCTCTTCTTTGAACGCAAAACATTCATACTTTACAAACACGAAGTAAAACCATAAGAGTTCACAAAATGCATTTGCAAACCTATCACAGATTATACAGGGCGTTCAAAGTTAGTGGCAAACTTAAAAAACTTCAAACACCAAAAAGTCATTTTTTTCAAATGGAACACCCCGTATATTTTTACATATTTGGAAAGCGATTTAATTTACGCATCGATAAATTATAGGTATCCCTATACCTATCTTTAGCGGTTTTGTAGTTATTAACACTTTTTATCTAATATTGATTAAAACAAAAACTGCACTCAAAACTTATGCGCATTTGAAAGTAGGCTGTGAGTATGACAATAGGAAAAACAAGTACTTTTACAAAACGAATTTAATGATCTTATTTATACAACAAACAAATAAAAATGACTTTAATGGATATAGAATAAATTCAAAATATCAGTAAGTATTGGAATATACGTTAACTGCTTCCATTTTATAAAATTGTTTACTGTTTACCACCTGTTTGCTTTAATGAGCATGACATCCAGATAAACATTCGTTTGTCTAATCATACTAATAATAATAATAATAATAATAATAATAATAATAATCGATAAGAACCGAAGTGCAATAATAATAATACTTACTTGATTTCGATCCGTGCGGTTCGTTAACCAGGCTTGGCCTAAGTATCGATAAAAACCGAAGTATAATAATAATACCTTTTATTGAGAGCAAACTATTAAATTACATAAGATTGTTCAAAATACGTTAAAACTGCACACTTGTTCTCAAAAGGAGTGAGTTCAGGTGTCTACAAAAAAAGTAGAGACCTGTTCTTCCACTCAACCCTGTTAGACGTTCATTACCGTATTTAATTTTCGCATGCTCAAAGCCTACTTTCAAATGTGCATAAGTTTTAAGTGCAGTTTTAATCAATATTAGATAAAAAGTGTTAATAACTACAAAACCGCTAAAGATAGGTATAGGAATACCTATGGTTTATCGATGCGTAAATTAAATCGCTTTCCAAATATGTAAAAATATACGGGGTGTTCCATTTGAAAAAAATGACTTTTTGGTGTTTGAAGTTTTTTAACTTTGCCACTAACTTTGAACGCCCTGTATAATCTGTGATAGGTTTGCAAATGTATTTTCTGAACCCTTATGGTTTTACTTCGTGTTTGTAATGTATGAATGTTTTGCGTTCAAAGAAGAGCAAAAGGTGGGCTATTAAACATCCCTCCGCAAAGCGCAAATTTTTCAAAAAAATCATAATATCTCAAAAACAGTTGAAGATAGGTATAGGATAATCTAATACAGTGTAACGCAGAATCGATTGTATAATCCAAAAATGCAATAATATACAGGGTGTTCCATTTAAAATAAGAAGATGAATGGCGATTTCCGGTCTTTCCGGAAGTTGTACAACATCGGCAATATTTTAGAACAAAAGAAGGCTATGGGTTATCCTTAACCTGAAAGTTTCAAATTCATAAGTAGTAAGGGACCCCAGAAACTTGATGTATATCCTTATTAAAAACAATAAATTTATGCATGTATCTAGGTAACCTATTATTAATTATCTTATATAAGTAAGTATTTCGCGCACGGCGTCGTTACTTCGCACACGGTGTCATGGTAAAGCCGGATCCACATCAATAAATATTTACGTTGTGCGTTGAATTTGACACAAATTTGCTCGTGTGCGCAGAAATTTTTATCGATGTGGACTATGCGGCGCACGGAAACGTACACAAATAATTTCGTGACGAACAACGCACGCTATCCGCTATGCTGTTGGTTTTCCAGTCAACTTCAAAGAGATTTGCGCCGCAAAGTAGTGTTAATGTGGACTACTTATTTAAGTCGCATACAAGTGAATTCAGCAAATACAACACACAAGATAAATATTTACGTGGTAAATGCATGACCATATTTAAATTTGCGCCGCAAATATTTTTGCTGAAATTCAAAATACAACGCACGACGCAAATATTTATTGATGTGGATCCGCCTTAACGTAGGAAAGTGAAAAAAGAGTCACTTCGCGTATTGTTATCAATGCGCAAACTTTGTCATTTTTTGACGTTTGTAGAAAAACGTATTTTTAACACGCTACTCTGTAAACGTCCTCTTTTAACACTCTTGGCAGCTGTTAAAAATGTCACTTTTAATGACAGTTGTACTAAAAACATGTTTTCGGTACGTAATGGTCCTTGTAGAAAAATAAAAATAAATAGCGGCCAAGTTACTACCTTCATTGCTTACTTTATGTGTCAATTACATTGTGGGTGTGTCTGAAATTTCAATCAATGTGCCTATTCCGTATTTTCACCGAAAAAAAGTTCGGCATATGAATTCGTTAAGTTTGTGTGTCTATGTGTGGCTTTTTTCTGCTTGTAACGACAGGAATTCTAATCGTCGATCGAAGAGGGTCGGGGACAAAATTTGTGACAGATAGACAGTAAGAGTTTTGAAGTTGTATTAGAAATATGATTGTGTTTAACGTTTTGTTCATTTACATATGGTTTTGTTATAATAAATAAATTCATATACGAAAGGCGTTAAATGCTAAGGAATTTTAAAAGTCTGACTTGAAACAAAATTGTATTGACTCGATTTTACCTTTACAGCATCCTTGCATTTGTGTTTGTAAAATTTTTAACTAAAGCTTTAATAAGTGTAAATAGGTATAATATGTTTGAAGGCAAAGGCATGTTTACAAATAGAAGCTTTTCTTTTCAATTCGTGAAAACTCCAGTTCGTCTTATATCTTGTTGTTTTGTAATTTCAAAATTAGGAGCGGTTTATTTCTCTTTATAAGGAAGCGATACAAGTTGAGTTCATTACATTTTAATTAAGAGTAATGAAGACGCCATGTAATTGAATGCTACATTTATACTACTACCGAACACTTCTCAAATTGCCCTAAATAATTGTTCAACGATGCTCTGAATGTCTCAATACAATTTATACATTCTCTCAATCGAGTGTGCAAATTACCCGTTAATTTGTTGTAAGTCGCAATTCCAAGAAAATTATCGTCGTCGATTTCTATCTCGGCACGTTCGTATTAACTTAATGTTCCACGAGCCCAATATTGCTTCTAAAATAATTGTTAGTTTCAACATTGACTGCAAGTCGTACATGACGAACTTGCTAAAAATGCTCTCAAAAAGATGAAAAAGGTGACTATCAAAATATTTTTTACCAGTGTAAAAAATCGAAATTTGAAACTATATAGTGATATAAAAAAAATTGTATTAATAATTATGAGAAGAGTTCCAGCACCCAAGAAGACGAAGAAGGAATTTTCTGAAAGTTATGGACACAGTTTTTTGAATTCTCTTTTCGAAACTCAAAAAACACTTACTAATCCTCACCTTCAAATTTTAGTATACAACTGGGAGAAACATTGTGACGTCACATTTTTATCACTTTATCTTTAACAGATTCAGCTCTTTTTTGTAAAATCCCACTTCTTTCTGGTAGTTAGGTAAAGTAGGGGTGCTATGCAAATTGAAAGGGCGGAAACTTGTACCTACCTTAGTTCCTCTAGCACCACTCAGACTTCAGGTGTTTACATACTCGGTAATCTACGTTCGTATCAACGTTTTGTTACAGAACCAGTATCTCTCAGCCGAGCAGTTGACAAAGGCATAAGAACTCAATTGAGGCATTTTAGACGAATTAATATTGTTTAAAATATCGAAAACTACGTCGTATCTCTAAAGCGGTTGATTTATAAACCATTGTACCCGACGTTCATAATATTTTTTGACTTTCTGGGTTATTTCTACGCCTTTAACATAACAACATCTTATATACAGGGTGTCCCGGGACTAATGGGAAAAAGTCCCTCGTTTTCGAGTTATAGGCCTTCAAAGTTTGAATTTTGAATTTGTTTTTTATTTTTAATTTTTGTACTGGTTATTTGATCTTTATAAAATTTTCCGCATAACTATAACGTACATGTATCTTTATTTTGGAAAGGTAAACAGTTTTACAGTAGTGCCTTGAAGCCAGGGACGGGCTACTCGCAATGGTTAGTAATCCAAAAATTTTGCAGGGATGGTACACCCTGTATAAAGTTATCGAAAATGACTTCCCCACGCATTAAGCTAACGAAAAGGTACTCTTGTTGGAATTCGATAAAATAAGCCGTTTGGCTAATATTTACAGTTTTATTGCGTAACAATTTACGTATTCACCATTTTTATAAGTACAAAACGAGGTAAAACTAACTTATTAATACGATGACCAAAATTTACCTACTGTAGTACAAAAAAATTATTTAACGATAGTGGAAGATAAAAAAACACTAACGACTTTTTAATTCGAAAGTTGGTAAAAATGTTTTAAAACTGTTTTTACCGTTTATCAAGTAACCATACATACACGTGCATTAATAAAACTGTAAATATTAGCCAAACGGCTATAACTCGAAAACGAGGGTCTGCATAGAAAAAGTTTATATGAAGTACTAACATTATTTTGGCTCAGACTACACGCTCCTGACTTTTTTCCCATTAGTCCCGGGACACCCTGTATGTATAAGTATTTCAATTCTAAAACGAGAGTAAGCCGAAACCGGGTTCTACGAAAAATTAAAATTTTTTGAATACAATAAAAGCATAAGTTACTCATTAAATTTTGCAATTAATCTCCTATTGTATGCATATTGGATTTTCTTCTATTTAATTGAATCCGGTGCGCTCCTGTAAATTTTATTATTTAGGATTAAACGAAAAAGGAATTTTACCACGTTGCTTGGAAAGGTTTTCACTCTTATAAAGAGTACATTAGTGCTAACAATGTATTCCATTTAGATTAAACTTCGATTAATTTATTTTGTCGTGCAAAAAATTCTACTTTAATTTAGTAAATGCAAGTAATAAAATCAACTTTTCTAAAATTATTGTCGACAGTTTGTTTCTATAATTTCCTAACAAATCCCACCTCGCTTGTTCTCAATCGTGAGATGGTCATTCATAGAAAAACTTTTGCAGGGGTTTTTGCTTAACTTGAAAAATTTACGCCTAGGCGAGTATTTGGGTTCAGTCGTATTTGAACATCCTATTTTGTAACGGGCGTTATTTTGACTAATGAAATTTATTTACTTTTTACTTTTTAAGTTTGTAAAGAAAGAATTGAATGTTTTTGGTTTAGTTAGTATGTAGTTGGAATTTATAACTTAAGCGAAATCAAAGGCAGGACGGATAGTATAAACATATAAAAGTGCAAGCCGTGTGTCTCTTATCGCGAGACATTCATGCGATAACATTTTATAAAGTTGGATATAAGGCAGACGGTTTCGAAGTGAAGGGATTATTAGAGTGTTGAATTCCGTTTCGGCGTGAGGTACTTGTCCGCTCGGTACCAAATTTTGAAATTATTAAGCGAATTTAGTGAACAATACGGCGTTAGGTACAAAAAGGTACCAATTAAGTGCGTTTAAAAGTGTCACTACGGTGTAAAAAGTGCAAATACGTTTAATAAACAATATTTTATCTGCGTGTATTAACATATGTGCAGTTAACGCTTAAAGGGCGAACTCAATTAAGTGACGCTAAATATTAGCAACGAAGGAGGAACCATACAAAGTAAAACGTGTGAGTTTCCTAATTTAATTTAAAACGAACATTATTAGAGGGCGACAGAAATTCTCTTATCGCCTTGTTGTTACCTAGCCCAAGGTATTTTTGAGATCGCTGTGTCGTCAATATATGAAAACATTCGCCTTGTCGTTGGAAAACCTAAATTCGCGGTGTAGTGTGTAATATAGAAAAAACTTTACACCGTTAAAAGAAGAAAATTGAAGAAACTCAACTGGAAGCAAACCACGAGTTGAGACCCCTTGAAGGAGCTGTCGATCACCACATTCCTGGTGCCAGCTGCCCACCTTTGTTAACAACAACGTGATCGTACCAAGGTATCGTACGAAAACAATCAGGTACTGTCCTAAACTATTATTGATTTAAACTGACAGTGAACACAAACTTGAATTTTGCGGATATTTTTATTATTTGCGTTTAAATTAAATTTAAATATATAAGCGGATGCTACGCAGCATTTTTTAATCTTGTTACGTTTTGATAGCACGCGCTAAAAATGGCCGTTTAATTGTTTATTTATGTAGAGATTAAGTTTTTTTTTTTAGGGATTTTATATTTTGTTTAACTTTTATTAACTTTGTAATAAATGAATTTTTGGGTATTGAATTTAATAGATTTTTCAATAATTTTTACCGAACTGTAAGGAAAGTAAAAACGTAATTTGAATTTAAAAGCGACGCTAAATGAAAGGTTAAGGACCTCTTCAAACTTACTGGAGTTGTCATCAATAAGCATTTTTAGTTGGATAAATTAATTTTTTCCAAATTAATTGATGAAAAGCAATCTTTAATAATATTGAACCTTTCGTGAAGCGATCAAGTTTCACCAAATTTAGAATTAACCCTTTTTACCCATACTGAGCTAGCCTGGGAAGAAAAAGTACGAAAGGTAGGTCCAAACGTACTACCAAGAAAGAAAATTTACCGAACCTTTTACCACGAACCTGAAATTTTTATCAACAAATGTAACTTACGTTACAATTTACAAATTTAAGAATGAACTTCCGCATCGTACTTCGTTGATTAAATTGCTACTCAATTCCATAACTTTTCCTTGTACAAATTCTATCGATTTTCAACTGCGGTAGTAGTAGTTTCGTCTTTTATTTGAAACAAGTTTATGAATTTTTTCTACCCCCATGTTTGTAAACGTCAAAAATTTAACAATAACATGCACGTAATGAGATCTCATAACATACACGTGCGTTTTGAGAAGAAAACTTAAACTTCTTGATTTAATCAAATTGCAATCATTTTTATATACGTAACACTTTATTTGGTGTATTTATACAAATTTAGTCGGAGAAGTTTCCTGATGTTAATAATACTATATTTAACCAATTAACATTAAAATATAGATCAAAACTAATATACCAGTACAAAAATTTTTAAAATCCGTCAATAAATGACTGAGAAATAAGTTATTAAAGTTTACGTATTTACCACGGAACGACAGTAGTGTGACGTCATTTTACCTAATCGAGTTAATTAGAGGCAATACATTATTTGTATTGTAGGTGGATTTTTTAGCATCAGTCATCTTGTAATAAACAAAACACGCATGATAGGCGCAACTGAGTGCACCCCAATAACCGTACACGTATGTACTAAGCGAATACGAACAGGTAAAGTGACGTCACACGCTGGATTAAGATACAAAATTATTCTTCACTTTAAAGGCTCGTAACTTTTTCATTTGTAGAGATATTTTAATGATTCTTTCACATTTTTGTTTTATTTTACTTATATTTTCATAATTAATTTACAGCAAAAAATGGGAAACTTCTCCATTAAAAACTTAGCATTTGCGAGATATATTTTGTATTAAAAGAGTGATACCCCTAAACAGTGGCGTACCTAGAATTTTTGCCGCCCGGGGCGGTCTCCAATTTGCCGCCCATTCTAATTCAATCAAATGGTGGTTTTTATAAGTTAATAAACATAAATAAATAGTTGCAATTGAGACGAACTATAGATAGGCGACTTTTTTACCGTTGCATGCAATATTTAAATTAGGCAGTAATAAAGGAAGCCGCATGAGGCATAAATGCAACCTTTATAAAAATACAAGATACTTTTTTAAAGGCCACAAGAAACTTAGGTACGGAGGAATATTTTTTATTTTATATTTATAAATGCCTGCGTACATTTCAAGCGCCAACATAAACAAAATGGCGTTCGGGCAGCGAGAGTTAGGACGGCTTCACACACACCGATATTGTCGGTGTCGTGTCGGTGTCCTTGTCGGTATCGGTATCGGACATGCTTTTCACACACACCGATAAACAGTATGTCGAAATTGGAATAGCGGTTGTATCTTTGTTAGCATCACCAGTGTCGCTGCGCCTTTGTGAATATTCCGTAAGTGAAAATTATGGAATTCAGTTGTACTAGAGTGCCTTAATATGAAGAAAAGAACCTTGTCGCTACTGTATTTATTTCATTTACGAAAGAAGAAACGGAGAGAAGGCAATTAAATTTAACAGCACTCGTAGTTGATTACATTTGTACCTACTGAGACGACAGTGAATTCAGTGAAATGCAAAAGCCAGCACGCCGATACCGATATGTTGGGACTGGTCTGTGTGAATCAGTGTAGTATTTGGTTTGCATTGCGTACTAAAAACGATAATTTACTGACCGATATCGACATACACATAATACGACAACCGACATTTTTACCGGATCGTAAGCTGTGTGAAGCAGTACCATTTATATACATTATTCACGCAGCACGATACCGACACCGACACCGACAACGATAATATCGGTGTGTGTGAAGCCGCCCTTATGGTACTTGCCGCCCGGTGCGGACCGCACCCACCGCACCCCCCTAGGTACGCCACTGCCCCTAAATGTAGGCAGCACATTATGCAATTTCTTTAAGTAGCATACTATGGAAATAAATGTCATGTCATTTATATTGTCAATTTCTTTAACAAAAATTTTGTTGTATCCGAACATTTTCTCAATTTTATCTACGTAGAAAAAGTATAGTACGTTACACGAGTTGTAAGCCCATTACGCACTCATGAAATTTACGCAATCGCCGCTGCTCGGCTTCGTGCGTAAACTTTTCCATTTCGTGCGTAATGGGTTACTTACAACTCTTGTTACGTAATATACTATTATTGCATCTCTAGAACATTCAAAGAAATATCATGTATAAACAAATTAAATTAAATAGATTTGTGTTGTTTCAAAATACCACGCGATACATTTTATACACTTTTACACAAAAAGGAAAAAATTGTAAATAATATTATAAAAATAAATCTTATTGCAAACAATTGAAAGTTTAAAAATAATGAAAATTTGGAGGGAAATTATTCTTGGTAACGACATTATTTTGTAATTGTGACCAATAATTATCCACAATGTTGTTGGTTCGTTCTAATACACCAAGTTGATCCTAGCGTAAATCATTAGGTTGTCTAGATTTAGCAATGCCATGGTTATCGTTGCGCATCTTTCTGAAGCACCTGAAAGGATGTGACTTTGCTCGGTGGTCCTTGTCTGGGTCCTTTCCTTTGAATATAGCGATGTATAATACGTACAACATATTACCTACTACATAAATTGTAGTAGTTGACATCTCTACACTGAAACTATAATTTTTGGCATCTTTTTTGCTTAACTTTTATAATACATACCTGCTCATGAAAATGCACAACTTTGTCAAGATAACATTAATAATTCATTTAGACGTTGGTAAGTTTGAAAATAATATTTCAAAGCCGCCCAGCGTCTTAAAAAAATCTGCATTCTGATGAAATTAATTTTGAAATTATAATGTTATAAATGGTCTTTTCTCCAACACCAAGTTTAAATTTCTACCTAATTTAACAGTAGATTACACATGGGTCTCATCGCATCGTTGAGAGATACTTTGGAGCATATCTAAACTAAGATAGAGATGATTCCCGGGATAGGACCGTGTCAATGTTGAAAAAGGCAATGTTTTGCCCACTTTCGTAAGGGGCTTCATCAGGACAAGAAACAAAACACAAATAAAAGTAAAAACAACAATAAAACTAAACAATAAACAATAAAACAAATGATACAACGGGAAACGTTGCCTTTTCCAACGTTGACACGGTTGGCATTGGATCTTCACTCACTGTGTACTTAGGAATGTTCTCCCTAAACCTCTAATATAGAGTAGAAACAAATCAGTGACATTTAATAGTTACGTTTTTCACCGGTTGTTACATCGTACTGACATAAGTATTACTATCTGTACGGATTACTCTATTCTACCACGGGTAACATAATTCTTTGTGGCATAAAAAGGTTTCATTTCTGTAAGAATAATATTGACAAAACATAATCTATTGATCTCTATATTATCAATTTTGTTAACCATTACTGTATAATAAAACTTTTTGAAGTAACGAAACATTTACGACATAATTTTACATAACTGTTTAAGAACCTTTTATGATGTCACTAACAATTACTATTTGTTACAGGTAGTGGCAACATCAATGCACGCAAATGTTAGTGGAATATAACACCGTCATGAATGGAACGTTTGAAAACAATACAAGAACGGAGGAGCTCGCCGTTGATGTTGAAAATACGATCATTGACAGAGATGAAAATTTGGCAAAAATCGAAATTGCTACTCTCGCCATTATATTCTTGGTGACGGTTTTGGGAAATGGAACGGTTTTACTTGCATTGTGGACACGAAGAAGATACGCTGGGAGAAAGAAGTTGTCGAGAATGTACTTTTTTATATTACACTTAAGCGTTGCCGACCTAATAACAGCATTTCTAAGCGTCCTTCCTCAACTAGGTTGGGAGGTGACATATAGATTTATGGGTGGTTTCGTTTTGTGCAAGGTTGTTAAATTCGGACAAACGCTTGGACCTTATTTAAGTGCTTACATACTGATGGCGACCGCAATTGATAGACATCAAGCGATTTGTTATCCCTTAACGTACTGTTCATGGACCTCGAGAAGATCCAAGGTGATGGTTTGGTTGGCGTGGGGTGCCAGCTTAACTTTCTGCATACCACAGGTAATTTAGTAATAATAATTTATTTTTTGAACGTATTTTTGAAAAATGACACGTGACAAGTTACTATGATTGTTTCGATATGATATGTTATTTTTGTCCAAATATCAAGTAACGGTAGACACAAAACAAACAATTAAACTTTATTTTGCAATAAACATCTACTTTTTGAAACTCAAAATTACAAATTTACATAAAATAAAAATTAGGTAGGTATTTACAAAAAAATGCTCGACATGTTTTCCTTCTTTTTCAATACATAAATTGAAACGTCGGTTGTCCAATGGAGCTAATAAATCGAAGGATCTACCGCTACTTGATATTTGGACAAAAATAACATCGTGTGTAAAACATTCATGCGCTACTAGATTAAAATATTAGTTTGCTTTTTGATAGGGAAAGAAATGATTTTTTAAGAAAAACGAAATATTATCGTAAAAAGAATATTTTTAGGATCCCAATAATACAAAAAAATTATATCATTCCATTAAAAAAAAACAAATTGAAAGTCGCCATTTTGAAATAATTCGTTCAATTAAAAATCTGATATCACCATCGTGTAGAGAATGTCCTGAAACATATTACTGTCAAATATTATGAAAGTAATACCCATAGTGTGGCTAAAAAAAATAAGGCGCTTACTCTGAAACAGGCTGCATTGTTATGATCAAAAAAGTGTCTAAATATACTTAAAAAGAAACCCTAAAATTCCCAATGAAATGTAATAATTTTCACGCAATTGATGAATTTTTTTTTTTTAATTTAACGGTCGATAGTACCTTTCATATTAATTTTAGGACAAAAGGTCAAGAGTCATTTCTTATTCAGATATTCCTTGTTTACAACCTAAAAATATTTTCAGGCCCGCACTGTTCTCGGTTTCGTCCCACGGGATCGTACTCGATTATTGTAAATGGAACACCCTCTAGATTTTTATATTTTTGAAATCCATATTCGATTCTAGACCAAGTTTGTTTAGCCTTTCACCTACTTAACTTAAGTCAACTCATTTAGGAGAAAATAAATGTTTTTTACAAATTGTCACCGAAATCAACATTCAGTAAAAAAATCATAACTATTCAATCATTGGCAACAGAGCAACAAAATTTGAGATTATCATAAACAAAAGAGCGCTTTATTTCTCGATATACTGATTTTGTACGAAATTTGTTGCAAAAGGAACGTACTGAATTTTTTCTAACGACCACAGAAGAATTGCCAAAAGTGGACTATTTTATTTTTTCATGAATGAACTGCTTTTTAAGTTAGCATTAATTTTTGTTAAATATGTCCTATATCTAAAGGTAATAGTTTCCGAGATAATAACCTTAGTTTGAATTATTTTGTTTTTCCGCCCAATTCTGAACATAAAATTAAAGGAACCAACAAACAATAGCAATATTTGTATCAGATATTTACTTATTATTATTTGCTGATGTATAACATTAATTAATTAATAATCTTGCATAAAATCGAACGGTACAAAACACAAAACATTACCTAAACATTAATTTTCAAACAACCCATCAGTATTGTGTAAACACTGCCTTACACGATTTGAAAAATGTGTGTTAACATCTTCCAGGATATCGGGCATGATTCGCATGATTGATCTGAAAGCTTCACGTATCCTAGAACCATTCGCCGAGAATCAAAACCATATCAACCAGTTCGTTATTTGGAAAACGTGACATTTTCGATTCTATTTAGCCTTTTTAACAAAGTGAAGACGATAATGTGTCTACAATCAAATCAATTGAAATTAAACTGGCGTATGTAAGTAAGTAAGTAAGTTTATTGATCATCTAGTAAGATGTTTACATATATATCGGCTAATCTCTAATCATGCAATAATAATAATTTCTCTCACATGCGCTGAGCACGCTTTCTTGTCGTCTATTGTTATTGGCATGGCAATTATGTTAAATGTATTTATGATTAAAGAACAGCATAGGTACTGCCTCAATAACATTATAATACGTAATCGTTTTTTTTTGTTTCACATTCCTGGTTTTTTAAGTAACAACATAATTTAGGTAATAATAAGTAAATATCTGATACAAATATTGTTATTTTTTGTTGGTTCCTTTAATTTTATTTTCAGAATTGGGCGAAAAAACAAAATAATTCAAACTAAGGTTATTATCTCGGAAACTATTACCTTTAGATATAGGGCATATTTAACATTTAACAAAAATTAATGCTAACTTAAAAAGCAGTTCATTCATGAAAAAATATACAAGGTGTTCTATTTAAAATAGTTGACTTTTGGCAGTTCTTCTGTGGTCGTTAGAAAAAATTCAGTACGTCCCTTTTGCGACAAATTTCGTTCAAAATCAGCATATCGAGAAATAAAACGCTCTTTTGTTTATGATAATCTCCAATTTTGTTGCTTTGCTGCGAATGATTGAATAGTTATGATTTTTTTACTGATTGTTGATTTCGACGACAATTTTTAAAAAACATTTATTTTCTCCTAAATGAGTTGACTGAAGTAGGTGAAAGGCTAAACAAACTTGGTCTAGAATCGAATATGGATTTCAAAAATATAATAATCTATAGGGTGTTCCATTTAAAATAATCGAGTACGTTCCTGTACAGACGAAGGCAAGGCATAACCCCGATTCAGCGGCCTCCTATTCAGCGATCCCCGTTTCAGCGGTCCCGTTTCGGCGGTGCTCCGTTTTAGCGCTCTCCGTTTCCGCGGTGCCCCGTTTCAGCGGTCCCCATTTCAGCGGACCCCATTTTAGCAAGAAAGTGGACATAGTTGCGTTTGCATAAAAATGAATGAACTTATCAAGTACTTTAGTTGTTCAGAAAAAACAATAATGGTTGTCACAACATGTAATTATTGGGTATATTCTATATGAATAAGTTAATTTTAATTAATGTTAATACTTTCAAATCAACTTTTTGATGGAGTAAACCGCGTCCTTGTTTCCGGCGTCCTTTTGACAACCTGTTTGTCTTTTTGTCGTAGATTCGTTTTGTGCAGTGCATACCGATTCAAATGGTGCTTAAAAATCAAAAATTCCAAGCGCCTTTGAAGACAAACGAAGGAAACCGAAAAATTCATTTTTGAATAGTTATTTGATTTATTGTAAAAGGGTACAAGAATTTTTTAATCAGAAAGTTACTGCTTTTTGGCAAAAAATACCTTTTGAGATAAAAGAAATTTTTATAGTAAAGTAATTACAAACAATTTCGTAAAGGTAAAAGGATGGGAGCTCATCGTTCAAAATTATTTTTTCCAACATTATGTTTTCTCGTTAATCATAAGTCATAAGTTACTACGAAACAGTGCAAAAGGGCTCCGAAAAAGATATACCGCCGAAATGGGGACCGCTGAAGCGGGTGACCGCTAAAATGGGAACTGCTGTAACGGGTGGCCGCTGAAACGGGGGTTGCTGAAACGGGGACCGCCGAATCGGGAACCGCTGAATCGGGGTGCTGAAAATATTTTTAGGTTGTAAACAAGGAACATCTGAATAAGAAATGTCGCTTGACCTTTTGTCCTAAAATTAGTATTAATTGTACTATCGAAGAACGAAGGGCAAGTGGGCAACCCTGCATACTTTCTGTTAATGAAATAATTCCGTGTTTCACTGAAACTATTGTTCATTCAAGCTGCTCTTGTTTTAATATCTACCATTATGTATACTAAGCTTGATATTAAAATGACATGCATGATCTCCCTGCAACAAGCAGAATGTACAACCGTTTATAGTTGCGCAACATCTGTTTTTTACTGTTTCACCATAATATCCCTCAAATCTGTACATATTGTTGCTTTTATAGCCTTTATTGAATCAATAATTTGATAAATCAGCATTCCAAACTGTAGGTCATTTGCCTAGCTCTACCTTTCTACCTACCGTTAACTTTTTCAGAGTATCCCCATCAACTAACTTGATAAAAGGTCTGACGCAAGTTTCTCCTTTATTTTTGTGAAAGCAAATTGTATTTGTACTTTTACAAATTAAATTTCTACTGCTTCCCGTAACGATTTTGTCTCCAACAAATAACATTGTTTCAATTTTATCTTGTTCCGTTAACTGAATACCGAAATAAATACTTTTAGAAAAAGGAATCATGCAAGAAAAGTAATCTTACAATCGAGTGTAATTAATTACATTAGCCCGTTAATCATGGGATACGTCTTTGAACACGAACCTCGTTTACGTTAAACTTACTTATTCTATATTTACCATAAGCAGCTAACTAGACCGAACACACATTGAGAAATTGAGATATATCTACAGTACATTGTAGGTACAATCCACTTCACAGCTACATCCTTCTTAACAATGAGAATCTAACGGTTCCTTTGGGGTGCCTTGGTAACAGGACTGAAACAATTCACAGCAAGGGTGTAGATGTGTGTGTGGGGGGGTTAAAATAAAACATTACGGACCTGACTAAAAAATAAAATTTAGACATGGCAATAGCGTATTTTGTAACATAATGTGAGAGGCGATTCGGTGTGATGTTATTAAAATTATTGAATTTTTTTCGCGTTGCTTCTTTATTATATAAAAGTAATTGATGGTGTCTTTATTGAAAATCGTACCTTATACTAAGGTAGTTTTCCAGGAGCTGATCAAATTCAGTATGTTACTACTTTACTAGCCTCGCCCGCAGTTTTTCTCCTTTTCTGCAACTTTCCACAATTAATAATTTTCTGCGAAATTACCCACTATTCGTCACCTGAGTATGCGTCCAATGGGAAGTCAATCATACGATTTTTTTGTCGGCTACACGAAAACGACCATTTAAACCTTAAAAAAATACCTCATGTTTGAGCATAAAGATGTGAAAATTTATAATTCTAAAGAATGACACAATCGAATAATAATATCCCTTATTGAACTTGAAACGTCTGTAAAACATGACTAAGTTAGTAATTTACCGTAAATGTGTTTACTTCCTTTGGAAAGTTAATTTAATTCGAAACCTCTACCTAATTGGTAATCAATTTCCATGAATGAGATTTCCTTTGAAAAATAAAGTGTATACATTATATGAAAAGAGTAATTCAGTGTTTTCCAAAATCATGAAACTTTGGCTTGGAATAAACCAACCATCTAAATATTTGTTAATATTTTCCTTATTTTAAAACAGCATTCGTAATTTTTTTTCTCCTATAAGTATTTATTTTACATAAACTTACAAGTAGTACAAGTACAAGTTACAAAATGAATTTCTCCGATCGTTACAAGTGGCTTTTCAAAAATGTGCGTGACTACTTTGTATTGATAACTAAACCGTCAAAAGGTAAACAATACTTCGTCTATTTGATTTGAATTTTTAATGTGAGCCGAAGCCTATGTGGAACAACATGGAACTGCTTAGGTTTTTAGTCTCTCCCTTACTAGTATTTTACTTTAGATGAGGGAGTTCTATTCACAGCAAACAGTTAAAATTCTCGGTGGAAGATTCTGTTAATCATGTATTTTCTTCGATTCGACCATAATATAAAGGAGATATTGTTTTTCGAAAAAGACGGCGATCCTCCTACATATTTTTTTATGAGACTGTAAGGGGAATGAGCAGGAGCTGTAAGTGCCCTGGTTTCTCCCTTAATGTTTTCTTTTATGGTAAACTTTAAATACACAGCGCATGCAACTAAAATAAGTTTCATCATTTAAATTGACTAAGAAGTACAAAAATATCGATTTTTTTCTCTTTTCCACAAAAACCATTCATGTTGAACATAATGAGTGTGTAAGCATAAATTTTTTTATGATGAAACAGTTCCATTAATTTCTGAGCGTGGTTTAGGTATTTAAGAATTTGTTTCAGTATTTAAGTTCCAAGTTTTAGTGACGGCCAAAATGATAAAAAAATTGAAATATTTTGAAAATCGCGTTTATGGAGTTTAAATATATATTTTTAGTAATCAGACGTAGCAATATTAAAACAATTACCATCAGAGAAAATCAATACTCAACAACCGTTCATTTCATAGTTGAAAAACACAAAAAAAATATTACCAGCCGTCACTGTCAAAAACCAAAAACAAAAACCAACCCCCCACCGCTCACGGAACGCCTGTTTTATAGCGGCTATCGGGTGACGTCAAAAACAGGCTATCGGTCATGGCGTTTATCCTAACAATATATGTATATGTATATCTAATTCTACAACAATGCCACTGTATAGTACAGTCACAAACGAACACTTTTCAAAAATACATTTACAAATTGCATTTAAAAAATTCGATAATGTTATGTAAAAATGTAATAGTAACTATTGTTTCAGTTAACAATTTTCTCATACCAAGAAGTCAGTTCCGGTGTATATGACTGCTGGGCTACGTTTCCTCAACCATGGGGTGCAAAAGCTTACGTAACTTGGTAAGTTGGACTTGCTGAAAAAAGTAACGTTCTCATACTAAATTAATATGAAAATTAATACAATAGTATATTATTTTATGTGAAGGAGAAGTACTCCTTTTCATGGCGCGCCGTGTTTAGCCGCCGAACGAAGTGAAGCCATGAAAAGTAACTTCTCCAAATAAAATATGCTATTTTTTCTTAAAACTTCCTCAAATTTTCACAAAACATTTATTTTTAAATGTTTTTAAGGGATTATTAGCGGCGTTCGGTAAATTAAACGTCATTGTCAAGTAGGTATTTTTTTCACGAACGGGTAGTAAAATGCTGTTTCCTTGGTAACATTACTTTTGCATCCGTTGCGAGCGGATGCAAAAGTCTTTTGCAGCTGCCGGTGAAAATGTAAAACTTTAACGTTGTCAGTTGCAGTTTAAAATGTCATCTTTTATTGACGTTTGAAGAAGAAATCTTATATACATATTTTGAAAAATTCCTCAGTAGATTCCTACAACCCTTCCCCAGCTGTTCCTGCCTCTCCAATTCACAATGTTAATTTTTAGAAATATTTTAAACGACACCGATCCGTCTTTTCCGTTGCCTTCCTTTTTTCCCTATTTGATTCTTGAGGAAGTAAAAAAAATTCTATTCACTTCTTTCGCAATTTTTCTTATCAGTGTGTATGGATAATATTGTTGCGTCTCCCGCAAATGCTATATGCTAATGCTCATCTTTAAATATTGTTTCTTCCATCTTTATTTTTCCTGATAAGTACTTCCTGTACTAAGTTAAATAGCATTGTGGATAGCGAGTCGTCCCTCTTTTACTTAAAATTGATATATGCGTAATATCACTCCTTTCCAGATTTTTCCATTTTCTATTTACACTTAGTCTAAAGTCATTTTAACTAGATTATCTAGCTTGTCTCTATTTGATAGCCTAATATATTTGTTTCCCCTGGATTCCCTTATAAGCCCGGAAAAATGAGTCATTCGTATACTAATAACTTTTTTTCTTTTATAAATTGAAACTTCTAGTATTTTCCTTATTGTAGATTACCTTTCTTCTATTTCCGTTCAGTTGACATTTGCATGTAACTCATACAAGCCACATTGTGCTTTCTGATACTGAACAAGCGTTTTATGAATTTAATATCTCTTTTTCTATTATTATACAATCATTGGATTAACCGTTCTTTCATCCCAAGACTTACATATGCTCTCAGGGTAGCCCATTAGTGCGAGGAAGTCGAATATTTCATTCAACATCATACGGATTAAAAAATGTTTCAAATAAAAGTTGTAGGTCACGAACCATTGCATATTTGTAAAATATTTATAAACATACAGGGTGCTTCGAATATTCTTGGCTCCATTCCGACCTGTTTTTTTAAATGGAACGCCCTATATTTGATGTTATATTCTGATTGCTCTCTTAACATGCTCTATGTTCATATTTTTTGTTTTTTGTTTTAAATGCAACGTTTCCAAGTTAGGAATTTTTTTCATGATTTTTCTGAAAAAACATGGTCTGATTTAGAAATGCTTAGACTCGTTCAATTTTAAAATTGCGAGTCAAGTTTGGTACATAAATTAGTAAATGTCGTGCCTTAGTGAATATACAAATATTTGTCGATTTAATTATACAGGATGTTTTGCAATAATTCGTAAAGTTTTGTAAATTTTGAATAGGAAAAACTTCGTTATTTTAAATGGAACGGCCTGTATATCATTATGTAGGTCGATAAAGCTTTTCAATCTCTCAAATTCATGTCGGTACTATGTGTCTTCTAAAACTAGTAGTTTTTGCTGGTGTTCCATTTACAATAACAAAACTTTTCCTATTCGAAATTTTCAAAAATTTACGAATTATTTCAAACGCCCCGAATAATTAAATCGATAAATATTTGTGCATTCACTAAGGAACGACCTTTACCAATTTGTGCACCAAAAATTGACTTAAAATTTTAAAACTCAACGAATCTAAGCATTTTTTAATCAGACCATGTTTTTCACGAAAAAAATTCATAACTTGGGAACGCTGCATTCAAAACAAATAACAAAAATATGGACATCGAGCATTTTAAGAGAGCAATCGGAGTGTAATATCAAATATAGGGTGTTCCATTTAAAAAACAGGTCAGCACGGAGTCACGATTATTCGAAGCACCCTGTATGTTTATAAATATTTTACAAAGATGCAATGGTTCGTATCCTACAACTTTTATTTGAAACATTTTTTAATCCGTATGATATAGAATGAAATATTGGACTTCCTCGCACTAATGGGCTACCCTGTATATTTCGCTCTACCGTAGCTGTATGCTTCTCACCATATGACCTTTCATTGAAAAAGATGTTATCCTGTGCTCTTTATTATTTGTTATTTCATGCTTGCTATGTTTTCTTGTCGTACTTTCACGTATGTCTTTCGTAGCACTGCAATTCCATATTATTACTTTCGTGTTTTGGTATACTTTGATCTTCTTCATCTAGTTGTTCGTATAATATATCTCTCTTTTCCTCTCTTACATGCTCCATAGAGCCATAGAGCCATAAGAGCATGTACATTCACTTTTGTTTTTATTTTTATCGGACATAATCTGTCTGATACCGTATAAAATGTTGTTACATTTATATTTAGTTCAAGCGCATGGGTTTTTTTCCCAGGAATAAATTTCGGAAGTTTTTTTTCAACGATTTTGTATGTATTTTTAGTTGCATGGTCCGATTTTCAAATTTGCCAACTTTATATGCCCAAAATCGATTATATTCTGATTACCTGATTTCCTTAGGTCACATTCAGCGCTATATTGTATAGGTAGTTTTATAGCATACGTTGTTAGGGTACGTACTTATACAGTTCATACGACCTTTATTTGACCTTCAAATTAGCGTTACATCTTATTGATTGATTGTCTTATTGACTGAAATAAAAATGAAGCATAAATGAAAGTATAAAGAGAACTTAAGGAAAAACTAATCGTGCAACTGTAAGAGATTAGCAAAACTTTTCCAACGTTCAATTCTCAAGTGGCAATACAGTTTCGAAACAACTAAGGTAAACACATTTATCAATTTCGTGACTCGTTTTTACGATTTTAAGCTTCACAAATGTATACAACCCGTTTACTCCAAACTTATCGATTTTCACTTTCACTATAAATTAGAATTATTTTTATTTCCAGGTATGGAATTTCCGTCTTCATAGTACCACTGTTAGTGTTGATCATAACTTATAGCTGCATTTGTCGTGAAATTTGGCGAAGTTCCGCTGGTGAATTAGGACAACGACCAGGACAAAATCATCAACCAAAACCGTTACCAGCAAAGAGGGCGCCATTAATTTCACGAGCAAAAATTAACACCGTTAAACAAACCGTAGCAGTTATTGTTATGCACATTGTTTGCTCAACTCCATTTATATCTGCTCAATTGTGGGCAACGTGGGATCCCCTTGCACACGAAAGTCCATTTCTGGATGGTAAGCGTATATTTATGTATTATGGTATAAAGTTAATACATTTTAATGCAAATATGAAAACACACAAATATTAAGGACGTTTGTATAGGTACTATTAAAATTCAAACCGTAAAAAATTATTATTTGCTTAATGTATTTGTCTTTGTGCTTTTAAATACAGATTTAATAATGCGGAATTACTAACTGAAATTAATGTTACTGCTATTAAGTTGAGTTGAGCGAAATGCATGGCTCTCGGCTCGACTGTAAAAAAACGGATGGGTTGCTGCGATTCAAATTCGTTTTCAGCAAATACCCTAACGTTCAATTCATTAAAGCAACTTGTTGCAAACTACCTACTCATTTGATTCTCAGTACTTGAAGCGTAAACAAACGTAAAGCGTAAAACAAACCGAAAATTTGTTCAACTCCATTTATATCTGCTCAATTGTTGGGCAACGTTGAAAATGATCAAGTAGTTTTAGAAGCAAAAATAAACTGCTCCACAGAAGTTAGGGATATTATGAAAAATTTCATTTTTCAAAAGAAAAAAAAAATTTTCAAAGACGATTTTAAGCTATTTTGTTTTTAAATGCTTGTTTTTTATTATAAAAAAGTTAACAAATTTGAAAAAAATTTTTAAACAAAAAGATAAGATAAAATGAGAATTAGGTGAAAGTGACTATAATAACTTAATTACAAATTAATAAAAAAAAAGAAAATGAACACAAATTTCTTCTTAATTTCCCTTTCAGTAATAACGAGTATATCCTCCGTGGCAGTGGCGCATCCAGGATTTTTTTTCGGGGAGGGTTTTAACTTTAGTCAGTTTTTATGTAGGTGTACAAAATCTATGCAACTTTCTATGCCGGTTTTCCCCTAAACGGACAAAATAAAAACAAAACACAAACTTGTGTTGAATAAAACAAAACTGAAACTTTTTGCAAACTTTTTGAAGACTGGCCTATTTTGCGACAGTTTGAGTTTTGTTTTGGTCACATCAAAAGGTTTCAACGTGTTTTGAAACTCGAGTCTGTTTAGTGGAAACGGTCGTATTGTGTTGCTTCGCTTTGCTAGTCTGAACACGAATTTTGGACCAAACCATACATATACAGGGTGTCTCACGGTGACCGTCGGTTAGAAGTATATCAAGAACGGTAAAAGCTAGAAATTTGAAATTTTGCACATGCGACATGCCGTGTTTAATCTATTAAATAAAAATATTTTCCAAATGGCAACACTTCCGGAAATACCGGAAGTGAGCATCAACTTCTTTATTTTAAACACAAACCAGGCAATTTTTTTTCACATTCTGATGTGTCATAAAATGTTTAGTAAGTATGCTTAAAATAATCGGCGTATCAATTTCGATTGTTGAGGAAAAAATTTTTTTCACTGAAAAATTTGAAAATCTTGTTTAGGAAATAAAATTGAAAGTCGAAAGTGGTAAAAGTTAGGGAAATGGGATTTTAGGTTCTCAATGTCAAAAGATTGAGACATAATTGTCTGTAACGGATAATAAAAAATTCCCCGCGGTTACTGATCTATTTGACGTTATTTCCAGATTTAAAAAATACTTTAAAGAGTCTCTTTTTCCAAATGGAATGCCTATTTAATTATCAGCCCATTCGAGGCAGAAATAAATTTCCTTTAAATTGATATAACATGTTCCTATACCTAAAATCAATGATTACAGAGTTATTGACATTTTTCTATTTAAATTTATAATTACATACATACTTTACAAAACAAGGTTGGCTTTGAAAATTTTCAAAAAATTTTTATGCAATTGTTTCTTATGCTTTGCTTTTATGATTATTTAAAATTCTATCTATGGAACTTCTTTAGTATCCAAGGTCTCTTTCCGCCGAACGAACAGAACTTTCAGGGAAAACAGTAAAATATCCCAATACATTGGTTTGTGCAGCGTCATTGGGGACAATTGACTTTGCCAAATTTCGTAGCGCATTTACTTCGCCCAAATTTAGAAAATTCTCTTCAATCATCCTGATTTTTTGTTCTGTCATTGTAGGTAAATGCGGATATCTTTCGTTAAAGTGTTGAGTGCTTCTTTATTCAATGGTTAAAGGTTCTGCTGGTCCGAAAATAATACGAGAAGACTCGCCATGAATGTAAAACAAATTTAGAATATCAGCATTTGTGTATTCCATATTGCCCAATTAAAAACAAATATCAAGCGCAAAAATCAAAATTCAAGCAGATAACATTGAATGATAACAAACGTAAATGTAGCGTAAAGTTTCAAACTGATAGCTAACTGACAACTGTCAAATAAAAATGAAAACATAAGAATCATAAGAAACAATTGAATAAACATTTTTTGAACATTTTCAAAGCCAACCATATTTTGTAGTAATTATATGTAATTATAAATTTAAATAGAAAAATCTAAATAACTCTGTAATCATTGATTTTAGGTATAGGAACATGGTATACCAATTTAAAGGAAATTTATTTCTGCATCGAATGGGGTTATAATTAAATAGGCATTCCATTTGAAAAAAGAGACTCTTTAAAGTTTTTTTTAAATCTGGAAATAACGTCAAATAGATCAGTAACCGCGGGGAATTTTTTATTATCCGTTACAGACAATTATGTCTCAATCTTTTGACATTGAGAACCTAAAATCCCATTTCCCTAACTTTTACCACTTTCGACTTTCAATTTTATTTCCTAAACAAGATTTTCAAATTTTTCAGTGAAAAAAATTTTTTCCTCAACAATCGAAATTGATACGCCGATTATTTTAAGCATACTTACTAAACATTTTATGACACATCAGAATGTGAAAAAAAATTGCCTGGTTTGTATTTAAAATAAAGATGTTGATGCTCACTTCCGGTATTTCCGGAAGCGCTGCCATTTGGAAAATATTTTTATTTAATAGATTAAATACGGCATGTCGCATGTGCAAAATTTCAAATTTCTAGCTTTTACCGTTCTTGATATACTTCTAACCGACGGTCAGCGTGAGACACCCTGTATACACTTACTCTTTTTCCAAGAACTTCACTGTAAACCAGCCACAACTAAGAATTAAAAAAATCATCTTCTCTAAACATGTTGGTTAATTATTAAAAAATGTGTTCTAACTTTTTCGCAACAACCAGTGGAAAAAGACCAAAAACAAAAACAAAACTCGAATAAAATGTACCCCGCTTGATGGAAACAAGAGCTTTGGGTTTGTTTCAGATTTGTTTTTGTTTTTCAGATTCTACAAAACACAAACTCAACATGAACTGAACTGTCCGTTTAGTGGAAAACCGACTGTAAGACAATCTAACGTGTTTTATTTGTCAAATAAAAAGTAACCCATAATTACCAATTACAGAACTTACTAATCAGGTGGACACTATAACTTCATTTCGAGTTTTCTTGGCTTTTCGGATAATTTATGTAATATTTCTTCAGGAGTAGGAGTCATATCTCTGTACAAATGCAAGAGTGTTAATCCATTTAGTCTGCTTTCAGTTGAAAAATTTCTTTTAGACTGCGTAATACGAAAAAGTTCGTTCATTTTCCGCGGTAGATACAGGTAGAACTGCCAGTATAGACACAGAAGACATAATACAGAAGCGACACTCCCCGATCCCTCCAAAACAAAATTTCTTGGCGCATGTCGCGTCGCCATATTTTTGTTAGTACAATCAAAGAACGTATTATATACTGTTCTTTGGTACAATTTATTATATCATAACGGTAACATAACATATAAAGTCTGTTTCAAATTATATCGTCTTGAAATTTACCTCATTAAAAGGATTTATTTTCTAATCTGCAGTAGATAAACACGTTTTAAATGCCTACCTGATTGTGATAACAAAGGGGACCTCTAGGTATTTCAAGACGATATACTGAGACAGACTATACTTAAATTTATATTACATGAATCATCATTTATTTATTAAAGCTGTTTATTAGGTTTCAGATTTTTAGCTGTATAAAATTTGCGAATAGGGAATTTAAAACATCTCGAAAAAGAAATTTTAAATAACAAATTTTATGTAATCTTTAGTTTAAAATAATAGGAGTATACATTGTATTGAAAATAAGTATCTTTGAAAAAGTATGTACTTGTTTTTTATTCCAATGTAAACTATTAAAAATTAAGTTAACATTTGCGAAATATATTTGCCATCCAGAAAAGTAGATTAATGCTGAGAACGAAAGTTTTTTTAAATTTCCCACGTAACGTACTAACAACAAAATGGCGAAGGTCACCAGGATTTGTCAAACGAAAATCAAACGTGCCGCCACAAGTGTCACTTCTGTATTATGTCTTCTGTGGTATAGATAACAATACCTTGATACATATTGGGTAAATTAAATGAATCTGAGCAGTATTTCAAGGCACCTAAAGCAGAGATGAGCTGGAAAATGCTCTCGCAACACAGCCATCGATGACCTTGAAGTTTGGGCCGTCGCTCCATCCTGCTAAACAGTGTGTCTCTTAAGTTCATTTCATCAAGTCTTAGCAAAAAAATTCTTCGAGTGCGTTGCGTTGAAACCACCGAACGGGCGTTGGAAAAATACTCCTCTAAAGCAAACGCGCGCTCCTCGTTACTCCAACGTATGATGGTGACTGAAACAAACAGCCACAAAACTTTACGATTTGCACTCTTGAACGACACCACTCTCAGTCAGATTGACAGCCACGCCGATCGTGTTCAGTTCTGTTCACGTTGCTCTCTATTTATTTTTTTCGTTCTCCAACCCTATTCGAGGGTCGAGGGAGGGGATGAAAAGTCGTACTCATATGATTAACCCCACAATTGTCCCGCTTGATATGAGAAACACTTTGTCTTCTCCTTTAGTGTTATTTTCTCTTAGAGTCTTTTACTGTAAACAGTATCGTTTACAGTAAGATTGCATGTGGGACAATTTAGAAGGCCAGATATGTGTTACAACACGCGTTCCAATTCACCAACACGTCTAGGACCCCCAGAACCAGAACAGTCAATTTTAACTTCTATTTAACCATCACCACAAGCAACCTAAGCAATAATGTGCGCTAAATAAATAATACACTGATATAATTTTTTCAAGGCAACTACAGTTTACTTGACTTACTTCACGTAACTTGGAAAGGGACAGTTGCACAATAATACGAACCTTTTAGGACACATCTTAGTATGTGATATAATTTTCAATTCTCCAGTTCCCTACATTCATATTTCTACCATCGTTCCTTGCTTCAGACCGATATTTGCTGTGAATTTTGTGGATTTCTTTCTTATTCTTTTCTTTATTATTAGACTACGATACACATGACGACAGAACCATGCATCTTATTACTATCCCCACTATTTCATCATTGCTACTTTTTCTGATTAGTACGTTTTCTTTTTAATATTTTGAGCAAATGTCAAATAAACTTTCCACGAATTTACTGTAATAAGTGATAAAGTTTACTGTCAACAGTGACAGAAGGGAGTATGTTATTTTATTTTACCCTTACCCTTACTAATTTTTAAAAAATACTATTTCCTTTACCCGCTTACACTTTCAAATTCTCTCCTCTCCTATAATCCTTCTTCCTTCCTCTTCACTTAACTCCTCACATTCCCTGAGCATGTGTTCAATGTTCTCCCAACCCAATCCTTGCCACACATTTTGCATTTTCTCCTAACGTCTTACCACCAGTACTTGTTTTCATTTTCTTCATTTCCGCATCTGTACCTTGCCTCCATTTTTTTCTTCCTTGTATTAAATCTTCCTCTTAAGTAATCTGGTATTCCATCCGTCATTATCTCCCCGTACTTTCCGTTATATTTCTCCTCCCCAATCTTACTCCTTCCTTCTTGCAGCTGTGTGTCTTTATTATGTGTTATCTAAGGCACCACCCTGTATAATAAAAATAATTCGTGGAAATTTGAACAACAATTGTATAATAAATTATGTGTGTTTTGGACATAAATTTGCAATGGACATCTTCATAGCGTGTAATTACACAGAAAAAGAACGTGACTACATAAATGTAAACTATTTTTTCTACGCCCATACCTGTAAACGTCAAAAATCGTACTGTCAACATTCCTTGTAAATGACATTTAACAATAACATGCACGTAATGAGATCTCATAACATACACGTGCGTTTTGAAAAGAAATTTAAACTTCTTGGTTTAATCAAATTGCAATCAAATTTTTATCTACGTAAGACTTTATTTGGTCTATTCACACAAATTTAGTCAATTGAAGAACATAAAAATTTTTAGCATTTGCGAGATATATTCTGCATTAAAAGAGTGATGCCCCTAAATGTAGGCAGCACATTATGCAATTTCTTTAAGTAGCATACTATGGAAATAAATGTCATGTCAAATTTCTTTAACCAATAATCCCTTAAACTATCGTCCAATATCAATATTGCCAAGTCTATCAAAAGTATTTGAACTTGCATTATATAGGCAAATTACTCGCTATTTTGAAGATAATTGCATCTTTTCTCATACCCAGTTTGGTTTTCGAAAGAATAAAAATACATGCGACGCTATAATTCACTTTATAAAAAAAACTTTAGAATGCTTCGAGGCTGGCGATCACTCAATATCAATTTTTTTGGATTTAACTCGTGCTTTTGACTGCGTTTCACATTCAATTTTAATAAAAAATTAAAATATCTGTATAAGTTCGATAGTAATAGCTGTAAACTTATTTCGTCGTATCTCAAAAACAGGTACTAGGCAGTAAAAGTGAACGACAGCATATCTAATCTTCAACAGTTAAGCTCAGGAGTACCACAGGGGTCAATACTGGGTCCACTTCTTTTCTTAATATTTAGCAATGATTTCTCTCACCAGATCATAAAATCATCCGAATGTATACAATATGCGGACGACACCACATTACTTATTAGAAACAATAGCCTAAGTCGAATATTAATCAATGCGGAAAAAGCATTACATTCGGCTGAAGAGTGGGTCAATTCGAACGAACTAAATTTAAATAAAAATAAAACGGAACACATGATTTTGTCTTTACGACATTATACTTACAACAATCCTACGTTTGTGAAATTTTTGGGAGTAAAAATAGATCCCAAACTAAACTTTGGAGAACATTGCGATTCTCTTGCTAAATTACTCGCTGAGAATGTCTCCACTTTCACACTAAAATTAGTGTATTTTTCGCTTATACAAAGCCATCTGTGCTACTGTAATATTATCTGGGGGAATTGCTCGAGCTCGGCAAGAATCTTTGCAATACAGCGACGAGCTGTGAGAATTTTAGGAGGAATTGGGTATAGAGATGAATGCCGACATCTCTTTATAAAACATAGAATATTAACACTTCCTAGTGTATTTATTTTAAATTGTATATTATATGCTAAGTCGGTGTCCACTGACTATATATTAAGATGTGACACATATAATTATAATACTCGTAATTGCAACGACGTTTCTGTAAATTTTTACCGTTTAGAAAAAACACATAAGAGTTTTGTATCTTTATCCACCAAATATTTTAATTTATTGCCAATAAAAGTAAGAAAACTAGACTTAACAACAATAAAATTCAAGATCAAAGCGTTTTTATTGAAAAATGCATTCTACAATTTGCAAGAATTTGAAATTAGTGTTAGAACCATAGATATATAAGGATCAGAATGTGACGTATGCGAATGTTTTCTTTTCATAACAAAGCATTAATGAATAATTATTATTATTAACAAAATATTATTGTATCCGAACATTTTCTCCTACGTAGAAAAGTATAGTACGTTACACGAGTTGTAAGCCCATTACGCACTCATGAAATTTAAGCACTCGCCGCGCAGCGGCTTCGTGCTCAAACTTTTCATTTCGTGCGTAATGCGTTACTTACAACTCTTGTTACGTAATATACTATAAAACGTAATTAAAGCTATGAGCCACTATAATATCCCATGCACTACATCAAGGAGAACAATGAAAAATTGTGTGGGTCAAAAAGTTCCAAGTTTCACGCAAACAATATAGTGTTGGATCGGCAATTATAATTACAAACAAAACTGTTGTAGTAATATAACTTTAGAAATTTATACAAAGACCGCTAATATGTAATATACGTTCTATAATCTCATTTGCAAGTAATTACACTGGTTATAGCATACGTGCCATTATTTCACGCTTCTAATCATAAAGTTCTAATTTACGCACTAAATAGCTATTATAAATCGTAGGTCGTTAAGTGACCATTTCATCTTTCATTCGTTAATAGACGTGCAAATATTACCCTAACTACAGCTCGTTAAGCAGTAAAATGGTTCAGGGTTCATTTAATGTTCTATTATTAATCCACACTTAAAGTTACCTTTCCATCACAATGAAAATTATAGTACTGTTGCCCAACAAACATATTATATAGTTCGAATATTAATTGTTATTTCTTTACAGGGCCGGCTTTTACAATATTAACCCTCTTGTATAGTTTAAACAGCTGCGTTAATCCGTGGATATACCTAGCATTCAATCGTGAGCTGCCCAGGTTATTATTACGACACTATACAACCTCAAGCAAGAGTTACAGAAGTACGGGAACAGGTACCACTTCAATTTATTATTTGTCTTCTGCACGATTTGACTAATCCACAAATCTTGCATCCTCGTTTCGCATGTCCCCCCAAAAAAAGATTAATAAATAATCGGTGTGAAATTGAACAGGTAACAGCAGTAATTCTTCAGGTCTTGTGGAGACAACATCTCTGAGACCATTTTCAAGATGGTCGCTATGTAATAATTCGAGAACAGCGAAATGCTCTGGAAGACCACTTCAACGCCATTATGCTGCTCAATACAATGCACGCCGATGGATGGTTACAACAGCTACCTGAAGATTACCGTTTAGTGAGTTTGGTGATTACGAACCTTCAGGTTCATCGTCACATGGTGAACCTGTCACTGAACTCACTGACGTTGAGTTTGAATTAGAACCAGAAATCAAAGTTTGTGAATCTGTGATGTAAGGACAAATTTCTTGCAACTTATTTGCAATTTATAGAATTAATGACGTTATATGTTATATATTTTATATCTTTACTTAGATTTTATGTACAATGTACAAGTATTTTTGGTACTTAAGGTTTATTCCATTTTTAACAACGTTTAACGAATTTTAAAGTAAAATTACTCCTAACATGAATGTGTATTAAATTCGATGTCATTTCTTTATTATTCGAGACAACTATTTTTTAATATAAAATACATAAATCGTAAGAAGTTTCACAATTATTTTGTTCCTTTCAGTAAAGAACCACCTTGGGTAAGTAAAAAGTTTGGTTGAAAAAAAGACTTGAGTAACCAAATACCTAAGCATAATATGACTACCTCTACACGCGTTTATTCAACTTTGAAATAAGATTTAGTAACCAACTTTCTACAAGTGCAAACGCAAAATTCGTCACGAGGTAAGTAGGTAATTCTTTCTAAATCTTCTTCCGAATTTGTGAAACTCGTATACGTATGTCTGTTATGTACACAAAAATGGGCACTTTTCTTTCTATTGAGCGCCATAAATTGCAACCTCCATTTATTTCAATTAATAAATAAGCTCAAAACGTTAGTAAAATGCCCTAAATAAATTGAGCTAACAATTTTACATAAAATTACACAGAAATAATAATTACAAGCGCAAAATAAAAACCTTATCTTAATGTTGTGAAAATTAAAATAAACATTTAAACATTTCGTGTTCATAAGACAAATTGGTGCCGGTTTAGTATGCGGTCTACCGACTCATGTTGAATTTAGTATGCGGTCTACCATTTTGGTGGCGGTCTACGTTAAGAAATTGAATGTAGTATGCGATCTACCATAAAATTCACGAAGTAGCATGTCGACTGACAGTGATATGAACAACAAACAAACTTATGAACTAATATATGGCAAGTTTTTGATCAACTTGTTATGTTTTTGATTTTGATATCATATCAACGTTTAAGTTTAGCATTTTTTTTACTTCCAAACTTTGTTTAGTGTCATATGTTGCCATTTTGTATCAATTAAAAAAAATATACTAAACCTGCAAATAACCTAGGCGCTTTAGTGGCAATCTACGTTTAAGTTTGGCATTACTTTTATTTCCAAACTTTGTATATTTATATATTTATTCACAGCTATCTATAATTATTTTTCGGGGGTTTTTCTTCCGGGGGTTTCTTTCCTGGGGGTTGTTTTCCGGGTTTTTTTTCCAGGGTTTTTTTTCCGACTACCGAGTGATCTTAATAGTAGCCTTTTGCATTATTTTAATTTTATTTGCGATGTTTGAGGAATGCGTAGACCGCATACTAAATCAGATTAGCAAAGTGTAGATCGCTAACCCCAAGGTAGACCGCATACTAAACCGGCACCAAATAGATTTTCTACGAATTTTTATTACGTGTTAGTTTTGCGGAGTTTGAGTTTTCCCCATGGTCCTTCAAAAATGTTTAACTTATAGGCAATTCTAACTTTCGTTTTCCAATTTCCCATCAAACGATTGTGGCTGTTGCCGCTGTGGATGGATCATTTATAATTTTTAAGAAACTTTTTTGGTGTCACCTCACTCGCCCTCATTTCATATTTTTACATGCACTGCTATTTAATCGTACCTGAAGATGACGTAATGTCGAAACATGTCGTAATTATTAATGTAATTTAATCAACATCAACAAATAATTTTCAACTTTACTTTTTCAACAATTTTCTTATTAAATCAATCATGGGGAAGGCTGTGTGAGTTTCATTTCAATTTTCAACTGTTGAGAAGAACAGGTGTATTTAATTAGGTAAAATCAGAGAAAAGAAGCGTCTTCGATGGCTTATTAACTTTTGTCTGCAATGTTTGTCATAAAACTGATACAATCTCCATGGGAGAAAAAGTCAGAATGGACGTCAATTTATAAGCCGTATGTGGTGCGATTGCTATTGGAATTATCCATACTGAAATAATTACACTATGATCAGTGTTGAATATTTCAGCAGTTTCATCAAACGCTTATCTAAAGAATTAAGGTGAATTACACGAACACATAGATACAGTGAACTTTGAGCAAATTATAGCAACTGGTGTTACAGAATTTCGCTTTCCAGAAGAAGCTGGGGTTGTGGATCTCGCCTTACTGGTCTCACACCTTAATGGCCCCGCGCCGACGAGTCTTGCGCCTAAATGGACCCGCGCCTTAGTGTCCCTGCGCCGAAGTGTCTCGCGCCGTAATGGCCGCGCCTAAATGGCCGCGCCCAAGTGGCCTCGCCTAAGTGTCCTAGACCGTAATAAACATTGAGGATCGATCCTTCGATATTCCGTTAAATTGGTTTATTATAATACAAAATATGAGCGAGTATTGACTGCCCTGAATACAATATCATAAAATCGTTAATATGTAGGTAAAACCGGTTTTTAGGTATGACTCATCGCTAGAAATCGTATGCATCAATACAGACGCTCCGTATGTCGTAACTAATAAATAATTCCTACTGTCAATTTTTGTGTAATCTGTCCATTGAACTGTACGCTATAAGCAACTGGAAGGGAAACAGCCTATTCCAATGCATTGTAGGCGTTGAAGGCTGGCAAAGGCAGATGCGGAATGGGTACTTCTACCGCCTTTTGCTTGTTGCGGTAGTAGAGCAGACGAGAGAGATAACTGCTGCAATATATTTTTCTTATCTGTCACCTGCATTTTATGCTCCGTGTCATCGTTTGTATGACGTTGCGTGTAAAAGAAAAAGATAGAGATACCCAGTCGTTTGGCTTCAGTGTTATTATGCGCGTTTCCTTTCCAGTTGCGTATAGCGTACAGTTCAATGAATCTGTCAATCCAGTTCGATCAGCTGTTTCAACGCACGGAAATACGTTTCATTTCTTGCACATAAAATAAACAGAACGACATACGTTTCTCAATTGCATTTTACTGATACTTTTATTTACAGAAACAGAAAACTATGTCACGTCGATTATCATACTTTACTGCACCTAAAACCCGGTGAATCCGACTATAATATTAAATTACATTGTTCGATAGAAAAAATCAACCATGTAGTAGTCTATATTTATTCTAAGAGCCCGCAAGCATAATGATTCAATAATTATTAATTAACCTTTATAATTCTTGTGTGACTTATTTATTGTGAACTTACCAACTTTTTCGTCTGCGAAAATACTCGTAAGCGAGGCTTTCTCTTTGTCGTATTTTCGGAAAACGCGCGCTTCACGTTGTACCAATAAATTTATAGGTTGCGTTTTTTTTAAATTGTAGATTTATGATAATGGAACATAACCCGCGGTAAAAAACTTTGGAGCGTTAGAGTGTCTACCATCTTAAACACGTTTAAATTTAATGATCATATTGACGATACAACATTTATGTTCTAATGTTCTCGTCCGTAGTAGGTAATTCTTCCTTGGAATGAAGTATAAGTACACCATGTTAAGTTAGTTGGCCGACAATAAAAGTGGGGCTTATTGGTCACAAATTTGGAAAAGTTTTGGCAACTCTACACAGCTTCTACAGGTGCTTGCTAGCAACATTCAGTTTCATGGCTCATGAGTGTTCCTCTCAGCACAGCTGCTCCGTAATTTTCTTAATAGAGAATAAATATAAAGTTAGTGTCTAATTGCCACAGCCAACGTGTGCATGGAAAAGTATTAGAACGGTCAGTGTGTCAGCATGTGCTGTGAAGTAGTATGATGTTGTTCCCTTTGATTCACTTTGGTAAGAGTTTTGTACTTTTCCTATAATGTGGTCATATCCTGGTCATTAGTGGAAACGCATGCAAGTCATTGTGTATATATTTCTTTTTGTATTATATTTTATTCAAACCTCATTAGATTATGGGATTCGACAGATTTCTGGGCGAACGGCTTTTTTTGTTCCCGAATGTCAAACAAAAAATGCGTGGACATTGATTTTCATCACCTCAAGAAGCTATTGAAGCTTTCAAAAACCATGTTATGGAGATACCAACTTCAAGGTGCAAAAATGTTTAGAGAATTGATTTGAACGCATGCACAAGTGTATAGAACTTCAAGACGCTGTTGCTGTTGGTTAATAATTTGACTACTAAGTGTCTTACCCGGTATTAAACCATGATGAACAAGTTGTAAATATTTTTGTGTTGAGAATGAGAGGATCCCTTGGCGAATAGCACATGCAGGGCCAGATTAACACGGGGGCCTACAGCCTCAGGCCCCATTAGATAGGGGCCCGATTTGAAAAAAAATATATTTTTGTAAAATGAAATAGGTAAGTTAAAATATTTGTTTATTTAAAATACGTATTTATCTGATTATTTACTTGTACATTTTTTTACTTAGGTACTTTATAATTCATATTATTCATATGATTTTATTTTAATGTCTATTTTGTAAAATAATTTCGGTGAGTTTAAATAAGGACCCCTTTCACGTACAGAGCCCTGGGCCCTCAACTCTTTCATCCTGGCCTGAGCACATGTCGCCACTTAAGTATTAACATTAATAAAATTTTGTTTTATTATTCCACAGCAGTGGTGTATTGGGGCCGGAACGCACCGGAACGACGTTCCGTTACTTTTTTTCACAGCGGGAACGCGTTCTGGTACCTTTTTTGGCGATAAAGAAATAGAATCTCTCTGCCAACACTTTAATTTACCTTATGGGAAAATATAAATGGACGTAACATTTCACATGATTTGGAATGTTTAAAAAATTTTCCAAAATAATAGCTTCTAGTTCTTCAAAATGCGAGCGTGGTTTTAGTAGCAATAATAACGCATTCTAAGTGATTATGTTCCAAATTTATTATTATTATAAACCTTCATGAGCCACCTTTGGAAATATGGAACGCATTATTTTACATAAAAACCTGGTTGTGGTCTCATAGGTCCGCTAGTGACCAGCAAATAAAGAAAATTTCTGTGACCTTATTTTGGAGTTTCTATGAACTAAGTATATTTGCTAATATTTATATTTTGTTTTTATTGAGAATGGCAATTATTTTGTTATTTTGGGAAATAACTTTTTCTTTCGAGCGTTCCGGTGCTTTTTAATTTACCAATACACCACTGTTCTGTTCCACAGTTAACATTGCTTACAAGACTTACCGATGTATTGGATAAAGTAAGCTTTCACATATTCAGTAACTTGATTTTTGTAAATCCGGTTCACAATATTGAATAAATTGAAAAAATGTGTTAGAAACCAAGAAAGGCCCCAACTAATTGTATTAAATAGATCAACAGATTTTCATTAAATTAACATGGCTTTACTTTGTTGAACATGATACGATAATAAATTAGGTTATTATATTTCACAGGTGATACAATGCTAATTTTCCACCTGTTGGATGTGTAGCAAAAACATAACTTCCACTGCAAAGTTAAAGACTTTAATGTACCTAAGTACGTAATGTACCAGATTTAGAGTGTCGTTATAGAAAGTTTGCTGAAACTTGAAAAAAATGCAAGTGTTGATATCGAAAAAGTTGCGTTGTAAGTAGATTTAGCATAAATTTTGTAAATGGTAAATCGATATTCTTTGTCAGGCTCCATTTCAAAGCAAATTTATGTTAGGGTTTCTTCCATAGCTATATTTAACAGGGCTGCGGACTGGGCATCTCCTTGTCTCACACCACTATACTTATTGCAAAACTTTCTGATTCTCCTGCTTCTGTTCTGACGTATACTGTGGTGTCATCCATCGTCATCTTTGTCAGCCTGATTAGTTTGTGGGGTATTTTCATTCTTGCTACTCGAAATTTATGAACAGAATATGGAGATCGATGTTGTATTCATTCATTTTACTTCCCGAGTACGAAGTAAAAGGGAAGTATTGTATTAGTGTTCCAAAAAAAAAATTTGACCTATGGAAATTTTTACATATCTTTGCGTTTCTGAACACGTAGATTCAAAATATGAAAAAAAAAATTTCCGTCTGTCGTCTTTAGTCTGTAGTCTGTTCGTACACATTCCTTGCAACGCTCTAAACTCAGAAACTATTAAAGTTATTGAAATGCGGTTTTCGCCAATGGATTGCTTTCGGGCCAAGGACGAAAATGCTGATATTACCTTTGATGACGTCACTTCCGGTATAAGCTAAAATGGCGGCACTCATTTTTTTATAAGATGAAGTTGCAGTTTTTTTAATGTAGTTTAAAAGAGTATTTTTTTCCGAATTCAGCAATATATATTGTGCTATACTTATTTTTTGAAAACAGTGTTAAAAAAAATAATTTTCAAAAAATCACTGCAACGCTCGATACTCAGAAACTATTAAAGTTATCGAAATGCGGTTTTCGCTAATGAATTACATTCGGGCCAAGGACGAAAATGCTGATATTACCTTTGATTACGTCACTTCCGGTATAAGCTAAAATGGCGACACTCATTTTTTTTATAAGATGAAGTTGCAGTTTTTTCTGTAGTTTAAAAGAGTGTTTTTTTCTGAATTCAGCAATATTATATTGTGCTATAGATACTTATTTTTTGAAAAAAGTGTTAAAAAAATCATTTTTAAAAAATGACTGCAACGCTCTATACTCAGAAACTATTAAAGTTATCGAAATGCGGTTTTCGCCAATCGATTGCATTCGGGTCAAGAACGAAAATGCTGATATTACCTTTGATTACGTCGCTTCTTGTGTAAGCTAAAATGGCGGCACTCATTTTTTTATAAGATAAAATTGCAGTTTTTTATGTAGTTTAAGAGTATTTTTTTCTGAATTCAGTAGTATTTATTTTTTGGAAAAAGTGTTAATACGAGGGAAGTCTCGTGGCAACTTGCCAGAATTTTTTCCATTATCGTAGAGAGTTTCTTGAGTTAAGAATCATTATGCCGCTGTAGTTTTTACCGATAACGTCAGAGCCTTTTTCCTTTAGTGGGATTATTACGCCTTCACTCCATCCCTTGGGCATTTTCTCCTCCTTCTATACCTGTGATATTAGTTGGCTCAGCCTGTTATATACCTCGCTTTCTCCGTAGTTTATGAGCTCCATATCTATCTCATCCCTTCCAAGGGCTTTACCATTGTTCATATTTTGTATTAAGTACTGTTGTTACTTCTTCGTTGCTGGTAGTACGGTAAAGTGGATATACGCAATCCATACAACTATTGAAAGTTAAACAACTCGTGCTCTGATAAGTACTTGGATCGGTGACCCGTTCATTGGAATGGTGGGAGCGAGCAAAGTGTTCTTCTCTAGATGACTCCACACGTCAGATCCCATGTGCAATACCCATTCTGTGGCTCGGTGTGTGTGGTATATGCCGCTCTGCCTAAGATACAGGTATTCTAGAAGGGTAGACAAAGGGAGCACAATAGACCAAAAAGGTCGCAGTGCAGGAACCTAATTAACCTCTAGAACTTTATCACTTTAACTGTTTTTAGTTCATCGCTTGTGGGTGGCTGTGATATGGTTATAGATAATACTACGCACCTACATATATATAGTTTTATTATAATAATAAGCTGTAATTATCTTAAGTTACAATGTTAATAAGGAGATCTTCAATATTAATATACACTCTTCCATGTAGCTAAATGAATAAAAATAAACTAAGAAAAAATCAATCTGTGCTGTGAATGATGTTACATGTGGTAAGTATTTGTTTTTAGGAAAACAAAGTTAAAAGCAAGGAACACGTCACATCAAATAAAGTAGTAATTACGAGAGCTCGAGTATGACTCATCTAAGTAAGCAACAAGAATTAACCAATAACATTTATCTATCTCTGTTACACTTTGAAGAATTGTATTTATAGAGAAGAAATAACAAATAATAAATATGTCTACCCATGCTTTCAATGCAACGTGTGTCCGTTTTAAAACCATATATGTGTTCACTATCATCAGCTGTTCAAAACGTCACCTAAAATTTGCGCATTGTTTTTAAGAATGAATGTCATGAATGTCATGATTAATATTATAGGTTATGTTATTTTATTAAAAAGAACTACAGCTCTACTCAGCAAACAAGATAGTTGGAGAGGGGATACCGGCGCTAGAGTAGCTTTTAAGGTACAATCCGGAAAAAAATATTTGGGCGCTTAATTTAAATGTGTATTGTTGGATACACATAAATGTATTGTATGCTGCATGAGAAGTCATCAGAAAGATTGATCTTAACAAACAAGAGTAACACAATAAAAGGATTAAGTAATAAAACGCCCGCGGAAAATGTCAGCTGTCAACTCTAATAATTTACTTTCAGCTGTGAATGTACACCTTAGAATTCTCAAATACGATTGGACAAATAATTTGCCGCGTCAAAAATTTCAAATACTTTATTTTAGTTGACATATTTTCCGACTATCTTGTTTGCTGAGTGGAGCTGTATGCGACATACGTTTCCTATTATTTCATTCATATGTTTTAAGCGATGAGTCATACTCGAGCTCTCGTAATTACTACTATAATCTATCTAATTTAGATTTTATATTATATAGGGTGTATCTACTGAGAATGTCTAATACGTCTTGTGTATCTTGTCAGAACTAACATATTTTTTCATCATCATCATGTTAGTATTATATCCGCTATCTCAGTTAGGAATGGTTTCCAAAAGATCCACTAGCACGATATTTAAGGAGGTTGCGTAAATTTCCCCGGTAATCCGATGAGACAATTATGTATTGTCCAATAAATTGTTTGCCAATTAATTCTTTCTCAACGTTTACCGAAAATGTATCGTGGTGACTTTTTATAGTAACACCGTGAGTGTGATAAAGTCAATGGTGTGGCTATATGAATGTACAATGTAATGTCTCTCTGATACATAGGCAACCAACGTGTCACGTATCACGATTTTAAACGAAAATTGCAAATTAGCGAGTACTTAACACTGAAACTGACCGCCTTCCTTCCTTATCAATAAATTTTCGTTTAAAATCGTGATGCGTGATACGTTGGTTGTCTATGTATCCGACGAACATTAAATTTGTTAATTACTGTACGCATGTATGGAGAAAGTATGATCAGGTTAGTAATTGGTTAGCCCCCCCCCCCCTGCTTAGCATGCAACTTTGTCTCTTTCCATGACAATCAAACCACATAATACTCACTTTTGATCTTTTGATAGCAATAGCTCCCATTGCTCTCATTCTTCCGTACAATAATCGAAAATATAATAGTAAGAATCAGTACAAAGAAAATGCGACGTGTGTGTTAACTATATAATGTTATATTAATAATGTGTAAGAGTAATAAATTGATCAATTTTGCACCTTAGTTACACATATTGTTTTTGAAAATATTGTTGAGGTATATTGGTGGTAACCTCGGGATGTTTGCTAAGAACCCTAACACTTCTCTTTCATTTATAGAAAAAATATATATAAAGCATAAACCGTCTGTTAGTAGCTGTTAAAAGCAGAAGAGCAATCAAAATGTAAATAGCTTTATCGATCATTGACGTAATTTATTTTTTCTTTCCTAAGTTCATTATTGCTTGTTTGAAAGTGCCTAAAAACCATTAATATTTTATAATTAACGTACTATTAATTTTTCCTGTTTTTGACTTTAACAAGTTATTAATGAGTTCCTAAAGTTTTTACTTAGGAAACATTTTCCTTTTAATTTCGTTTGAACAAAGACCACTTGAACACTTCAAAATGTACCTATATTTTGTTGAACTTCTCATATATGAGCTTTAGATTTCACAATTTTTATTATCATAAATGAAAGTTACTCCATAACGCCAACTCAAGAATTTGACAAGTCCAAAACGCCGACAAACATTTTTAAATATTTAATCACTTTGTTGTGCGGAATTGCTTTACTTAGGTACGGTTAAAGTTAAATATGTAATGCTTGAAGTTGATGGCAGTTTTACCCAATCATTATAATTCAAATTGAGGTTAATTTCAGTCGTGGATCGATTCGATTTTAAACTAATAAGTAATTGCTAGCAATGAAAAAGTACTTTGAGCAAGAGCAAATGATAAATTACAAAATATTTATGGTATAAGAAATTTTTCGCGGATTGTCGCTCTCATTTAGCACACTCTGGATGATTTGTTGTGTGTACTAATACGAGCATCTGTCTTCAATCAAACAGTTTCCTTAATTTGAAATTTTAAAAAAAAATGAAAACCACATTCTAGTTTAATTATACAATTTTATCACATGCAACAATCATTTTTCTTCTTGGTTCAGTACATTATTAATCAAAAAGTGCGCAACGGACAACATTGAAAATTACAACCTCTTGGAAAATTTTTTTGGAAAATAATTCTCGAAATTCGACCGAGCAAAGATGTTTTCTTATAGATAATTTGATAACGAGTAAATATTTTCCACCCTCCTTCTCCAAAGTCACACCACTTCGGAGATATCGTTCCTATTCGAAAAAAAAATAGTTTCCTTTTATTCACTTATAGTCAAAATCAGTCACTTACAGGTGGATTTCGTACACTTTTTTACACTAACTGATCTTTTACGACGTACATATTCTGAAATTTTTTTGAAAACAAATTTTCCATTTTTTTTGGGTAAAATTGCAATTTTTTCATTAAAGAAATAATTCTCGAAATTCGACCGAACAAATATGTTTTCTTATAAATAATTTGACGACGATTAAATATTTTCCACCCTCCTTCTCCAAAGTCACACCACTTCGGAGATATCGTTCGTATTCGAAAAAAAAATAGTTTCCTTTTATTCACTTATAGTCAAAATCAGTCACTTACAGGTGGATTTCGTACACTTTTTTACAATAACGGATCTTTTACGACGTACATTATCTGAAATTTTTTTGGAAACAAATTTTCCATTTTTTTGGGTAAAATTGCAATTTTTTCATTAAAGAAATAATTCTCGAAATTCGACCGAACAAATATGTTTTCTTATAAATAATTTGACGACGATTAAATATTTTCCACCCTCCTTCACCAAAGTCGCACCGTTTCGGAGATATCGTTCCTTTATTATTATGTAATCTAACATATGAACTTTCCCCGTTTTATGTTCTACCTGAAACTTGAAAGCTTGTCTCTCCGACCCGAGACTACTTTGATAAACGTTGAATAAACAAGAGAGGGTGAAATATGTTAGGAAAAAACACTAATATTTAAAAGAGGAAAAGGGAACGGATGAACAATAAAATAAACTTACACCTACGTAGGAGAATTTTATTAAAAACACGCGGACAAAAGAGAGTAAATAAACGTAAAACAAACGCAATTAAAAGTAATGATGGAAAACTGACAGAGAATGTACGAATGGAACTAACAACACAGAAGCGCTGGAGAAACAGGGCAGACAAAGAGAAAAGTGGACAGTTTTCGAGATAGTAATTACAAAACATAAAATTTTACGAGACGTATTATTTCTCGTGTGATTATGAATAATAAATCTACTGCTCATTGGATTATATCATTTGGTTTTTCAGTAACTAACGTAGTTATTAGCTCATTGAAATGTCACTTTACGTCGTGCATACCGACAATTTTTTTACTTTATATTAGAATCCTATGACATTATTTGGTTTTTTAAATACGAGGTCGAGACACTTGATCTAATTTGAAAACATACGGTCTAAACGGTAAATAATTGATTTGAGCATTTGTAAAAACGTTGTAGGTTCTTCATTTACAAAATTCTTACAGTCTTCGTCACAAAATAATAAGTCAGAGAAAGTGAAAACTTTATATAGATATAATACCTATTCTTGACATGCACAACAGTTATAAATATTGAAGTTGACGCTACGGTTAATTTATAATGTAAATTTTCTCGCAAAATTTCAAAAAGGAATAAACGCCATAGGGAATACATTTTTTGAAGTGACATTTTAAACGACTAGCTAATTTAACTGTCAATCTTTTTTATAATTAATTTTAAAAAGTATGTAGGTACATTTTTTAACCGTATTGTCCTGTAAAATATGTGGACATACATCGAATCTTTATATAGGTAAATATGGAAGTGGATAATTACCTATTTATGCAATAAAATATATTTATCTACAGAATTCTCATACGAAAAGATAGTGCGAGTATAGTCGCATGAGAAGAGAATCCTCGTACAGTAAAATCGATAGATATACATAATTGGAAAAAGTACCTATCACAAAACGAGCACAAAATTACAGTATTAAAAAAATTTTAGTATTATGATGTGAGAACTGTGGAGAAATAAATTAATTCGTTGGTATGTTAGAAATTTGCCGTTTTATGAAATAATGACTTGAGCATAAGATTTTTTCAGCGTAATGTTAGTAATGTTACTGGACCCTTTCTTTCTCGCTGTTGCCATTTCCTCTTCAAATGTTTACTAACAGGGGTGAACTGAGTGTGTTAGGGTCGGAGGTAAAATTTACAATACAAATGGGAGAATTTTTGAATGCTCCTCGTATTAGTAAATTCCGCCGTTTTTAATATGTTTCAATTCTCAGGGTGTATGACGTTAATTGAGTTTTATTATAAGTTCATTGTTCATTCCGCCGTTTTGGTCATTATTATCTGTCTACTGAGGCAAATCTGGACGCTCCTTTAGATTAGTTACAGATTACGGGCATTCCACTCAGTGAGAAGCTGACTTGAAACTTTGAATGCATTACTTTTTGGGCCAATAAAGATTAAGTTAAAATTATTTACAACGTTGTAATAAGTTTAATTGGGTGTTACCCATTCCAATTTTTTGGTGGAGAACGCCTTTTGAGTGGTAGAAAGTGTTAAAAAGAGACTAAAAGGTTAGCGGCGGATTATTATTGTGTCTCGGCAAAGTTAATCAGGGTGATTTAAACAAATCGGAGAGTCTACAGCCCGCAGATATAGTAGCGACCTGTACTGCAGATGTCAAATATATTATTTGCATCAACTAAGTGTTTTTGATTTTTTGTTTTTGACACGAACTAGATACGCCCAGTTAAATTAATAAAAAAATATTTAACATCGGCCCCACAAGCATTAATGTTTACATAATTTTTATTTTAACTAAAAGAATCACAGACTAATATAATCATTTATGTGTTTGTCACTCATTTCATCAGCTAACAGACGCTTGGCCTAGAAAAAATTAATAAATAATTAGCTTTCCCTATATATATTTTTAAGAAGAACACCTACTATTATACGAATTAGATACGTAACCGCGGTCCGCGGGCGATTTTTTATTATCCATTATAGACAATGGTGTCTCCATCTTTTGACATTGTATGGAACGCCGTTTTACTTTTTATTACTAAAGTTAATTTCGTCCCATTTAAACAAACTTCAATTTTTATTATGTAAATTTGTATGACTCTCTATTTATTTTAGTATATTAAAAATGTTTGTTAAAAAAACTTCACACATTTAAATTGTTAGATGAAAATGAGTGTCTTGATTTAATATATTTCACATAAAAATTTGTAACACTCGTTTTAAAACCTTTCATTTAAATTGAGACGCAAAATATATGAACAAACATTGGAATTCGTGTAACATTTTTATTTAACAAACAAAAAATAGCAACTAATTTAAGTGAAAGAATTAAAATGTATGTCGAATTAAAGTGTTACATGAATTAAAATGTTTGTTAATAATATTTGTTCTTTAATTTCAAATAAAGAATTAAAATTATCAACAATCATATTAATTCTGAATTAAAATGTTTGTTGATAATTTTAATTGGTCGCTTCGATCGGTGGTGTTATTTTGAACTATAATTTACATGTGTTTCCTTATACTGGTGTAGTTTCAATAACTGCCACCGATCGAAGCGACCAATTAAAATTATCAACAAACATTTTAATTCTACCATTTAAAATGTTAGTTGCTTAAAAGTATCCTAACATTTAAACTTATTCATTAAAATTTAAAAAATTATAAAGTTACTTCTTTTATGTTCAATGTACATTTTTATTCATGTAACATTTTAAATCAACTATCAGTATAAATACTTGAAGTTTATTAAACAAACATTAAAATTGCAACTAAAATTGTAAACTTAAGAAAGAAGTTATTTTATACATTGAGTATAAAAACTGACAATAAAAAGTAAAACGGCGTTCCATAACATTGAGAACCTAAAATCCCATTTCCCTAACTTTGACCACTTTCGACTTTCAATTTTATTCCTTAAACAAGATTTTGACATTTTTCAGTGAAAAAAATTTTTTTTCTCAACAATCAAAATTGATACGCCAATTATTTTAAGCATACTTACTAAACATTTTATGACACAACAGAATGTGAAAAAAAATTGCCTGGTTTGTATTTAAAATAAAGAAGTTGATGCTCACTTCCGGTATTTCCGGAAGTGCTGCCCTTTGGAAAATATTTTTATTTAATAGATTAAACACGGCATGACGCATGTGCAAAATTTCAAATTTCTAGCTTTTACAGTTCTTGATATACTTATAACCGACGGTCACCGTGAGACACCCTGTATAGACATTTCCAAGGCCTAAGCAAGTGAACCAAGCTATTTAGATGTGTTCGTGGACAATTTTAGGTTAAAAATGTTCACGGAGGTCGTTATATTAAACTGCTTTAATACCTTTAACTATTGGTAGCACAAGTACAAAAGGAATTATGCGGAAAATGCAAACTATAAACAAACGTTGTACTTATACTTTATGATGAACATTACAAGGAGTACTTGGATTATTAGATTATATTCTTAACTTGTTTGCCTACATGTAGGTGTACATAAAAGGATATTTACGTTAGAAATTAATTTGCATAATCAACAAGTAGTTTGGTAGAGTATCCGGAGAAACGCCATTTTCTTATATTCTCAACATTAGGTAACAATGACGCAATTTATGGAGCGACTACTGATCACTTTTATTTATCTTAAACGTGAAAAAATTCATAAAATATCAGTACTTCTAATTTCATAATATTACTACAGCTGTATGTGATATTACTTTACAAGATCAAGTAACATATAAATTAGATACAATTCAGAAGATTAATATAACACTGTTGTACCTACATGGAAATTTGACGGTAAATTGATTAAATAAAATATAAAAAATGAACTCTTTTCTAAGCTTCAACCCAAATTGTACAATTATTTAGTCTATGTTTATTTCATGAAGTATTTTATTTTCATATTAACTATTTCCTTGATGGTCTTATTCTGAAATTCTGAAATTGTAAATGTTTTTAAAATTATTTCCTTTTACTTACTTTAATTGTATGAATAAGAAATATAATCTGGCACTCTGGTGCCGTCTCCAAAAGCTAGTTTCTGTCTCCAAAAAACGCATTGCGATACTGCAAGTGTATATCAACAAGTGTTATACACAATGTTTCAGCAAGACTACTTACTTCATAATATGTTTTCCAAAACTATTCGTCAGACGTATGTACCTCTAATAGCACCATTATGGTATCCTTCTCTAGAAATACTACCTCCTTCACTTCAGTTAAATTTTAAATTTCTGCAAGTGCTTAGCTGTAGCTGAAAGTAAAGTCACCCTGTAAAATTGCAACCTTTAAGGAGAAGTTCCATTCTTATATGTTAGTTAGACTGGCTCCAACAACTCGAAAAAGTCATTGACTAACTAGAAACATCTAATTTCCGTGAATGGATTGAGGAATGCACGTTGTGTGCTAATGAATATTAACCCCTCTGTCTTCCTGACATTGCAGCATAACCCTGCCGACAAGGATACTTAACATCAATATCAAACTAATTCGGACTTTCTAAAATAGTTGTGGCCAGCCCTTCACATAGTACGAACTCCAGAAATACCTTCAAGGAACGGTTTCTCGCATCAACATATCTCACGCATAATGATATTTGCTACACTCCCTTGATTTGCAAAAATCCTAAAACGTTTTGCCATTTTGAGGTTTGTTACAATCCAAAAAAAAAAAACAATTCAGAGACAAGAAGACTGTCAAGAATGGGAAAGACTCAACCTATACTAGGGTTAGGGCTTGAAAAATGAATAGACATGCATTGGACTTTAATGTACGACAACATATTCACCGACAAACCGTTAATTCTTGAAGAATGTTATTACTAAACATATAACCTACTCTCCCGATTAGACGAACAATGCATCAAATTAAGGAAAGACGCACACACAAATCGTAACAAATTTCTGTTTTATTTTCTTACGAAAATAAATAATAAAGACCAAGAACTTTTTGCTATACGAAGATTTTTAGTACAGTCAATTTAAACACAAAAATATACAAACATTGCAAAAAATCCTATGTTAGGTTTGCTTTTTTCATGGTGTTAGGTTCGGTCCCAGTAGTAAATACTCAATTTTGCAACTTCGAAAAACTTGTGGAAACTGGGGGGGGCACCAAAAACCGCGATTTTTTTGGACTTTTTTCAGTTTTAGCCTCGTAGATCAAAAACTATGAGTTGTAGTGCAAAGAATATGATTATCTTTTTTAAACTGGACTAAATTTTCTACCATTTGAGCCTAACCGGAAGTCTGTAAGTATAATAGTTTCCAAGATACAGCTCTTCAAAAATAGGCATTTTCCCTAAGTCTGTTTTTAACGTATCATCCATGATTCGAGCCAGATATTGCCACAACGACGTGCCCTACGACCGTTGTCATGGAGAAAAAAATTGTAGGACATTTTATCACCTTTTATTTAAGCATAGATGCATTCCTGTAGGCCTAACAGTTCTCGAGAAAAAGACGGAAAACCGGAAAACGGTGAAATCGCTACGACTCCACATATATGTAATAGCATTAATATGATTAGAAGACATTTTCTGATTATTCTTATTTAGCCTAGCGAACGAACGCTCAAAAAGGGCTTGTAGACAGACTTTTTGATCCTAATGATTTTATTTCTGGGATGTGTTTGGTGATGATTATACGAAAAGTAGCGTAACAAAATGTGCGGATTTGTTTGGTTTTCCGTTTACATCTCTTGAACAGGCCATCGTAGGGGGAAATGGCCAATTATAAAAAAAAGCTGATTAAATTTTCTACAAGTTTTCTTCTATGCGTTTTTTCTCTATCTCTATACGTTGAAGAGATATTCGCTGTCAAGAATTGACATTTTTTTTTTAAATCGCTTTTACACGACGTTTTTCGGGAAATATTGTGTCCTAGCTCCTAAAGTATTGGGTTTATAGCAAAAACTGCTGAAATAAAAGTTGTAGACCATAAAATTTCCTATAAAATGCATATACCGTTTAATATTTTATCTCAAATAGATTAGATGTTATAGTTATTTAAAAAAAACGTTGAGTTCAAGATGGAATAGAGGGCACTAGAGAACAACTAATTTTGTGGGAGGTTTAGAGCTAAATCTGATATGTGAGTATTAAATACAGATTACCTGCATCCTTAGCCAAACAATTTCACTCTTATGCGCCACCATGTTTAATGGTCTCTAGTCTTTTCTAAATACATTTATGATAGGGTTAATGTTTGACGAAAAGAACAAAAGTATTTTCTCGAGGCAGCTTTTATTTTATAATTGGCCATTTCCCACTACGATCGGCTATTCAAGAGATACAAAGGGAAAACTTAACAAATCCGCAAATTTTGTTACGCTACGGAGTTAGCTCATACGGTAGGGCCGGGGACTTTTCGTATAATTATCACCAAACACCTCCAAACACATCTTAGAAATAAAATCATTAGGATCAAAAAGTCTGTCTACAAGCCCTTTTTGAGCGTTCGTTCGCTAGGCTAAATAAGAATAATCAGAAAATGTCTTCTAATCATATTAATGCTATTACCACAGATAACTGTGCTATTACATATATGTGGAGGATTTCACTGTTTTCCGGTTTTCCGTGTTTTTCTCGAGAACTGTTAGGCCAGTAGGTATGGGGCCACTTGACAGCTACCCCCCCTCTTTTTTTTTAGCCACGCCCCTCCCACCACTACCACCATTTAAGCCCCTCCCCTTTGTTCCTATTGGCTGACACGCCTACCACCACAAAATACCTTTGCTCCTATTGGCTGTCTCTCACCACTAATCGCCCCTCTGCCTCCCTTTGTTGGCTGTCAAGTAACCCACCACTCTTTTCCCTATTGGATGCCTACCTTTCTTGGTTGTCAAGTAACCCACCACTCCTTTTCCTATTGGATTTCACGCCTCCCTTTGTGGCTGTCAAGTAACCCACCACTCTTTTCCCTATTGAAAGCCTCCCTTTATGGCTGCCAAGTAACCCAACACTCTTTTCCCTGTTTTATGCCACGCCTCCCTTTGTGACTGTCAAGTAACCCACCACTCTTTTCCCTATTGGATGCCACGCCTCCCTTTGTGGCTGTCAAGTAATCCACCACTCTTTTCCCTATTGAAAGCCTCCCTTTATGGCTGTCAAGTAACCCAACACTCTTTTCCCTATTGGATGCCACGCCTCCTTTTGTGACTGTCAAGTAACCCAACACTCTTTTCCCTATTGGATGCCACGCCTCCCTTTGTGGCTGTCAAGTAATCCACCACTCTTTTCCCTATTGAAAGCCTCCCTTTATGGCTGTCAAGTAACCCAACACTCTTTTCCCTATTGGATGCCACGCCTCCTTTTGTGACTGTCAAGTAACCCAACACTCTTTTCCCTATTGGATGCCACGCCTCCCTTTGTGGCTGTCAAGTAATCCACCACTCTTTTCCCTATTGAAAGCCTCCCTTTATGGCTGCCAAGTAACCCAACACTCTTTTCCCTATTGGATGCCACGCCTCCTTTTGTGACTGTCAAGTAACCCAACACTCTTTTCCCTATTGGATGCCACGCCTCCTTTTCTTGGCTGTCAAGTAACCCACCACTCTTTTCCCTATTGAAAGCCTACCTTTCTTGGCTGTCAAGTAACACAACACTCTGTTCCCTATTGGATGCCACCCCTCCCTTTGTAACTGTCAAGTAACCCAACACTCTTTTACCTATTGGATGCCACGCCTCCCTTTGTTGGCTGTCAAGTGTCCCACCACTCTTCTCCCTATTCGATGCCTTCCACCACACTCCTGTTTGCTCCCTCATCACCGCTTGTTACTATTGACTCCCCACTACCTTTGTTGTCTTTTACACCTCTCTTTGGCTTTCCCACTACTCTTTGTTCCTATTAGATCCCTTTCTCACCTTTTTTTCTACGATTATTTCAAGGTGGGATAGTGGGCAAAAACTAATTTATATACTATAAGAAATTGTAAACAATGTAAATAATTATCATTTTTTGAAATCCAATTATAACTAGTACCATCAGATGAAGTCACTAAATTAATAAGTAACGATGTACACACTCGTTCAAACACCTAAACACAATGTCAGCTACGCCAAGGGGAGGAGCTTAACAGAGAGTTTTCATGGTCATTCCGTGTATGAAAAGTCAAGGACTTTAAAAATTGTCTAACGTAAGAAGAAAACATTTTTATAAAAATTGTGTGTGGACTTTGAACACTTTGAACCCTCAGGGTAATAGGTTTCTTGAAAAGACGTATTCAATAAGGTCACTCCGTGTAATAAAAGTAGATTCATCATGAACTTTAAAACATTAATTTCTTGTCGCTGATGCACGTGTTACCCTTATCATTTTTGCATCGTACACTTCTACGAAAAGATTGAAACGTTGCATAAAGAACACCTGCATGGTTTCTTAGAATATGAATCGTACATCTTTGTCTAACGTAGGAAGAAAACATTCTATAAAAATCGTATGTGGACTTTGAACTGCACACGTATTCTTTGAACCCTCAAGGTGATAGGTTTCGTCAAGGACATGGATGTGGGAGAAAAATATAAAGCAATTGGTATCAACACAATTAATACGAAATATGGGGACCGGATAGTGTTGGAGACTGAAAATTTTAAATACCATTGCGCTTCTACTAATATTTCAACGAAGATGGTAGACTTGAAATTTTCAATCGACTCTTCGACGCATAAAGACGTATTCATCACAAGTACTGGGGCGGAGGGAAAAACGACTAATTTAACATTTATGTACATAGACGATATGAAGTTGTAAACAATGTTGCCCAAATAAAGATATAATAAGTTTTCCTCTCTCATATAAGTAATAGCTCAATCATTTTCAAATAAATCAGTGTTGTATACTAATCATCACCGTTGATGCTGCTGTCATGAACATATTTAGAAACCTCTGCATGGATACTGAAAAGAGTTGTAATAATAATAATTTTAAATGTACGTACTGTTACTGTAATGATGACGAAGGAGATGGTTCCACAACTGTATGAGCTCCCCCATTCGAACAATAAACATTTAATCGATTGTACCGCTTATGATCTATGTGGGAATTACCCAAATACATTGGCCATGGCCTTGCACCAGTTCTACGAATTGTATGTGGCAGTACAATAGTGATGGAGAGAGAAGATTGGGAGACGCTACTCAAATGGCAAACATACCTAGAAATTGTTCCAATCACAAGAGATGTAACGTAGGATTGACTGGACAGTGATGTCAACGAAGAGAAAGATATCGAATGCTCCCCAGACTACTGAATCACTTAGTAGCAAATTTATAATCTACTATAATTGGAAATCTTTTGAAGGGGAAGAGAAAATGCTAAAAAGTGTAACAATGCAAAGATCACGTGACAGCATTTCTTGTATGATGAATAACAATGAGATTGAAGAATTGTTTAATCTTAAAGATATAATTAATTATCGATTGGAATTACTGTAATCGTATAATCTCTCCAGTTTCTATCGGAACCTCATCGAAAAGATAACTAACTACCGATGCTTTCGCAAGATACAGTGTAATGATGACGACAACGAGGACAGCTATCATGACATTGAAAATTGGTTAAATTACAAATATGATAGAAATTCTCACAATATATGATGAAACTGTTGTATTATCGACCTGGCTATGGTATAATGTATCACATCTATCAAGCATAAACAATAAACAATAACAACAAATTGTTGGGGTTTTCTTTCCCCCACCGAAAACCCCATATATCGATTCTGAATTCAGCTAGTATTGCAATCTATAATAGTTGTATCACCCTGGTATATGTAGAAATTGCATAGCAAGGACAGTTCAATTGTGAAGATGGTATAAAAATGAATTTTCAAAGTCTGAACAATTAATAAGATGTAAAAACTGTTCTATTTTTAATGTTGGTACTACGACACTGCACATAGGTCTAGGAAATGTATCTAGAAGCGGGAAGAGTACTTACAAATTAAAAATAATTGTTGTATCACTCCAGGTATATGTAGAAATTGTATCGCAAGGACAGTTCAATCGTGAAGGTCATATAAAAATTGAATTTTCAAGGTCTGTACAATTAATAAGATGTAAGAACTGTTATATTTTTAATGTACTGTAGCTGTATTAGATGACATCAATATACATAGTTCTAGGAAATGTATCTAGAAGCGGAACAACGATTACTTGCAAATTAAAAATAATTGTTTTATCACCCAGGTAGATGTAGAAATTGTATCGCAAGGACAGTTCAATCGTGAAGGTCATAAAAAATGGAATTTTCAAGGTCTGGGCAATGAATAAGATGTTTTCATTAAAAAGCGCAAATGTTAAAAGACCGTAAAAAAATATCTGCAATTGTTGTATCAGCCCGTATATACTGCAATTATACAGCAAGGAATGCATCTAGTTCAATTGTGAAGGTTATAAAAATTGCAATTACTAAGAACCGCGTTAAAACTATATGCGTTCTAAGGACAGTAGTTACCTATGAATACATAAAGTGGAGTAATCTCCAAATGAAGTGAAAATAAGTAGTTGCTGTTAATCGCTAGACAATCAGATCCTGTATCGAAATTGATAATCTAACAAGGTGCTCTCTTTCATAGATCTAATATCATCATTAGCAATTGTTGAAAACTGCATAATTAGCACTTGGGGCGTTTGATCGCTACAAAAAAGTATCCTAATGCAAAGTAAAACGGTTTTTACTGCAGGTGTATAGATGGTATCACTCATACCCTGTACTAGGAAACGTATCTAGAAGCGGGCAACGATTCCCTGCAAATTCAAAATAATTGCCGTAAAGCTTTAAGAATAGTTAAAACACCCCGGTATATGTAGAAATGGTATTGCAAGGACGTTCAATTGTGAAGGACATATAAAAAATTGCATTGTCAAGGTCTGCGCATGGGTAATTGTGTCTTCAGACAAAACCAGATGGAAAGTTAAAAATTGAAGAGAGTGAAATGCAAAAACTTTGGTAACCTTCTCCCCCCACTACACCTCTGAGAAAAAGGATAACCATTAATATAAACTTCTACTAGACTACTACTACTTCAAATGTACGTTAATATTCTTCTCCTCTCTCCACTTTAAATATAGACACAACTGTTATAACATTTCTTGCACAGGTTGTCCTCTAACCCTAACCAAGGTTACAATAATTTAGATTTTCAGCACTATATGTATGAAAATTTCGATGCGCTGTGTATTTTTCGAGATATTCGCAAAATCAGGTTTCTCGCGATTATATCACGAATCGAAAAAAGTTTTCAGATAAAACTTACATATTTTTATGTGAGCAATCCGAATCTACAATGAAAAAAATGGGCGTTCACCCGTTTAAGTTAATTTTCATCAATTATTATAGAGTATCATCTCATCATTTATATAGTAAGCGATTGTTTGTTGGTTGAATTTGATCGAATCGATTTTATAGGATTATCGTCTTAACGAATTACCATGTTTAATTTTGTATAGTTCGAACGAAATTTCAAATACATACATCCTTAATGATGCAAAGGTAAAAAAAAAAATAAATAATTACGTAGTGAATACAAATTGATACGATTATCATTTTCATTAACATTTTAATAAGACGTTTAGTTTCTTTTAAGAACCTTATCAATTCGTATACTGAGGAGGGAACGTTGACATTTGCAGGTGTTTAGCGATTCCTGGAGATCGCATACGTTATATGTATATGTACGTAGTTAGTTTCAAATATCGTGAACAGGATGATGTTTGTGACATCAAAATAAGGATTATCTAATAAATTTGAGGATTAAAAAGGGGTAGAAAAAGTACGTCAGTTAAACAGATATTTACATATATGTTGATTACTTTTTATGACCAACAATAACATCAACGAATGACTTCGTTACAAGATGATGAATTCGAATTTGTGATAAAATGGATATCTGGTAAAAAAGATTTAATGTATATTTTTGTTATGCAAGTAATGTAAGTTGGTAAATAAAGAAAAAATGTTTTTATTACTCACAAAAAGAAAAACAAACATCAAATTTTGTAATCGCACCTATGTTATTGTTTGTTTCTAGTGGAATGTAATGAAGTTTATATTAATCTGAAAATCACCTCCTGGTTAATAAAGTAAATTAATCATTTTGCAATTCTCATACATGTTACGATTAAATCGATGAGAATTCAACATTAACTAATTCCAATCGATCGATCATTTTCACATACAATTCTGTTTGTATGTTGATTATCAAAAACTATTCTAACATTTGAGTGATTAACAAGGAAATTGTCTTACGTTTGTAAATTTTATTAAAGTCCTCATTTTGATGCAATCATTGACCGATTAGAACCAACATGTTTGAATTGTCATATAGGTAAAAAACAAACTATCGATAGCTTATATTCTTGCAAGGAGGATTGATAGGTTGATTCAATAAAATAAATTAGATCAGTTCAACAATGTTAAATGTTTAATTAGGATTAAAATGTTGCCAACTTAACATACATTCCTCCTCTTCTAATATGATGTACAGTAACTTCATTTCTGATAGTAAAAGGAGGATATTTTACCTTTATGACATTGTTTCTCTTAGTAGAAAATGAAGAATAGACAAACAAATAATCCACTCTAAAGCTGTGGTTCCTACAGAATCAGGAGGTAAAGCCTTTTATAAACTTTTGACAAGGTATAATTTTAGGGCTTATATAGGAAGTATCGATCATTTGCACAGGTTAAAGACACTTCTGTGTGTTGTTAAATGAGTCACTGTCAAGTACTATCCTAAAATATGAATTCGAGTGATTAACCTGAGAGTGTTAATTTTGGTAAATTAATCGAATTGACCAATTAATTCAAGAAACTAACGTTCAGTTATTCATAACAAATCAACGTCTTAAATCTTATTTTTAATGTTCTAAAGTACGCTTCATCTGTTTAGAACACTTGACCCAGACGATAGGTATGAGAACGATACAGGCACAGGGATCAGCCCAGTTTGACCTTGATGTACCTATCTATCCCGATACGAGAAACCAGCTTATCAGCTTCTCCTCGTCAGAACAGTAATCTGATAAATGGATCTGTTCATCGATTCATCAGCTAAACAGATAATCAAATGATCACATCAGATCCGATAATCTGATAAACAGATCTGTGGGAAACAGATGAATCGATCAACAGATCAGCTAAACAGATAATCAGATGATCAGATCCGTTTATCAGATGAATAGATCTGTTTATCAGATTATCGGATCTGATGTGATCATTTGATTATCTGTTTAGCTGATGAATCGATGAACAGATCCATTTATCAGATTACTGTTCTGACGAGGAGAAGCTGATAAGCTGGTTTCTCGTATCGGGATAGATAGGTACATCAAGGTCAAACTGGGCTGATCCCTGTGCCTGTATCGTTCTCATACCTATCGTCTGGGTCAAGTGTTCTAAACAGATGAAGCGTACTTTAGAACATTAAAAATAAGATTTAAGACGTTGATTTGTTATGAATAACTGAACGTTAGTTTCTTGAATTAATTGGTCAATTCGATTAATTTACCAAAATTAACACTCTCAGGTTAATCACTCGAATTCATATTTTAGGATAGTACTTGACAGTGACTCATTTAACAACACACAGAAGTGTCTTTAACCTGTGCAAATGATCGATACTTCCTATATAAGCCCTAAAATTATACCTTGTCAAAAGTTTATAAAAGGCTTTACCTCCTGATTCTGTAGGAACCACAGCTTTAGAGTGGATTATTTGTTTGTCTATTCTTCATTTTCTACTAAGAGAAACAATGTCATAAAGGTAAAATATCCTCCTTTTACTATCAGAAATGAAGTTACTGTACATCATATTAGAAGAGGAGGAATGTATGTTAAGTTGGCAACATTTTAATCCTAATTAAACATTTAACATTGTTGAACTGATCTAATTTATTTTATTGAATCAACCTATCAATCCTCCTTGCAAGAATATAAGCTATCGATAGTTTGTTTTTTACCTATATGACAATTCAAACATGTTGGTTCTAATCGGTCAATGATTGCATCAAAATGAGGACTTTAATAAAATTTACAAACGTAAGACAATTTCCTTGTTAATCACTCAAATGTTAGAATAGTTTTGATAATCAACATACAAACAGAATTGTATGTGAAAATGATCGATCGATTGGAATTAGTTAATGTTGAATTCTCATCGATTTAATCGTAACATGTATGAGAATTGCAAAATGATTAATTTACTTTATTAACCAGGAGGTGATTTTCAGATTAATATAAACTTCATTACATTCCACTAGAAACAAACAATAACATAGGTGCGATTACAAAATTTGATGTTTGTTTTTCTTTTTGTGAGTAATAAAAACATTTTTTCTTTATTTACCAACTTACATTACTTGCATAACAAAAATATACATTAAATCTTTTTTACCAGATATCCATTTTATCACAAATTCGAATTCATCATCTTGTAACGAAGTCATTCGTTGATGTTATTGTTGGTCATAAAAAGTAATCAACATATATGTAAATATCTGTTTAACTGACGTACTTTTTCTACCCCTTTTTAATCCTCAAATTTATTAGATAATCCTTATTTTGATGTCACAAACATCATCCTGTTCACGATATTTGAAACTAACTACGTACATATACATATAACGTATGCGATCTCCAGGAATCGCTAAACACCTGCAAATGTCAACGTTCCCTCCTCAGTATACGAATTGATAAGGTTCTTAAAAGAAACTAAACGTCTTATTAAAATGTTAATGAAAATGATAATCGTATCAATTTGTATTCACTACGTAATTATTTATTTTTTTTTTTACCTTTGCATCATTAAGGATGTATGTATTTGAAATTTCGTTCGAACTATACAAAATTAAACATGGTAATTCGTTAAGACGATAATCCTATAAAATCGATTCGATCAAATTCAACCAACAAACAATCGCTTACTATATAAATGATGAGATGATACTCTATAATAATTGATGAAAATTAACTTAAACGGGTGAACGCCCATTTTTTTCATTGTAGATTCGGATTGCTCACATAAAAATATGTAAGTTTTATCTGAAAACTTTTTTCGATTCGTGATATAATCGCGAGAAACCTGATTTTGCGAATATCTCGAAAAATACACAGCGCATCGAAATTTTCATACATATAGTGCTGAAAATCTAAATTATTGTAACCTTGGTTAGGGTTAGAGGACAACCTGTGCAAGAAATGTTATAACAGTTGTGTCTATATTTAAAGTGGAGAGAGGAGAAGAATATTAACGTACATTTGAAGTAGTAGTAGTCTAGTAGAAGTTTATATTAATGGTTATCCTTTTTCTCAGAGGTGTAGTGGGGGGAGAAGGTTACCAAAGTTTTTGCATTTCACTCTCTTCAATTTTTAACTTTCCATCTGGTTTTGTCTGAAGACACAATTACCCATGCGCAGACCTTGACAATGCAATTTTTTATATGTCCTTCACAATTGAACGTCCTTGCAATACCATTTCTACATATACCGGGGTGTTTTAACTATTCTTAAAGCTTTACGGCAATTATTTTGAATTTGCAGGGAATCGTTGCCCGCTTCTAGATACGTTTCCTAGTACAGGGTATGAGTGATACCATCTATACACCTGCAGTAAAAACCGTTTTACTTTGCATTAGGATACTTTTTTGTAGCGATCAAACGCCCCAAGTGCTAATTATGCAGTTTTCAACAATTGCTAATGATGATATTAGATCTATGAAAGAGAGCACCTTGTTAGATTATCAATTTCGATACAGGATCTGATTGTCTAGCGATTAACAGCAACTACTTATTTTCACTTCATTTGGAGATTACTCCACTTTATGTATTCATAGGTAACTACTGTCCTTAGAACGCATATAGTTTTAACGCGGTTCTTAGTAATTGCAATTTTTATAACCTTCACAATTGAACTAGATGCATTCCTTGCTGTATAATTGCAGTATATACGGGCTGATACAACAATTGCAGATATTTTTTTACGGTCTTTTAACATTTGCGCTTTTTAATGAAAACATCTTATTCATTGCCCAGACCTTGAAAATTCCATTTTTTATGACCTTCACGATTGAACTGTCCTTGCGATACAATTTCTACATCTACCTGGGTGATAAAACAATTATTTTTAATTTGCAAGTAATCGTTGTTCCGCTTCTAGATACATTTCCTAGAACTATGTATATTGATGTCATCTAATACAGCTACAGTACATTAAAAATATAACAGTTCTTACATCTTATTAATTGTACAGACCTTGAAAATTCAATTTTTATATGACCTTCACGATTGAACTGTCCTTGCGATACAATTTCTACATATACCTGGAGTGATACAACAATTATTTTTAATTTGTAAGTACTCTTCCCGCTTCTAGATACATTTCCTAGACCTATGTGCAGTGTCGTAGTACCAACATTAAAAATAGAACAGTTTTTACATCTTATTAATTGTTCAGACTTTGAAAATTCATTTTTTATACCATCTTCACAATTGAACTGTCCTTGCTATGCAATTTCTACATATACCAGGGTGATACAACTATTATAGATTGCAATACTAGCTGAATTCAGAATCGATATATGGGGTTTTCGGTGGGGGAAAGAAAACCCCAACAATTTGTTGTTATTGTTTATTGTTTATGCTTGATAGATGTGATACATTATACCATAGCCAGGTCGATAATACAACAGTTTCATCATATATTGTGAGAATTTCTATCATATTTGTAATTTAACCAATTTTCAATGTCATGATAGCTGTCCTCGTTGTCGTCATCATTACACTGTATCTTGCGAAAGCATCGGTAGTTAGTTATCTTTTCGATGAGGTTCCGATAGAAACTGGAGAGATTATACGATTACAGTAATTCCAATCGATAATTAATTATATCTTTAAGATTAAACAATTCTTCAATCTCATTGTTATTCATCATACAAGAAATGCTGTCACGTGATCTTTGCATTGTTACACTTTTTAGCATTTTCTCTTCCCCTTCAAAAGATTTCCAATTATAGTAGATTATAAATTTGCTACTAAGTGATTCAGTAGTCTGGGGAGCATTCGATATCTTTCTCTTCGTTGACATCACTGTCCAGTCAATCCTACGTTACATCTCTTGTGATTGGAACAATTTCTAGGTATGTTTGCCATTTGAGTAGCGTCTCCCAATCTTCTCTCTCCATCACTATTGTACTGCCACATACAATTCGTAGAACTGGTGCAAGGCCATGGCCAATGTATTTGGGTAATTCCCACATAGATCATAAGCGGTACAATCGATTAAATGTTTATTGTTCGAATGGGGGAGCTCATACAGTTGTGGAACCATCTCCTTCGTCATCATTACAGTAACAGTACGTACATTTAAAATTATTATTATTACAACTCTTTTCAGTATCCATGCAGAGGTTTCTAAATATGTTCATGACAGCAGCATCAACGGTGATGATTAGTATACAACACTGATTTATTTGAAAATGATTGAGCTATTACTTATATGAGAGAGGAAAACTTATTATATCTTTATTTGGGCAACATTGTTTACAACTTCATATCGTCTATGTACATAAATGTTAAATTAGTCGTTTTTCCCTCCGCCCCAGTACTTGTGATGAATACGTCTTTATGCGTCGAAGAGTCGATTGAAAATTTCAAGTCTACCATCTTCGTTGAAATATTAGTAGAAGCGCAATGGTATTTAAAATTTTCAGTCTCCAACACTATCCGGTCCCCATATTTCGTATTAATTGTGTTGATACCAATTGCTTTATATTTTTCTCCCACATCCATGTCCTTGACGAAACCTATCACCTTGAGGGTTCAAAGAATACGTGTGCAGTTCAAAGTCCACATACGATTTTTATAGAATGTTTTCTTCCTACGTTAGACAAAGATGTACGATTCATATTCTAAGAAACCATGCAGGTGTTCTTTATGCAACGTTTCAATCTTTTTCGTAGAAGTGTACGATGCAAAAATGATAAGGGTAACACGTGCATCAGCGACAAGAAATTAATGTTTTAAAGTTCATGATGAATCTACTTTTATTACACGGAGTGACCTTATTGAATACGTCTTTTCAAGAAACCTATTACCCTGAGGGTTCAAAGTGTTCAAAGTCCACACACAATTTTTATAAAAATGTTTTCTTCTTACGTTAGACAATTTTTAAAGTCCTTGACTTTTCATACACGGAATGACCATGAAAACTCTCTGTTAAGCTCCTCCCCTTGGCGTAGCTGACATTGTGTTTAGGTGTTTGAACGAGTGTGTACATCGTTACTTATTAATTTAGTGACTTCATCTGATGGTACTAGTTATAATTGGATTTCAAAAAATGATAATTATTTACATTGTTTACAATTTCTTATAGTATATAAATTAGTTTTTGCCCACTATCCCACCTTGAAATAATCGTAGAAAAAAAGGTGAGAAAGGGATCTAATAGGAACAAAGAGTAGTGGGAAAGCCAAAGAGAGGTGTAAAAGACAACAAAGGTAGTGGGGAGTCAATAGTAACAAGCGGTGATGAGGGAGCAAACAGGAGTGTGGTGGAAGGCATCGAATAGGGAGAAGAGTGGTGGGACACTTGACAGCCAACAAAGGGAGGCGTGGCATCCAATAGGTAAAAGAGTGTTGGGTTACTTGACAGTTACAAAGGGAGGGGTGGCATCCAATAGGGAACAGAGTGTTGTGTTACTTGACAGCCAAGAAAGGTAGGCTTTCAATAGGGAAAAGAGTGGTGGGTTACTTGACAGCCAAGAAAAGGAGGCGTGGCATCCAATAGGGAAAAGAGTGTTGGGTTACTTGACAGTCACAAAAGGAGGCGTGGCATCCAATAGGGAAAAGAGTGTTGGGTTACTTGGCAGCCATAAAGGGAGGCTTTCAATAGGGAAAAGAGTGGTGGATTACTTGACAGCCACAAAGGGAGGCGTGGCATCCAATAGGGAAAAGAGTGTTGGGTTACTTGACAGTCACAAAAGGAGGCGTGGCATCCAATAGGGAAAAGAGTGTTGGGTTACTTGACAGCCATAAAGGGAGGCTTTCAATAGGGAAAAGAGTGGTGGATTACTTGACAGCCACAAAGGGAGGCGTGGCATCCAATAGGGAAAAGAGTGTTGGGTTACTTGACAGTCACAAAAGGAGGCGTGGCATCCAATAGGGAAAAGAGTGTTGGGTTACTTGACAGCCATAAAGGGAGGCTTTCAATAGGGAAAAGAGTGGTGGATTACTTGACAGCCACAAAGGGAGGCGTGGCATCCAATAGGGAAAAGAGTGGTGGGTTACTTGACAGTCACAAAGGGAGGCGTGGCATAAAACAGGGAAAAGAGTGTTGGGTTACTTGGCAGCCATAAAGGGAGGCTTTCAATAGGGAAAAGAGTGGTGGGTTACTTGACAGCCACAAAGGGAGGCGTGAAATCCAATAGGAAAAGGAGTGGTGGGTTACTTGACAACCAAGAAAGGTAGGCATCCAATAGGGAAAAGAGTGGTGGGTTACTTGACAGCCAACAAAGGGAGGCAGAGGGGCGATTAGTGGTGAGAGACAGCCAATAGGAGCAAAGGTATTTTGTGGTGGTAGGCGTGTCAGCCAATAGGAACAAAGGGGAGGGGCTTAAATGGTGGTAGTGGTGGGAGGGGCGTGGCTAAAAAAAAAGAGGGGGGGTAGCTGTCAAGTGGCCCCATACCTACTTAGGCCCACAGGAATGCATCTATGCTTAAATAAAAGGTGATAAAATGTCCTACAATTTTTTTCTCCATGACAAGAGTCGTAGGGCACGTCGTTATGGCAATATCTGGCTCGAAACATGGATGATACGTTGAAAAAAGATTTTGGGAAAAATTGCCTATTTTTGAAGAGCTGTATATCGGAAACTATTATACTTACAGACTTCCGGTTAGACTCAAATTGTAGCAAATTTAGTCTACTTTAAAAAAGATAATCATATTCTTTGCACTATAACTCGTAGTTTTTGAGCTACGAGGCTAAAACTGAAAAAAGTCCGAAAATATCGCGGTTTTTGGCGCCCCCCCCCCAGTTTCCACAAGTTTTTCGAAGTTGCAAAATTGAGTATTTACTACTGGGACTGAACCTAACAACATAAAAAAGTCAAACCTAATATAGGATTTTTTGCAATGTTCATGTTTAAAATGACTGGACTATTTGGTCTGATCAGTATTTTATTTTAATCACATATTTCGGATATCAAAGCGTGATGGTGCCAATTGTACCGAATATTATGACGTCTAAAGTTTTGAAAAGCTAATGATCGCTATATTTCAAATTGTAAGTGGGCGCGTAATGTAAAAATGGTTGAGTTAAGCGCAACAAAAGTTTTAATAATAGTATTGTGGTGTGGCCTAGCTATTTCATCGCATGGCGCTGCTCTTTTTGCGTTAAAAGCGTCAGAAGCAGAGAGTGAATAATAGTGTGTCAAATAAAACTTACTATAAATCATCCTACATCTACATTAATAATGGGTAAATTGACTGAAAAGTTTAATGGAAATTGAAAAATTATGTGTAAAACGTTTATACTTACTTAAATCTTCACTAGGTAAATTGGGAATGTACGACCTTCAATGGTTTGTCGAAATATATTAATTTAGATATTTGGATCTAAAACGCAAGAATATTTTATTATCTAACATAAATTGCAGTTTATATGTGGGTATTCATTGGAATTATTTCAAAACTACTACATAAATTCAGTATTTTGGTAGGATGCGTTTAAGGATTGACCGAACTTTATTTAAATGAATCTTGTGGAAAGAGTGACTAATACAGGTGTAGTGAACAGAAAGTAGCTAGAAGTCGGAGATGCGCAGACCACAAACAAGGACACAACACAAAAGATATAAAAACACATCTATACGTCTCTCCCTAAGGCACGGTCCACCCCAAAAATAGTTGCGAGGTTTAATACGCGCATCCTGATGTTAGATGCCGAGTTACTTTCTGTTCACTATACATCTGTAAACTCGCGCCTCTCGAGAAAAATCAATACTCTCTCTTTGTTAAACAACCTTTATCTCGTTACACACGTGGTTTCAGCAAACGATGTTGCTAAAGACACTACACGCAGATGGCCGTTCTGATCTGGATGCCCTACGATAATTCTCCCCATATTCAATTATATTGTGTGTTTCGCCAATATTGATTTATTCGTAATTTAGTTAGCACCGTTTTACTCGTACTTGCAGTTGTGAAGGATACTCCCTTTTTCATATTTTTCAAAAATATTGGATCATCTGCTGAATGTGTTCATTGGTGTAATCGGTTCATAATTACTGTAACCAGATCTCCATCAAGTATCGCGGTGATGGCCCGTCCAATAAAGAAATGAGGACTTAATGGTGTTAAAACTTCAGAATCATTTAGCAATTGGGCTATTACGCCGGACGTTAGGGTGCACTTTCCCTTCACACCTTGTAAATGAAACTTGACGCCCTTAATGTTGAACTCGAAAACACTACCTTCTTTAGTTTGGAACGTGTAGCAACATACATCGCGCCGTTTCGTTGTCTGAATAAATTAGATTTGGACGCCCGAATTATTGAAGATCCTAGAAATCCAAGAGGATCAAAAACTTTTGTGGTTACTGATAAGATTTGCCTTTTCGTGATTGATTTATTGGAGTCCTGGACACAACGCCCTCCTACTTCTAAACCGCCATTTTGGTCACAACGTCCACTTTTAAATTTGGTTATAACGTCCACTATGGCCCACCGCATACTGGTCACAACGTCCACTTTTACATTTGGTCATAACCTCCACCGACTTGTACTGGTTATATCGTCCACCGCCGTTCGTTAGTCCTAACGTGCATTTTACTTCTTCCGGTCACAACGTCCACCTTTAAATTCGATCCTAAGTCATCCACGTAGACACTATTTTCTTCAATAATTGAGTGTCCCGAGTCGCCTACCTGGCCACGTGACGTGCGCGTATCATCATCCTTCATTGAATCTTTTTAGAGGTATACTTCATTTTCCCCGTGTGCTGAGTAACGTAACACTTCACCTCGCCATGCTTCAACGAATCTCTTCGTAGCCATTGCACTTGCCACCTTTTACAAACCTTTTTCTTATTCCAGCTTTTAGAGCGGCCCGCTATGCTATTCGGTAACCTGATTCAATCCTCAGAGCTAACTTGCGGTGTGCTTCTGATATGATTATGTTATCGTATTCTGAGTCACTAAAGGAAGTTTATAAAGTTTCAGTGATTTAATCTGAAAGAGAACGACATCTATACTGCCGTGTTAATTCAAAGGGGTGTATCTACAATAACATAGAAACTGAGAAAATTGACTTTTAATATTTTCAGTTATGCCATCAAATCATTTATGCTTAGAGCAATTTTAATTTTATCCTATTGAATATAATACTGGCAGCAAGTACTGTGAGTACACAGTGTACAGATCACCCTTTTCAACTAACAAAATCATATTTATACCTTTTTAATCTAACAAAGGCGGCTAATTTGTAGATATGCCTTTCTTTAAAAGCGAGTTTTCGCCTATATAACATTGAGATACGCAATCTCTTCTTAACACATACATAGTACTTTTAAAGAGGATTCTAAAAATGCGTCTAACTCAATTTCTGTCGAATTTGCAGATACGCCCTTTTGAATTAACACGGCAGTATATTAGTTCTTAACATAGTCCAGTAATTATATGCAGTGGCGTACCCAAGGGGAGGAGGGATAAGGGCGATATATCACTTATATGATTTTGAAGAACAAAAACAGCTAAATTAATTAAAATAAATTAATTTAGCTGTTTTTGTTCTCCAAAATCATCAAAACTCCCATGTACAACTACATCAACCATTTGTATAAATTATTATTATTAATAAAATAAGCAAATGAAAAATCTACCTATACATAAAAATAATTTTATCCAAATGACCTTTAGCTCTACACTCATTCGCTAGACGTAAATGACTTGGTAATGGAAACGGGCGTTGACACTGCCGAAATGGCTAATAGATAATAAAGTGGCATCAACACCTTGAAACAATGAACTGTATAGGTACGTAGTATACAGTTCCATTGCCTTGAAACTAGCAGTCGAAAGTTAAGGGTTTCGTTCCTCAACTCAAGATGCGTACACTTCTGTCTCTTGCGCAAATGATCTAGTTGTCCTACTCGAAGGACAACGGATCCTAGTTATAATAACCATCAAGTTAAATTTCCAAGAGTACCAACAAAGTGCCTTCGGGTAGCATTCAATCTCACGCGAATCTCTCTCAAAGTATGGATTTAAAATATCTCAACATGGTAACCATTTTCTTACAACTAACCCCATGCACTCAGAGATGATTCACAAATAAGAATTGCGCTACACAAGACGAGATCATGCAATTCTAAAAATCCAAAAAACCTAGACGAAGCAGATAGCATAGGTGTCTTAAAAATTACTAGGTAGGTATATGAAAAACTATATTTATTTATCATTAAAAAAAATTATTTTTAATAAACCAACAATTATAATAATCCTTGATCATGAGAGAAATGCCTCGAGATATTTTGAAATACAGAATTAATTGAAGTTAGTTGTTATTATAATCCTACACAACGTAAGTTTAGATAAAATTAATAAAAATTATTTATTTAATTTCAATAATCAATATTTGTAGATATGAATTATAAACGAAAAAGTTGTTGACATAAAATAACAATTAAATTAACATTAATATAACAGTCAAACCCTTTTCATCCAAAGTTAGACGTAAATATTTGTACTCAAGAATGTGCAGTGAATTGTTGAGATTATTTTAGATATATTTTTTTGTTTTTGGTTTAAATTATTCAATGCGAACCCTCGTGCATAAGTGCAAAGTAGTATAAAAATTAGCTTAATTCGATAAACAATCGTAAGCTTCTACGCGAATATTTTCTTCGACGTGCTATACTAAAAATAGCAATGTAAGCTTTAGATTCTTATTGTACATACGAATATTCTATCATTAATCCTGCGGTATTTGTATTTTTTCAAAAACATCTACGACCTGAAAAAATGCAATCCCAATATGAGGGTATTTCATGCGTAACAGACTCTTCTTCCTGAATTGTGCTAATAAAGTACCTCGGGCGAACGCGCAACTTGATTCTACGCTTGATTTTAAAAGCTTTTATACAGATGACTGGTTACAAAATTTATGTTGATTAGATTAGTATAACCATTTCTTTGTCTTTTTAAATCTCTCCTGATCTGTAGAATAAAGGTTTTTTGTAACCATTTCATTCGCTTGTTTGAAAATGTTCAGTTGAAGAGTAAAATACGATATCATCGGGTCACAAAGAACCGTTCCCTGAAATCTGAAGTGAACGAGAAAAACACATCTTTTCCTAATAACGTGAAATAATAACACTGAAGGTTCAATGGAATGTGAAGGCGTATTATTTTGGAATCGAATCTCGTAATAATTACGAATGTAGCACACGAAATTTTGAGAATTTTATTAACTTTAATATAATAATTACATTGTGGACTGTATTTTTATTATTTTCAGCAGCAAAACAACAACGGCCATTACAACTTTAGTTACATTCTCAGTCTACTCAGTACTCATACACAACCACCACACACACAACCTGCCAAAGGCACAGAGAGGGGGTTTTAAACTTCACAAGACGCTGCTGTCAGCAGCACAGAGGTTCCTCCGAAAAGGGGAAGAGTTCTTAATCGGAATAAGTTTAAGTTTGGTGGTAAGACTGATGATAAGTGTAATTTATTGATTTTCATTTCATAATAATTAATAGATAATTAATAATTCTTTTGGAATTACTAAGTGATGTTGGCAACCTTCTCAACAGTCATTGTTTTCAAGTACAACGATATTGTCACATCCAGTGATCTGGCATTCTCCACAAGAGGCTGAACAAGGCAGTCCATTCTGTTCGCATCCACATCGCAATGTTGCGCATTGCGTCTTACATGAACAATGGATCGTTTTCAGTAACCACTCTGGCGCTAGTCACTAGTGGCATATCAGATACTGTAGTGTTTGTAGAGAATCTCCTTTCTTGCCGCCATAGCCTTATGTCTTGCAGATTCAATGAATAATGAATAATAACTTTATTTAGTTAAATAATAACTAATAACATCTTAAAATTGACATCATGTTATGTCGAGTTTTACTTTTTTACTTGCTTATTTACTATTAACTACTTACTAAAATTTGTTCTTGACATATACTTCCGTTTCGACTTTGAAAGCAGACATAGAGGTACTATATTTTATTTCGTTAGGCAATTCATTAAATAACTTTAATCCTTTATATTGTCAAATTTGTTGGCTTCCATCCTTCATTAGTTTTTCCAGTGCTTTGGCTTTTCCAATTCCAAATAAAAACAAAATGTAGTTACAAACACCACTACCCAGCAAGGCTTGAATTCCAAGAATATGGTACACGGGATTGATAAATAATCCTCTTGTACTGTCACTCCGAAAGTACCTACAGTTTAAACCATTGTTTTTCGCATGGTGCAACAAAAGAATCGACAAGTCTGTATCTTCGCCAACAGTGATGGTCGTTATACTTTGGGATGATCAGGTATTGAGTTAAGTCAAGTTGTCTGCTAAGTGGTACCACAGATGAAAATATACTATTACATCTGTGGTGGTACCTTGGCCCGCCCGGTCCGCCATACAGTAACCACCACAATTTTCTTTTACAATATTGATAAGAAAATAAACTAAAAACTCCCACGAACATTCAGAAAAAGGGTAGCCATTTTAAATTTGATATTTCGGCAGTTTCCCATGGTAGATAACAACATTTGTTGAGTTGAATACCACTTCAATCGCGTATGAAGTAATTTTGCCCAGGTCAAATCATATTTTGATTAGACTAGAACTTATAATTAAATTTATAATCAGCGGTTGGCATATGAAGATACGTGCAAATTGTTGTCCACGGTTCGTAGATACATTCGACCGTAGTACAGCTCTTTGTGAATCAATTTTTTCTGTGCTGACGAGGATAAATAAACGTCAAGGGCACATCAAAGGTTGTCCAATTTGTCATTTCTATAGCCCTTAATTTGCAGAGTTGCAATTACAATTATTTTGAATAAAAATTCTGTTATCAATGCTGCTTTTTTTCTTAAGCTCCACTTTTTGCCATCTCTGCTACTTCATCCTGGCTACGGACCTGTCTATACGGTGTAGCCACCCAAAAGATTTTAGTCCGACCAGTATTCTATTTTAATGACATATTTCTGTTATCAAAGTGTGGTGGTGTCAATTGTAATATTATGTTGTCTAAAGTTTTCAAAAGTTAATGATCCCTATATTTCAAATTGTAAGTGAACGCGTCATGTAAAAATGGTTGAGTTAAGCACACCAAGACTTGTTATAATAATATTGTGGTCCGCCTTGGTTATTGCAGTGCATGGTTCCGCTCTATATGCAAGCTATTCGGATCAAGCAGAGGGTGAATAAATTGTGCCAAATGTTGCCAAACAAAACTTAACGCTAAATCATTTCAACCTCTACATTAATAATGGGCAAATTGACTGAAAACTTGAAAATTGAAATTGAAAAATTATATGTAAAACTTTTATACTTGCTATAAATTTCCACTGCTTTGAGAATGTACCACCACTACCTTTACTCAAATATGTTAATATAGACATTTCAAAACAAATATTGTTCTAAAGATCAATAATAATGGGATTATTTCAAAACTGCCAGATAAATTCAATATTTTGACGGAATGCGTTTTGAATAACGAAGTCTTTCACTCAACGGTTTGAGTGAATCCTGAGGAAGGAGTGACTAACGTAAGTAGGTAAAACCTCTGTAAGATTGTAAGAGTAAATGTTGCACCGATTGCGTCAGACGCCTAGGAATAAAATATTCTGAAGGTATGCGTAATATGTATTTCAGGATTATTTAGGATTTAGATTTAAGGTATAAATAAATTCTCCTTGATTTACGAAACCTTTTTAATGTTTCTTACAATGTTGCAAGGTTGCCTTTTGTAGGTATCGACAAGTTTGTAAACCTTTATGTAGAAGATCATGATGAATCAAACACTAAAGCAGGAAGATTTTTAGACGGTTCACAGAAATTATTTTGAAAATGTGATGCTGAGTTGCCACATTTGGCGTTATTGAACGTGATTCCTTTAGATAACTCGGACGCACACTGGCAGTGGCAATCCTTAACAAGTTTCCTATCTCTGAATTGAGAAGAAGTCCCATAACCTTTACCCTACAATTTATCAGTCCATTTGCATGAACATGTGGCAAGATATTTAATGATGTCATGTTTAGTTCTTTAATTAAATTGGGATATTAGGGGCGTTTGAGCTTCAATGCTCGGCTCAATTGCATCAATTGTTGTTGGTAATGTTCCCCAGTGATGGTTACGTTAGGCTAGAGTAGCTCATAGTAGATCACTCCACACTGATCCCAGCAGATGCACAGCATCAATTTCTTGCCATGAATATTCTGTTTTACTGTTGAAGTTCGCTTCGATGGAAAAAAGACCTTCCGATTTTGGCTTTGGAGCAGTTGTTCGCATGTGACAAAACGTCGTTCGATATTTCTTGAATTGAGTTCATACGAAACCCAATTTCCTTGTTTTTACACCATACCCATGGTATTAAGGCAAACCGCCTTTGTAAAGCATTCTTATTCAAAGAAAATTCCGCAACGAAAGTAACCTATGAAAATTGTTTTCATCAAGGCGAATTCCTTTCTGCCGCTACGCTACTTACAAGGGGAGGAGCATGCCTGGAGCCAAGCCCTGCTACCCTTCATCCTCAAGCGGCGGCTGGATACATTAGCCACGTCGGGGGATGCCATAACAACATTCATCATGGCATCCCGTCATACCCTGGCATTCAGGGGCCGCATCGAGATATTGGCCAAGAACTGGCACCTCACGCCGCGGTGGAAGGAAGAAATTACAACACGTCCCCTGAGTAAGGGAATAGAATCTGCGGCCGAAGACAGCGCGAGCCGGGCATGACTGCAAGCGGCAGGTTGGAGTAGATGGGACTTTGTAAGGGCCGTCCAGCTTCGGACATGCAATTTGCCCCTGGTCGGGTTACCATCCAATAGACCCGACCAAAGAAGATGGCGGGCAGGATGCGATGGGGAGGGGGGGGGGGTCACGCCCACCAGGTCTGCCCGGCCACACATCACGAGAGGATCGAGCATCATGACCAGGTGGTGCGGCAGGTGGCCCGACACGTCAGAAGGAAGTGCTGGCCCACGGAAATGGAACCCCGCGTCAGGCATCCGGACGGGCAATTATACAAGCCCGACCTAGTAACCACCATCATCACGGACCCACAAGTCTGCTGAGAAGAACCATGACCACTCTCACAATCGTGGGATAATAAAAGAATGGTCTATGATAACCACAGATTCCGGGAGGCGGCAGCTCGCCGCTGGCCTGGCAGGGCGTTCCTATTGTTACCAATCCTCGTCGCGGCCATTTGGCCCCGTTGCAACGCTCCCACGGCACAACATCATTAACGGAACAATCAAGTGGGTGAATACCATCCATCGACACTTTTCTGCCGCCGTATGGAGCCAAAGGGCGAATAGGAGAAGAGTGACTTTTGGCGGAGTGGAATCATCGGACGGAGACCGCCGTAGGAACCCGTACCAACAACCCGAAGAACGTTTGACCACATTTTATTAAATGTAATAGTTGTAAACCTGACGGCCAGGTAAAATCACAAGCCGAAATGTATTTTTAAAACTGCCTTGGCAGTAGAATAATAAATATTTCAATAGTGTCTTACAAGATTTCCCGAATGTGTATATTAGCATAGCAATATTCCGTTGCCGTTTAAAAGGAAGGGGTCGCCTTTGTATTGTTATGCAAGTTTTACGAAATTTCCAAATTCAGAAATTACAAATCTAGAATTAGGTACCTTTTTGTTTACATGCCGTCCATATTTAAATAATAGCCAAAGGATATGGCAGACACGTGCAGCAATTTTTCATAATTTTTGAAAAAGCATATTACATGTTAGTTATCTAATTAAAAAGAAAAGTTATTGTTGCCTAGGCAGCCGATATCATCGGCAACGTTTGGAATGAAATAAATTGCGTTATTTCCAAAACTCTTTCAATGTTGTAATGATTGTTTCATATAATTCATTAATAAAAGAATAAACGCTAAACATTAACAATGCACGCAAACTAATAAAATTCCAAGTGATGTGCCCCATTTCACAACAACTTAAACAAGCAAGAAGTTTCAAATGTTAAAAGTGATAAATGCTTTTCATTTATTGCACATCGGAAGCCGTTGTAATAAATAGCGTATTGTACTTCTACAACTTGGTAAGAGTTCGTAATTTGTTACGATAAATAAATCCCTGTGATTTGTAACGCTCATCAAACTTTACAGCTATTCTTAGCGATTGGTTTAAGATAATATCTTAAACCAATAAGAATATTATTCTATTTATCTTTGGATGTAAGTCAATCATAGCACAAAATTATTCTCTTTTTTTACGGTAAAAGTAATTTTAATATTGCACATACAATAAACTCTTTTGTTAAAAAAACACAGTCAAAGCTTAGATACAAATGGGAAATCTATTGTGGATACATTATACATAAAAAGTAATGAATCAATTTTTAAGACCGAATTCGTATTCCTCTACCAATGTTATTAAATCGATAAATATTTATACCAGTTTACATGCATATGATGTGCCACGTCTGGCATACAAATTAGAAATTTACAATTTACATACGTCAAATTCAAACGTTCCTCTAGGATGAAAATCCTACAGGGACAGGATCTGCATACACGATATGTATTGATTAAAAAAATGTGCAACAATTTTATATAACAAAATCATTGCATATTGAGATAAATTAAACATTATTATAGTAATAATGGCATGTTCAAGTGATCATACCATCCACGCGAGAAATCGCCTGAAAATAATCCATTGCTTTGAAATTTCAGTTATTTTATTTTGGACGTCTCGTATTTATCACACCCTGGGGGTAAAGTGGTTGTTACATGTAACTAAACTTTAATGAAGACATACATAAAAGCAACTCCCGTATAGCTTACGTGAAATGTTACGAACATTTCTACAATGATAAATGTGTATAGAAGTTAAAAAACTTTGAACTTTTTACCTGTTTGTGATGGCAATCACTTATTGTACCATACTGACTCCATTTATTGATGTAACAGTATGTAACACTTTGAAGGAAAAATTGGCTTTCAATAGCTTCTTTGAATTTGTATTTGTGTGTTTTGAAAATGTGTTATACCCCGGTGTGTTCATCTACCAGCGCAGGAAGATAAAATCCCCCCCCCCCCCTTCCGATCTTTGAACAGGTGAAAATCACTGGGTCTTCAGTGAGAATTATATGGTGAACGATCCCTAATATCCTACTTGAACCTTTAAAACAGTTCTTGAGCTTTGCAAGCAACAGTTTAAAATAAACTTACTCAGGCCTCCTGCTTCTCATTATTGCAATTCATCTTATCATGTGAAACGCCATTTTAGTGTGGGAGAACGCGTACTGTCACGAAAAATGATATGGAAATTTGGCACCATAATTCAAGCACCAGGACAGATGATATACCTACCTCGTAAAACTCGATAGAGGTCAGTATATTAAACGCCATGCAAATCAACTATTCGGTAACTCCCCGGATACCTCAAAGACTTTATAATAGACCGTTAACGAATTTTCAGTAAGAGGATAACAAAACTCACAACTTCCCCCTTGACAAATTGTTTGTTATTGGAACGGTTGAAATTATTATTGCATTGGCAACATGTTTCGGGAACAACAAGCCAGCAGTGGTAACAAAAGTAATTGTAGACAACTTTTTATACTCTTTTGACTTTTGTTACCACTTCTGGCTTGAAAATGGGTTGTTCCCGAAACATGCCAATGCAATCATAATTTCAACCGTTCCAATAATAAACAATTTGTCAACGAGGAGGTTGTGAGTTTTACTTATCTTCTTAAATCATTAACCCTTTCGTGAAGTTCGAATCTCTTATAATGAATTTTCAATGTTACTTATTATTGGGCTCTATATTTGTTAATGTTGTGTTATGTGCATTATTTCAATATTTGTTAAATTTCTATGATTAGTGTTTTATATTTAGTATGGAAAGCTGTTGTATAACCTATAGTCTATACCATTTTAAACGCCCCTAAAGGTAAGACAAGGTAAAAGTATATATTGTAGTAACCTTTTCTTCCTTATTACGCATACCTACCATTCATTCACTTCACGATGGAGCACGCAAAATATATTTGTCAATGTATATGATAAAGACAGAATCGCGTAAAGGTGTTTCCTCCTACGCTAAGTGGGAAATTTTGAAAATTTAAGTATAAAAACATGAAGCCACTTTTTCAGACTGCTTTGTGTATCCAGTTACACTGCTAATTAATGTATTATAATATCTACATCCTCATATATAAATGAAGTTGCCTTCTAGATATTAACTGTTCATAAATTGTAAAAGCATTTCAACTTCCTACTAAAATACACTCGCACTTTGTGCAACTTATAAACTTCATTAATGCAGATATATTCTGTTCGTATCCTTCTAACGTATGAACGTAAATTTACAGTCTGTGTTCAAAACAAAGTCGTAAAAAATTAAATTCATAAAATAATATGGCAAATAAATAAAATGTCTGTCGTAAAAAACATACGCTTTTATAATATTGCTTATTATCCTTGTAATATGCAGAAGAATAGAAAGAGGATAGCGTGCCGGGAATATTTGCCAACGTATTCGAGACGACTCTTCAAAAAAGACTCCCCGAGCTGGAAAAGCGTAAACATCGTGCTCATCCCTAGCCCTTTTGAGCAAACTCCTTGAAAGGGTGATTGTCTCTCGATTACTAAGCCATCCGACTGTATCTGGATAACATAGAGAACCTGAGAAGTACCTACACATTCTGGCGTCTCTGGACGTGCAAAATGCTTTCAACGCTATACCCACACAAGGGTATGAGGCGCCGTTTGTACCATAACTCTTTTTTACATATATATATTAAATAAAGTCGATATATTAAAAACTAAAAAAAATAATATATATCATCCAAATATAAAAATATATCAGCAATGATGAGAGTACTGATATATAAAACTTGAACTTCCAACGTTGACCACTGATGGCACTATTCGGGAAATTATATTTGGCAAAGGAGCAACGACAAATTCAAATACTTGCAAAGGCGACGCGACCTACGTAAGGTTACATTTTCTACATTGTAAAGCTGTTTGATTTGATTTACACTACAATGCAGCGCATTACATATAACTTTCCACCTTGTATGATTGATTATATTGATCCATACAGATTTAAGTTGGTGTCATACATGTTTTTAGGAGTAGTTGTAGTTGCTAAAGATCATTACATGCATTTCATATTAGGATTATTAAAGTATGGCAGTTACTTTCTAATGTATAAGCTTAAGCATATTATTCGGATAATACACGTCCGGCTAAGGTTGTCCATATCGATAACTATATGGCACTTCATAACATCGAACCAATTCCAACATAAACTCTTCTAATTAAAAGGTAAATAATTAAGTGACAGATGTAGCAGCATCTACGCTGTTGCAAATTTTGTCTCTAGCTACAGCGTCACTAGTGGTGGATATTCGAAGCTGAAGTTTTATATATTTCGCCCTCAAATTTTCTATATATCTGTACTTTAACTACCAGATATATTTTTATATTTGGATGATATATATAAATATTTTTAATTTTTTAATATATTGACTCTTTTTAATATATATATCTAAAGAATAGTTATGGTACAAACGGCGCCTCATACAAGGGGGCCAACATATTTTAAAAGGATTATTGAAGGGACGGACGAACAAAATTGAGGTGAATGGGGGAGTTCCGCAGGAGTCGGTCTTCCGCCGAGATTCTCGAATAATGCTTACAACGCAGAACGTTAGCCGACGATCTAACGGTGATGGCAATTAATATTTTAGGGATCATTATCGACGACAGGCTGAGCTTTCACCATCATCTAGAAAATCAGTGCAACAAGAGTTCACGACTTCGAAGGTCCACGTGAAACCAAGACAAGAGTGTTCGCTAAGTCGTCGAAACAAGGAAGTTTAGGCAGTTTTTAGATATGACTGAATTAACGATAGCGGCTGCATACCGTACGGTTGACATACAGAACCTGTTTGTGGTCGCTGGAATTCTCCCTCTTAGGATGCTGCTTAGAGAAATAATACGACGGAGAAGTAACCATTGAACGGTGGCAGGAGAGAAGGTAATAATGTCACAAATAAATTATATTGAAGCGTTCAGAAGAAAACTTCGTGGAGATAACCGTATCCACACTCCATTGTATAAGTACCTTTCGTAACCGTTTGCAATATCGTACACGATTCGAAACATTTAAGTAGCTCCTATATCATTCTTTATAAAGTTCAGAAAAAACGTCTTCTATTACATTCTTATTTTCCTTTTTGAGGGTTTTAGATGCGAATATATAATATTCAGTTCGAGTTACTAATATTGGTGTGTTACGTTTTATTGGCTTTACGCTTCAATTTAATTACATGTAGTGCCAGTACCTGAAATTCTGCAACAAGTCACATCTAGTGTAAACACATATTACGGGGGTACACTGGAATAGCAAAACTTGCTTATAGTAGCTTCTTTCCAGTGGCGTAGCGAAGGGGGGGCAAAGGGGGCATCATGCCCCGGGCGCTACTCACAAAGGGGCGCCAAATGGTCCGAAAAACAAAAAATTTCTGTATTTTTAAAATATCTACGTAATAAATCTCTAACTCACTGACCGACTGACTGACTGTGACTGATAAGACAAGCCACATTTTTGTTTTCAAATTTAAAGCCTACCTTGAGCCTATGACTTTATTTATTTATTAATTTGCGAGTATATTTTACATAATACATATATTATATGGTTTTCGAATGGGGGGGGGGGGGGGGGCGCAAGAAAGGTATTGTGCCCCGGGCGCGAGTTAAGCTCGCTACGCCCCTGCTTCTTTCATGTGATAGATCGATTCGAGTTATGTAACTAAATAAAAATAATGAAGTCTGAAAGCTGCTTTTTTTTCAAACAAGTACCAAATCTTGCTTGTAAACGATTATCATATAAGAAACTATTCCGAGTTATAATTGAAATTTCATATTTTTTGCTCTTGAAGAAGAATGTAGGTATGCATCTAATAATCCGTTTACTGCTATCCGCTTCATTCCTTTATTTTAAGAGAATACGTACAAATGCTTGAATGTTTGATTACGGCAGAGCATGTTTTTAAATTAATGAAGTTTATATCGTAGTGAACTTTCATGGTTATTAACTATTAGTGTTACTATCAATATCGCATTCCCCCTTCATTTGATGAAGAGGCTGTGCTTATAAATCAAATACTCTTTCAGTGCCCCAAAAATACTTTTATTCTTCAAAACGACTTTAATTCTAATAATATATGTTACGAATGTGGTTTTTAGGACATTACCTATAGAAAGAATACCATCGTCATAGTTCACCACCATTCAAAGGATTTTAAAACAGTTCCATGGATAGCTTATGACCACACTTTTTTTGGACTGAACTATGCGTCCATTTTTTGCAGATTGCGCGAAGAAATTAATAGTAAACACAGAGGAAAACCTGTCCAATTCACAAGTTCTATTTTGATATGAGGCTGGAGGAATGTTTGATTTGCTGTCATATCCATCTTACGCTCGGATCTGCTCCCTAACAATTATCTTTACTTTCCCGTGCATATACACACATAGGGAAAGTAATATACCTAATCGACAAAAAAAATCGAACTCGAGGTTTTGATAAATCTCGACGTTTTGAGTCCCCCTGAGTCCTAATCCACCATCTTTAAAAAATGTTTGTCTGTGGGTGCGTAGATGCGTACCTACGTTATAGTTGTGGAGCCTAAACTACTATTACAGGACGATTTTGATGAAATTTAAAACTAAGGCCTATAAAAAAATTTCATCGGTAAAACAAGCTTCTCATCAAAATTAGTCCAAAGGGGCGCATACTAGGGGTGTTATTTTGGGAACAAACATTCAAATTTTAACCCAAACTGATTTCTCTTGGTGAAAGGTTAGTAGACATGCTAACAAGTAAAACGCTGTTCTTCGTTTGTTTCTAAATTCAAAATGCCGGCCAATATAGTAACTCTCCAAGTTTGTGTAACTCAAGAACCGTTTAACTTTCTTAAAATTTGAAAATTGGAAATTGTAACCATAGGATGGCCAGAACTTTAACTTTGCAATTGCAATTGATAAAGAACAAAAATTTAACGTGGCCGTTGGTTCCCAAAATTAATCAAAAATTGAAAATCAATTTTCTCAAAATCTGCTCCGAGCATTTTTTTATTTTTTTAAATGTTATACATATAGTTCATGAAAAACTATTGACAGTACATGTTTGAACTTTTTTGCTAACAAATATGAAGAAGTAAAATAAATTGTACAGTGAAGTAGAGGACATACGACTGTTTTAATCGAGTATAATAAATAATATACCAATTTACTTCCGGCCTAGTCGGAAATTAACAAAATATTTTTGACTTACCCTGTTTATTATTTTAAGAGAAAATCAGAAATCCTTTTCTGATTACAACTATACTACACACTATAGTATTTATTTTTTATTTTTTGAGTTATTACGCAAAAACTATTTTATATGTATAATACGTCATTGTAGTAAACGCGGGAAAGTTGTGTTCCATAGATAGAATTTTAAATAATCATAAAAGCATAAGAAACAATTGAATAAAAATTTTTTGAAAATTTTCAAAGCCAACCATATTTTGTAAAGTAGATACCTATGTAATTATAAATTTAAATAGAAAAATGTAAATAACTCTGTAATCATTGATTTTAGGTATAGGAACATGGTATATCAATTTAAAAGAAATTTATTTCTGCATCGAATGGGATGGATAATTAAATAGGCATTATATTTGAAACAAGAGACTTTTTAAAATTTTTCTTAAACCTGTAAATAACGTCAAATAGATACGTAACCGCGGGCAATTTTTTATTATCCATTCCAGACAATTGTGTCTCAATCTTTTGACATTGCCATTTCCCTAACTTTTACCACTTTCGACTTTCAATTTTATTTCCTAAGCCAGATTTTGAAATTTTTCAGTGAAAAAATTTTTTTTCTCAACAATCAAAATTGAGACGCCGATTATTATTTTACACATACTTACTAAACATTTACCAAATAATCCAAAAAGGGGATTAATAAAAACAAAAACTCGCAACCTTCCCCATGGTATGTTTTCTTTAATTGTTGAAGCTATGAATTGGTTTGATGAAGGCAATTCACTTGTGAAGATGGTACAATAAATTATAATTTGTAAAGCGACATGTTTCGACAACTTAAATTGTTGTCATCTTCAGGCTAAATATCTATAATATACGTGATAACTAAGAATAACAAACTTATGTATACTTACATTAAATTTAAGGTAAAATTACGATAGTGAGCAATTGAAATGGTGACAAACTTAAAGAAAAAGAAGAATAACCCCCAAAGGGTTCATCGCTGGAAAAGAGTAGGGTTAGCAAGTGCGTATAAGGAAACCACAAACTTACCTAATATTTTATAATTGAAGGATGGAAATTATTAAAAAAGGGGTAGAGGACCACATGTTAATCGTCCAGATATCATTGAAAATACCGGTTTTGTGGAACACAAACCAAGCTAAAACGCAATAAATCAACTAGAAAATTGAATTAAATACTTACGGGAGAAAGAAAACTCTAGGACATGTTAAAATCAAAACCACGAGGTGGTGAACGTTATTAAGACAAATTGAAAATGGAGGCCCGTGCGCAAACGGTTAGAAAATACGACAATACAAGGCAGAAAACGGGGGTGACCTTGAAACCGAAACGAAAAGAATAAAGCTAAAATACGAGGGCAAATCTTTATGGGGGAGATACGAAAAGTACAAAAGTTAATTTAAAATAAGGAGATTTTTATTAATGTTTAGGATTTCATTAAGAGATCCTTTGGGACACTTATTGTAATTCTTAATAATTTCTTTCGTTTCCAGAAGATTGAGTCTGTAATCAATTTACTAAACATTTTATGACACATCAGAATGTGACAAAGATTGCCTGGTTTGTGTTTAAAATAAATATGTTGATGCTCACTTCCGGTATTTCCGGAAGTGCTGCCATTTGGAAAATATTTTTATTTAGGTAATAGATTAAACACGGCATGTCGCATGTGCAAAATTTCAAATTTCTAGCCTTTACAGTTCTTGATATACTTCTAAACGACAGTCACCGTGAGACACCCTGTATATGTATATGACTTTATATCCACTCAGAGGTTATTTTATCCTATTTTTTGCCTCTATTCTATTCTGTAATAAACTGTAATTAAAGTAGTGTTAAGGCAGCTAAACTATCTAAAACAAAACTTCTTACATTCCGAGAAATATACACTAACAAGCTGTAATCTCTTTCCACCTTTTTCTCCCTCCAATTTCTGATTCTTTTTTTTGGCAGGTCGTTTTCCACCGCTTGTATCCATCTTTTTCTCGGCCTTCGTTTCTTTCTTCTCCCTTCTGGCGCTCTCCAGACCACATTCTTCACATTTCTGTCGTTGTTTATTCTTATCAGGTGGCCTAACCATTCCAGTCGTCTGTTTTTCACCAATTCCCCTATTGATTTTTCTCCGTGCATATGGTGTAGCTCGTTATTCGTTCTTTCTCAGTCCATTATTTTCTTCTTGCCACCAAGTATTCTTCTTAGGATTTTTCTCTCCCAGGTCTCTATCTTCATCTAATTTTTTTGGTTCACAGTGGAAGTTTCACATCCATAAGTTACAGTTGGTCTTAGTACTGCCTTGTAAATCCTAAATTTTGTACTTCTGGATAACTCCTTTGCACTTAATATTTTATTCGGCGCTCCTGCATAGCTGTTTCCTTTTGCTATTCTTAGGTCCACCTCCTTTTCTTCTTCACATTTATTGGTCACCCAAACGCCCAGATACATGTAGTTTTCCACTTCTTCAAATTCTACGACTCCTTCATTTCTATTTGGTTTCTCAATGTAGAGATGTTGCATTTCTTTGTTTGCCTTGTTGTTCTTAAGCTCCATATATTTTATTTTGTTCGCGTTAAATTGGAGCCCCATTGCTTCTGCAGAATTCATTACCTTCTTAGTAACCTCTTTGAGTTCTGGTTTCTACTTCTAGCTATTAGCACCTCGTCGTCCACGTAGGCGAGGCCCTGATGGCTCCTATTAAGCAAAGTTCCTTTTCTATTTATCCCGCATTTTCTAATTACGGTTTCTAGTGCCAAATTAAATAACAAATAATTAAACAAAATTTCTATATCACATGTAAAAGACAGTTTTCATTCACCCTTTAATAATAGAATAATATGTTTTGTTTAAGAAATATATTATAAGGTTTACGTAACAGCGATAAAAAACTTGTTTACTTTAATTTGATATAAAAAGATTGCCCAAAAAAAATTGTTTCGGCTATACTCCGTTTAGTTTATGCGGTAATTCTATGAAACTTTTGTCAAACATCATAAAAACGTTACGTTTTGTGACTCAATTGGCAAAGTAAAACTTCAGGTTTTATGTTTAGGCATTAAAAAGCGCCACATTGTAGAAAACACACCTTCTTGTCCGTTCTTCTAGTTTCCCTGGTTACCCAAGTAACTGGACGGTAGATGATGTTTTTATTCGCTGACTGTGCGATTTCTGTATAATAATCTAGATAGAAAATGATTTAAATTCATATACCATACAATATGTTATTTTATTAAAGCATTCTCACCGTTAAACAATACCCACTCTCTCGAAATTGATAATATACTGAATCCGAAGTCAATTATTATTTGTAAAAATTTCTTCGCTTAGTTCTACGTCAAAAACCATCATGAGTTCCTGGATGGATAATCGCCTTAACAAATTTCAGTAAGATAATAAGGATTTTTAGAACACTCTGTGTATAAAATATGAGTAATATGTGTTACCTACCACCATTTATCTGTGCTAATCGTGTAACACATTAATTTGAGTTTGTCGGGTATGTCAAGCACTGTTCAACAGAATTTTGTCACAAATAATGTCTAGAGCATCCAAAAGACGCGCACTATATACTGCATATAGAAAAAAGATACCTACCCTCTAAAATCTGTACAAAAGCTTAAACTGTAGTAATACATCAAAGTGTAATTTATTAATAATAAACAAATTGGTTACGTTTAGCTTCGCTCTACAGGGTACTATTCCAAGACATAATTATAAGGCTTTGAGGCTGGGCGGTATAGTACCCTCCTTCTCGTTACTACTATTGAACAAACTACGGGGTATGATGCTGCACTTTAATGGCGGTTTAATAGTCATCTAATATACTGAGAAGATAAGCCAACCCCACGTCTGACGAGGGGGGGGGGCAGCGGGGGCTATAGTCCTGGGGTCCGGACCTCAAAGAGGGCCCGGCGAAAGCAACCCGGTCTTTATACCTTACCTTACCTAATTTTAACTTTAGTATAAACATTATTTTAGTTTAAAATCATAATTACATACTTCAAAAAATCAATACATACAGTGAGCGACTAAATTGTGGAACAAATTCATTACTTTGCAAACCATTTATTTTAGATCAAAATCCTGAAATACGTCGATTTTTATTGGGGACATTTTAGCATAAAATTTTTTTACCAAAAAGTCAACATGGCGCCCACGCGCAGATTTAAAAAAAATTAAATGAAAAAGGGGGTCATGTGGCACATGGTTGGAAACCTCTTAACAATGGGAATTCAAATCCCAAATTTGAAAACAACGATTAAGGTATAACAAAATGGCGACCTTTCCAATGCGTCACTTTTCTCCTTTCTGGAACGCATTAGCTGACTTATATCATATGATATTACGTCTGACTACTTTGTTACAGAAATAAAATTACTTTTTTGAAATTCGAAAGTGTTTTTTTTGGAAAAATTTATTAAAATGTGTTCCGGAAAGGAGAAAAGTGACTCATTGAAAAGGTCACCATTTTGTTATACCTTAATCGATTGTTTTCAAATTAGGGATTTGAATTCCCATTGTTAAGAGCTTTCCAACGACGTGCTACATGACCCCCTTTTTCATTTAATTTTTTTACAGAATGGCGCGTGGGCGCCATGTTTTTTGGTAAAAAAATTTTATGCTAAAATATGGCCAACAAAAAATAAAAATCGACGTATTTCAGGATTGTTATTTGAAATGAATTGTTTGCAAAATAATGAATTTGTTCCATAATTTAGCCACTCACTGTATATTACAACTTAAGGACGACGCTGGTCACTGTGAATTACCTAATAGTAAGTTTAATATTTGACATTGGGTGGGGGCCCGGATTAGTTTGTCCGTGGGGCCTTTGATTTCTCTCCACGGCCCTGGCTGATGGCAAAAAAGTGGATATCTAAATTAACGACAAGCAAACGCAAACGGCTGTATAACGCAGTTGAGTGTCCAGGGTAGGGAATGAATACCACTCGGCACTACTCATCATACACAAGTAAATTCAAAATTGAATTTCAACATTAGCGAAGTATATTTAAACCTATATTTATAGAAAAATGCACTGGAAATATTTATTTGATCACGCGAAAAAATTATTAATTTCCATACTGGAAAATGAAATGTCATATAAATATGTCTATAAATTACCTACATTAAAAGCTATTTCAAAGTACGAACAGTTCGAACAGAATCCCTCTTGCGCTATTCCCTTTTTAAAACTTTATTTCGCCAATATTATAATTAGGTACTGTGCATTCAAAACAAATATTTATGGGAATTAGGACGACTTTCATAATAAATACCTAATAAGAAAATTAACTAGTAAAATAGCAGGTAGTATTTTCACGCACTTGAGTAAATTTTATTTCGGGTCTAATTAACTTTGCACTGTAGTTTGTTGTAACTATAAATCGTGATTGCAGCTTTGTACTTTTATTTCCTTTGTTCCTTAATTAAAGAGACTAGTAGGTAGGGACCCTAATTGCGTATCGTTTTTTGTAAAAGAAAACGAAAAACCCATTATACGGTATAAAACATGAGGGGTAATTAAATTACAGGTAGGTATAACAGGATTAACTTTTTATATTGTAGCTCTTTGGTAGGTACTTAATACATAATAATTTAAGTGTTTTGATATGAAACTTCGAAACATCAAATTTCATTGTTAATATCATTCCCATTTAGTAAATATTTGCAGTTTGTAATTACTTTACACGAAATCAAATTAATTTAATATTCGAAGTATGTGTTCGTTCATCATGATTATGGTATATTTTTGATGAAATGTAACAGTTCTTCACTGCTGGGTAATCCCTAAAAAAGTGAGCGGGATTAAGGATTAAGGATTAATTACATTTCCTGCTAAATAATTAGATTAAGGATTAAGGATTAATTCTCCATGATTTTGAGATTAAGATTAGGGATTAAAGATTAAAACCAATCGCACAGATTAAGGATTAAGGGTTAATTTGATGTAATTTAAAGTGCCAGATTAAGGATTAAGGATTAATCCTTAATCGGATTAATTGGATTGTGATTATTAATCCGGGATTACCCAGCACTGAGTACACTAATAGTTAAGAGAGGTATATGATTTTTTTAGCCCTTTTGAATAAATATTATTCCTTGTAAAAAATTATTTTTAAAAAGTCGTAAGATTTACGACGCTGCAGTATTAACATAAAGAGAAATCGGTGCAGTATTCTAGGGTTAATCATCAACGCGAAAGTTTACCATGTTTAGTTTGGCCTTTCCAGCTTTTTGAATTTTTATTTAATCCTTAATCCCACAAATGAATTAATTGGGATTAAGGATTAAGGATTAAATAAATTGAGAAACAAGGATGGGATTAAGGATTAAGGGTTAATTTGATTTAATTTAAAGTGCCAGATTAAGGATTAAGGATTTAATCGGATTAATTGGATTGTGATTATTAATCCGGGATTACCCAGCACTGCATTTCTTATAGGTAAAGTTAAATTTACACGGCAGATTGTAATAGGTAAACTACTCATCATTATTTTCTGTAACGAAAATAACTGCATAAAATTGCTAAAATAGATTTTTTTGTCATTCACAATGGTATTACGTATAATTAGTTTGTTAGAGCGTAGGTTGTAAATGTGATGTATAATAAATACACAAAGTAAGTTTGGAGAAAATTAATTCTCTTCTAAACGAAGCCCGGATTGCGTTTATAAAACAGTTTTTATTATACAGGGTGTTTCTACTCAAAGTGGACAACGTAATAGAGGTTGTAGAACTCATCAAAACTAACACTTTTTTTAAAGTAATTTTTTTCATTTTGGGTTTTGCTTTTGAGTTATGGACCTTTTTTGTTTTTTTTACAAATCTCTGTATCTCCATTATTTGTAATCGGATTTCTAAAATCAAACTTTTTTGGAATCAACAGTTTAATATCTACAACGTTTGTTCAAAACTTTCTTACAAAAATTTAGAACATCAACATGGTGCCCATTTTAAATTACAGTAGTAGAATAGATTTTGCGCTATTCAATTTCTAAAATTTAAAATGACCGCCATTTTGCTGTTGTAAATTTTTTGTAAAAATGTTTTGAACAAACGTTGTAGATATTAAACTGCTGATACCAAAGAAATTTGATTTTTTGAAATCCGACAACAAATAATGGAGATACGGAGATGTGTAAAAAAACAAAAAAAGGTCCATAATTCGAAAACAAAAGGAAAAATGAAAAAATAGTATATTGTGTATCGAGTAGGAAAAGCGTAACATTCCCGGGCGATGTGAAACACAGAGTCGGGGAATGTTGCTTTTCCTACGAGGTACACATACTATTTTTCCGCCGATTGTTAAAAAACAGACTGAAAACATGGAAATTCTAAAAATTATTTTATGAAGAAAAGAATAAGCGATGCCTTAAAAATAACGAACGTCGGTATCCATGGAGAAGTATCAACATTGTGGTTATCAGACGACGCGATTTGCAATTCCAATACTAATGTTAATACCAATATCCCCTCAATAATTAACACTTGTAATAATATGTAATGTAACAATAACTATTAATAGAACGATATAATTAAATATGACTTGTTAAATGTGTTGTCATTACCTTGTTGAATGTGCTAATAATTACTGTAAAGAAATGAACATTTCTTTACAGTACAGAAATGAATATTTCCTTACAGTAATCGTTGGCTGCCTAGCAACGACTACATGCACCGGAATCTTGACCTTTTACTTTCAAAATTCTGTCAGAAATGTCACAATTTTTGAACGATCGGCGGAAAACTGTTTTTAAAAAACATGTTAGTTTTAACGAGTTCTATAATCTCTATTACGTTGTCCACTTTGAGTTGAAACACCCTGTATAATATAATCAGTAGGTACGCCTTTTCCGCTGGTTCATCAGTCCGTCAGTTTCATCCTTGGCAAAGTTTTTTGAGGTGTGCGTATCAATTTATTCAGGTCATCCACCTGCTTCTTAGTGCTCCAAAAAGGTGATAATCAGGTGAGCCAAACTATGGAGACTTCGGTGAATATCATCCTCTACCTACAGGATGGTGATTCGACCAAGCCCATGCGGTGCATATGTGCTTGTTTAAATTACAGTGCCCAGAAAGAATACCCACAAGTAGTCGTAGGTTCTTCCTTGATAGACCTGACCTGTGCAGAAACGTGCTAGGCTGCTGCGATATGGTCCCTTGAGGGCCTCTCTCGCATGACGATAATCTAACATTAAGTTCCCACCTAGCCTTGTGCTGGGCTAGGGTGTCTTGAGTTGTTAAGTTGTTTACAGTTGATATTGTAAGTGGAAAATCCTGGGCAGATTAGATCTGTCAAAATTAAGAGTACATATTTGGAGCTAAAGCTTGGTATTGTGTACTACCCAGGGCCGATAAATTAGAACCTATTTCGCGTGATGTCTCATTTAATGAAACGTAATTTTTGTTTACACCTATCAAAGTAATTCAACAAACAGAGTAGATGTACGTCAGAAAATGAAACAGAAGATGTACACAGTGGAAAAACAGAATAGATCAGACCACACACACACAAACGTATCATTAAAACACCGAAATACTTAGAAAAGTACGAAGCATATGCAGCTTATTGTCTACTAGGAGAAACCATCGGTCCCTCAACATACAAGGAAGCAATAGAGTCAACTGAATGGCAAGATGAAGTTACTGCACTCCAGAAGATGGAGACTTGGAAAATTGCAGAGTTACCAAAAGGTCATAGGGCCATTGACACAAAATGGATTTTTAAAGTAAGGCAAGGTGGAGTAAAGAAAGCTCACCTAGTGGCAAAAGGATGTCAAGAGGACTCTTATGAGAACCTATATTCGCCTGTGGCAAGAGTGCCAAATAATAATTTAATATAATAATTTATGTAAATTAATATTTGAGGGCGGGTGTCGGAATTATGTATCAAGTAGACAGACAAGTTTTGTTATTATTATGTAGTAAAAGTGTCAACAAAATAAATGTTTAACGTTTTACTCAATATCCAACACATAAGACGGTTGTTTTGAGGCCAGTCGGGCTAATTTATCGCCTTTTTCATTGCCTATTGTTCCAGCATGTCCTTTAACCCATACGAGCTCGAGGGTATTGCTGTTTGTCACTTGCTCTGGTACTTGGTGACATTTGGAAACCAGCCTAGAGGTGATTTTGCATTGACCTAGTGCCTGCAGAGCGGCGCCGGCGCTGCCACGGAAATGTTGATGATTTTGTTCTTTATGCTGCGCATAGGAGCTGTTTTTGCACTAAGCGTTATTCCTAATAGTTCTGCCTGAAAGATAGCCGCCATTTTATCTAGTGGCTCGCTGATATGGAAGTTCAGTTCTTTGAAGTAAATTCCGGTGCCTGTTCCTTCCATTATTTTAGATCCATCCGTAAAGTTGGATGTCTGGTTGGGAGATTGGGATGCCACTTCCTCATCAAAGAAGATGTGTTAGTTTTTCTCCTAGTATAAATTGAGGGATGAGAGAATCAAATCGCCCTTCTAGGATAGGCAGTCGAATTCGAAAGTGGCCCACCTCAATACCTTTACTTTAGTTTTCAGACGTTGGGTTGCCAGCATGGCTTCTTCTCTCTCGTGGAGGCAGACTCAGGAGGGCTTGCTTAACGGCTGTGGCTTTGTTGTCAAGTGTAATATCTAGATAGTTCGCTGACTTTGAAAACTGGAGCTGTTTTGGGAAGAGTAGAGGAGCTCGAAGGCCCTTAATTAAGTACTAATCCTCAACAATGACGAAATGCTTGTTCCAAAATACAGTCAACATCGTTTTCCTTACATGGCTCCATTTTTTGCTGGACTGTTTGTATCCAAGTTTTCCACCCAACTTTCATCACCAGACAATATTGTTTAGAGAAGCATCCCACCTTTATCATATCGCAGAATCCAGCCCCGTACGTCGTACGGTAGTGCACAATAATATTACGAACCGAACCAATACTCACACTAATTTTTATTATTATTGTTAATATATTTCTGAAAACTCATCACCGAAAACTGCTATTGGCACCCCCAAATTGCTAATTGCACCTACGTTTATATGTTTATTAAAACTAAGACGTAAAAAACTCTTCTAAGCATTCATTAGTGAGTAAGGTGCGCCGAAATTCTCTCTTACTGTATTCCTTGAGTGTGGCAGTATTAATGCTATGTCATCTTTCAATAAAAGGCAAATCTACCCTTTACATTGGATTAAAAGTAACTTTTATCTCCATGGCATTCTTTTGTTTAAATGGCCTATCTGTAAAATAATTGATAAAATTGAATCGGACCTCTTTACAGTACAAAAATTGCCAAGGGATCCTCATTGTACAAAAATGCGGCCGTAAAGTTATCTTATACAACCCTTGCCAAAGGCAACCGCCAAAGTACCTTTAGCAACGATCTCGAATCAAGCGGCTTAGTTGTCAAACGTCACTTCAAAGACGTCACGCACGCATGAAATAAAGAATTGTTTTATCCATATGGACAGAAAATAGTTATTTTTGTATCTAGTGCGCGAAATGCCACTTTGGTGATTGGCGCCTCGTTAAAAAAATAGTCGAGATCACCAAAGTATTTCGCGCACGAGTTGCAAACAAAATTTTTTCTGCAAACGTGAAAAAGTTGACAATTATTTTAACGTTAAAATACAAAACTCTCATATAGTTTACATACAGGTGCGCGAAGTATTTCGCGCACGGCGCCGTCATTTCGCGCACGGTGTCATGGTAACGTAGAAAAGTGAAAAAAAGGGTCACTTCGCGTATTGTTATCAATGCGCAAACCTTGTCATTTTTTGACGTTTGTAGAAAAATGTAATATTTGCCTCGCCCGTCAAGTGACAATACGGCCTAAGCCGCCAGCCCCGCAAACCGCGGTCGCGGCAGTATTGACGTCCTTGATAAAAAAATAACTATTTTTGAAGCCTTTCTTTGTTGTATTGAAAATAAAAATATGTATTTACCTATTTATTCCAAACATTATTTTCTTCATTGATGTATTTCGCCTATACATTGCTCATACACGTAAATATTTATAGGTACCTAATACAGCAGAAATGGTTTTAACCAATAAATTTTAAAATTCCTTCAGTAGGTACAATATGTACAAATGCACGTCATCGGCAGAATAAAATCCATACGATATGAAACCTATTGTTAGGGTAGGATTTAATTTATGGTCATCTGTGATCGCCGCTGATTACTATAGTATACGGTGACATAAATCATTTAGTTAATTATTAATTACTATAATTGACAATTTTGTTGAAGAAATTGACAGTTGATTTATATACTTCATATATTGGACGGTTCATTATGCAATTCCTGGATAAATTTTTTTTTTCGCATACATTGCACAAAAACAATTTTCCAGTAGGCAATACGTTATAACGTGCAAAAGCGCACCCCCCCCCCCCCTGGAGCTAGAAAAATAATGAATATTTCAGTGTAGGTTTAATGGATCTTTTATATTTTAATTTTCATTACTGAGCCACAAATCCGCCCCCCCCCCCTTCGAAAAATCCTGGAGCCGCCCTTGCTGAAGTTCAATGGTAAAGTATCACATTTGACTAGCTTTGGACACATTATTTTCTAAAAAATTTTACTGAATTTGCAACGAACCGCTCTCAAATAACTTCTCATTTATCACCGAAAATACTTGTTCGAAAGACTTCTAAAGCAATACGTTGAACTTACACCTGTTCTACAAATGCTTTTAAGAAAATCGAGGAAATGCGTTTTTACGAAATTGAAAATCAAATGGTACGAGGAACGTAAATAAATGTGCAATAACTACGTGAGATATGGCCATAATTAAATTCATCACTAAAAGCTACGCCTAAAGCAATAAAACTTTGAAAGGGATTTATTTTTATAGTTGCGATTTAGTCACAAAATTTACCTTTCGCCCACATTTCGATTTTGTTTTATTAAAAGCAATTTCGTGACAGGACTTATCAGCGATGCGTTCAAACTTACCAAGCGGCTACGAAGGCGGTCTAAACAAATGGCCTTTCAGATGCTCCGAGACGAATACAATTTGCTTGAGTGGCAAAGACATGTTTATTACGTCAAGTTAGTAACAACTACCCCCGTGGAAACAGTAGAAAAACATAGCATCTACATTTTCCGAGCAGGTACATCCGAACTACCATAGGCGTGAGTATCTGCTTAAAATTACGGAAAACATGAAAATATAAAAATCGCCCTTATCGCAAAGCACCGTCGAATCACTACAGGAAAAATGTCCATAGAGACAGCTATACTCACAAAAGTATTCATTGACTTGAAAAGAGATTCAAGTTCACGAGATGTAAGCAATCCCGAAATTATTTAAAAGTTCATGGAGAAGTATAAGTAATATGTATTTAAAATATTGTTAAATTAAACTTTTAAGAAGTGCAGCGCCGGCTCATAATAAAATTTTGTCCGAAAATTGACCCTTAGAAGTCGATATGGCTACAAGAGGTTTGATTGACTTGTAAATGGATTTTTAACACTTTCGGGGTTGATTACATCCGGTGAATCCCTTGGCAAGTCAACCAAAACTCTTGTAGTCGCAACTACCTACTTCTAAGAGCCAATTTTATGACGTTTTTATTATGAGCCCGCCCTGCACTGCTTGTCCATGAATTTTAAAACATTTTCGGGATTGATTACATCCCGCGAATCCCTTTGCAAGTCAATCAAACCTCTCGTAGTAACAACTACATCTAAGAGGCAATTTTCTGACATTTTATTATGAGTCGGCGCTGCAGTTCTTTTCCATGAATTTTTAAACATTTTCGGGGTTGATTACACCCCCTGAATCTCTTTGCAAGTGAACGAAACCTTTTGTGGGTATAACTACCTCTATGGACATTTTTCCTGTAGGGATTCGACGGTGCTTTGCGATGCAGGAGATTTTTATATGCACGTGTTTTGCGTAATTAGTAGAAGTACATCTGTGGTAGAAGTAAGGTTTATACACGCGCGGTAGAAGCCGTCTACTGGTCTACTAGCGGTTGGCAAGACTACCTGGCTGTTTGTGATCCTAAATCTCATTCTTAAGCTTCTTGGGATAATTTGTTGACATTAACGTGGAGCGGAAATCCAGTGGCGTCAAAGTGATTACACCAAAGTAGATAAATAGGGCCGATACTAACTCAAAGTCAATAGAAATGAATGTAGGTCGAACACAAAAAGTTACCTGCCGATCCTAACTCAAAAAGTCACCAGAAAAGTTACTAAACGAATACCGACAAAAGTCCCTAGAAAAGTCACTAGAAAATTCACTATAAAAGTCACTAGAAAAGTCACTAGAAAAGTTACTAAATGAATACAGGCCGATCCTAACTCAAAAAGTCACTAAAAAGTCACCAGAAAAGTTACCGGCCGATCCTAACTCAAAAAGTCACTAGAAAAGTAACCGGCCGATCCTAACTCAACAAGTTGGTGTCCTTGAAAACTGTATGTGTAAAGATTGTGAAACACTTTTCCAGGGATGATTGAAGGTGACATTCACAGCTATAAGGTCAGACTTTATTTTTAGGTGCTGAAGATGAGGTGGGAAGGGTGAGAATGTGGTTTATATAATAAGGGTTTAGCTCGTAGACTTAATTCATAAAAGGCCAAATAATGAAACCTGTTGCATCTTCCGGACCAATAAAAAAGTGTCGTGCCTCGCAAAAGAAGCGAATTGAGGAGCTACTAGCCAAAATTAAAAAATTAAAATGGGACATTCAAGTATTCGAATGTCAACGTCGTATTAAAAGAATGTCAATTTAAATTTTGTGTGTACATTTATATTAAACTTGTATAAGGAGACCTTCAGCATCAATAAAAAATAGTGGCGTGGCTCGCAAAAGAAGCGAATTGAGGAGCTACTAACCAAAATTAAAAAATGGCATCGAAATATTCGAATGCCGACACCACATTACACATTAAAAGAATGACAATTTAAATGCGTGGGCGATTAAGAGATTAATTTATATTAAACTTGTTCGATTATAACTTTCTGTGCGGGCAATAAGTGACCAAACATTTTGTATGCGTTCCGGATCCTTCCTTGCAAGCGAAAGTGATCTGGAATTTTAATTAAGAAAATTTGCATTGTATAAGTGTCATGAGATGAGCCCCAAAAAGAGAAAAATTGCTAAAATAATTTAAAAAAACAACTAAACTGTTCGAATGTTATCACCGTAGTAAAAGAACAGCAATTTAAATGTGCATATTTGTATAAATGATTAAGAGAGTTCGTATAGTTCGATAATAAAGATGATTTTATTTAAAATGTATGGAAACCTGTGTTTTATTTTTACGTGTTTGTAAGAATGTCAAATTTCCTGTAGGTAACAAATATTTAAATAAACTCAAGAAATGGTAATCGTTCTTATACTGAAAATGTTATAAAAATAGATGGATGCATATTTGGGGATTAAAATTAGTTTGATTTGTATGATCACAGACAATTAACTAAAATTATTATATAATAATTAGAAAACGCAAGTTTTGTATCCCCCCATGAAAGCGGATTTAATACATCCGTGTGCATATATAAATAGATATGTTATCTAGTTACTTTTGCTGAGCAACATTTTATGCACTTGCACTCATTCGTATCTCAACTTTATATTACGACGAATTCGTTCTTTACTTTAAAATGGAATTTGTAGATGACAATTTTAAGCATTTCACCTAAAAAAAATATTAATGCAGTGGCAATTTTGGATACAATAATTAGTAATTAGGTACGTACATTTTTATGCGCGAAAAAAAATCGCGGTATAATTGTACTACGCATGTTTTGTAACTCATCCTAATTTGCCAAAATATTCACTTGAATTCATCCAAAAAGCTTTATGTACGTACCCAGTTTAAAGTTATTATTATTTACATCCTAAAACCCCCCTAACAAAATTTTTTTAAGAGAACATTTAAAAACACTTTACTTTCTCCTACACCCACAGCCCCACCTACACCCTGCAGTTTGCGACGTCGCATTACACATCGTCTTCCTTCTCTATAGACTTCTACTCCGATAGGTCTTTACTTACTTCAAACAACCTTCTAATATTGAACTTACTTCGCCACTACCTTATGCAACTTTCTACACTACTACGCAATTCGCTTTGCATAACTTCTCATTCACAATTATTCTTATGACTCCAACAAATTATCTATTATAATTGCTTTTAGTTACTTCACATTTCACAACTTCATTTTTGCGGGGGAGGTGTTTTTTCCTCCTCCCTTAATTACTATCCCACCTATTTATATATTCGGCTATCAGTGTCCACGCACCGACAGTTATTTTTCCCAAAAAAAATTAAAAAACCAAATTGTAAACGTCATGGCAGTTTATTTTATTTAACATCGACTTAAAATAAGACGATTAAATCAACTACAATTAAATACGTTTCTTTATTACATTTTTTTTTACAATATAAATACATATGTACAATATAGGTATTACTTATTTAAAAATTTTATGTACAATTCAATAAAATGCAAGTCTTGTTTGCACTTCTCTTCGCGGGCACGTGCAACACCAGCGGCCCGCTCATAGCCCTCGGCCTCAGCTTTTGCCTCCTGCACCTTAACTTTGTAAGCCGGAAGCATCTTCTGCAGACACCCCTTGGACGCCTCCACCAACTGGCTTGGGGTCGTTGGCTCTACCCCAGTCCATGGGGTGTCTGCAGAGGGCGTCACTGGCTCGTACATTTCCCTAAGGACGTTCATATCTTTGGCGGCGGAGGGGGCTGCATGTTGACTGCAAAAGAAAAAGAATTTTAGATTTATTTTCTTCTTCTTCGTTAAGCGTAAAATAACTTACTGCGCCTGGTGCACTTGGCCCTGATGAGGCTGTGTCGAATAGTTACTGGAAAAATACAACAAAATTTATCAAAAATATAAACAGATAAATTGTATTAAAATAATTTTAATTAAAGTTCGCAAAGATAACTCACTTCATGTGCAGCTGATGGTGGTGCTGCTGCCCCCGCGGTGGCAATTGTATTTCAAATAGCGGGTATTCCCTATAACCGATAAATAAATTGTAGATATTAGTACGCCTATAATTCGAAATTCAAATAACTTACGTTATTTGAGGGAGGAGTTCAGGCTGCCGCTGTTCCAGTGAGGGGTCGCTCAATTGCGGCGTTGGTATGACTCTGAAATAAATAATAAATTAATATACGATTAGCTATTTCTATTTGCATAAAAAATTAATTGTGTACTATTTACCTTTGGGGGGCGTAAACATGTGAGGGACCTGGATTTTCCCGTTCCAGGTGATCCAGGAGCTCGTGAATGTCCCCCAAGTGGGACATTGATGCTGTTCTGTAATTAATAAGAAACACATGATGTAATAAAAAAATTTAGCAGGATACCTTGCTGTAAATAAGTAGAAGACTGAAATTATTACAAAAAAAAAATGTATATTTACCTTTCCGTTTGAGCGCTCTCATCCTCGGTGAGGAGGTTTATAACATCATCATCTCCTTTGCTTTTTTTTGGTGGTGGTGGTGTTGTTAGAAGTGTTGATAGTAAGGGTTTCGCTGCACCTGCACCACCACCACCACCAACTTTTTTTGATGGCGCTTTTACGCGTTTTACTGATAGAATTTTCGCGGACGACATGCTTGCTGCTGAAAATTCTTAGATGCAACTGCTTAATATAAGGATTGCCATTATTATATACGATGGAAATTTTGTTAGGGTTAGCATAAAACATTTCCCAGACTGTTCGCAATGACGCAATTGACGTTGATGACCTTACACCTGCAAGTTCACTATTGATAACACCTATAACTTTCTCTCTTCAAAAGATGTTCACTTATTTCCATGAATAGAGCGTATTACGAGATAGGAATGTAGGGTAAGGCAACGCGCTTTAACTTTGAATGACCCCAATAACCTTTCATGCATCTGAAACTTTATCCGTATCTTACACTGTCTGCTTTACAATGTCAACGAGATCAATGATCTTACACCTGTAGCTTGATGCTAAAGTTCCCAGAAGTAGAGATAAGCATTTCAGACAACTTCGGCAATTGCTAGCAATGCAGAAAAAATAGGACATCTCAATGACAATAACGAGATCAATGATCTTACACCTGTTAACCGTAAACAACACCCCTACCAACCATGACCTTCGCTTACAGGATATATAAATGTGTTCAATTATGTTCTTGTATTTACTTACGTTCGGCGTGCTCCTTGACATTGTTTTATTGTCATTGCACCTGCAATTCAGTATAATCGCCGAGCAAAAAAAAACAAACAAACGCACAAGTGTCAGTGTACTTGTCTGTGTACGTGCACGTCTGCATTCGTTATCTTGGATTACTAAGCATTTATATAAAGATAGTAAGTATGGAATCTGTTTCGAGTATAAGCAGTGAGATCGTTAACCTAACTCGAAGTTCCGTGAAATTGTTAAAAAAGAAAAGTGAAATTTTAAGACATGTTTCAATTATTAGGGTAAATATACGTTTACTGGAAAAGGCGATAGCCAACAAAATTCATTTTAATAACGCAATAGAAAGTCCTATAAGACTCGAAAATAATTTGGGCCTCTTAAAATTTTATTTAGCTAAGCTACAGCAGCAATTAAAAAACGTTTCCGTGAAAAAAGGTTGTGGAATAGATGATGATGATGGTGATGATGTCAATAAAAAGCAGCCCCCTACCGTACGATGGTACACATTAGATTCCTGCTTCAATGATCGATTGCTTACTGGCATGATCGTTAACTTTAACCATAAGGATCCAATGATTTTTCTAAAGCACGCTTATGATAGTTTTGCGCGCCAAATTAATGTTGCACTAAAACGTTCTATGCTGAAGGTTAACACCACCTTGATCTGCAATTTCATTCACCCCCAAACTCTCAATATTGATTTGAAAACATTTCAAACAAGAAATGCTGTGATTGATATTGGCACTAATCTTAAAGAGTACTACAAGGATAAGGTATTTGATAACCTTCAAGCGAAATTAGAAAATTTTTCTGAACAAAATTCGGGTTGGTCGTTGTTGGAGGTCTTACACCTTAAAGTCAATATTAATAGTTACGTCCCAATTAAAGGAGGTTTTTCAACATACATCAAAGTTCCCCCGTTCATATCCGTCAAAAGAGCGGTGATTAACGTGAGAAACAACGACAAATTTTGCTTATTATGGTCCATAGTGGCCGCTTTATATCCCGCACACAAAAACGCTGATAGAGTGAACAATTATCCGCATTTTGATGAAGTATTAAATCGTGGATCTATTCAATTCCCCATTAAATTAACAGATATTAAGAAAATTGAGAAATTGAATGATCTCTCTATTAATTTATACTGCGTGGTTAAGAGAAATGTATTACCGTTTATGGTAAGCGATAGGGTCAATAGCAGGAAAACTATAAATCTATTAGTATTGTCCTCTAAATATAATGATACTGACCGAGTCTCTAATTCCAGTAACGTCTTTTATCATTTTGCTTGGATTAAAAATATGTCGGCGCTGCTATCGTCACAATTATCGCATCGAGGTCATAAGAAATTCTTTTGCAACATTTGCTTAAATCATTTCTCATCGAATAGTGTATTAGAAAAGCATACAAGTAAATGTCATCAAGTCAATAAATGTTCAATTCGATTGCCTAATGATGATCAGAAATATTTACAATTTACTCATTATTCGTACATGGAGAAAGTACCATTTACTATTTACGCGGACCTTGAAAGTATCCTGGAAAAGTGCGATAACCTTAACCCTCAAGATAATAATACCGCATTGTATCAGAAGCATACGCCGTTCAGTGTTGCGTTTTACCTTAAGTGCTCGTACGATGAATCGTTATCAAAATTTTTATCATACAGGGGTGCGGATTGTATTCCATGGTTTATCAAACAGTTACGTGACATTGCCGATTGGACAAATGTCATTGTAAATACTATAGTTCCTATGGAAGTTCTAAGTCCCTCTCAGATTCAAAATTTTGATAACGCTGTAAGCTGTCATATTTGTAAAAAACCTTTTACCGAAAACCAAATTAAGGTGCGCGATCATTTTCACTTAAACGGTGCTTATAGAGGCCCCGCCCACCAGGCATGTAATTTGAACTATAACGATTCGCATGTTATACCTGTCGTTTTTCATAATTTAAGCGGATACGACTCTCATTTCTTTATTCGAGAGCTCGCTACAGCTATTCCGGGCGAAATTAAATTATTACCCTTAAACAAAGAGAAGTATATTTCTTTCTCGAAGTATGTAAAGGATACTAGTATAAATTTTAGGTTTATCGATTCATTTAGGTTCCTAAGCACGAGTATAGATAAGTTGTCTTCCTATTTAGAGAATGATAAGAAAACGCTTACAAGGCTACACACTAGCAACGCTAATGAATTTCGTTTGTTGATGCGGAAAGGCGTGCTTCCATATGACTACCTTGATTCGTGGGAACGATTGCATGAGACTGTCTTACCGCCTCGAGACGCATTTTTTAATCATTTAAAAAATGAAGCTGTTAGCGAAGCAGATTACCAGCATGCTGTTAACGTATGGAATACTTTTGAAATTAAAACCTTAGGCCAATATTCCGATCTCTATTTGAAAACTGATGTTCTCCTTTTGGCAGATATTTTTGAAAATTTTCGTGAAACGTGTTTACAAACTTATCAACTCGATCCTCTACATTACTATACCGCACCGGGTTTGGCATTTGACGCTATGCTCAAGGTTACGGACGTTAAATTAGAACTTTTAACGGACATTGATCAGGCCATGTTTATTGAAAAGGGAATCAGAGGCGGTGTTGCACAATGTTCCACACGATACGCAAAAGCTAACAATCCATACATGAAGGAGAAATATAACCCCAACCTTGAGACGAATTATTTAATGTACCTTGACCTAAATTCCCTTTATGGTGCCGCCATGTGTAATTTTCTCCCCTACGGCGAGTTTTCATTCGTAGACGATATTGAAAATATAGATATACTAAATCATCCTGATGATTCGGATGTCGGGTATATTTTAGAATGCGATTTTGACTATCCCAACGAATTGCACGACTCTCACAGCGATTTACCGTTAGCCCCAGAACACATGGTTCCACCCGGCTCAAAATTAACTAAATTGATGCTCACCCTATACTCAAAGCGCAACTACGTAATTCATTATAGAAACTTAAAGATGTACATACAACATGGTCTAAAACTCGTGAAAATCCATCGGGTATTAAGATTTAAGCAGTCTCCGTGGTTAAGAAAGTACATTGAATTAAACACAAGCATGAGACAGCAGGCGAAAAATGAGTTCGATAAAAATTTTTATAAACTAATGATTAACAGCGTTTTTGGGAAACTCATGGAGAACGTGCGAAAATATAAAGACGTGCATCTGCTGACTGAATGGGGAGGCCGTTATGGGGCACGGAATTACATTTCAAAGCCGAATTTTCATAGCAGTATGATATTTGATAAGGATATGGTCATCGTAGAGATGAATAGGCTAGAGATATTTTTCAATAAACCGATATATGCAGGATTTGCAGTTTTAGATATATCGAAGACGTTTCTCTATGACTTTCATTATAGCTACATTCTACAAAAATTTCAAAATAAAGCTCGACTTTTGTATACGGACACTGACAGCTTAATATACTCTTTCACCGTTCCCAATATATACGAAACCATAAAAGAGGATGTTCATCGGTTTGATACCTCCGACTATGATGTAGATAACGAGTTTGGAATTCCCTTAGTTAATAAAAAAATTCCCGGGCTAATGAAAGATGAAAACCGTGGACGCATCATGACCGAATTTGTAGGGCTTCGAGCAAAAATGTATGCGTACGAGGTAGATGAAAAGTTGACAAAAAAATCAAAAGGTTCCACTCTATCTAGTATCAGAGAAATTACCATAAACGATTATAAGAATGCATTGTTTAATATTCTAAGTATAAAAAGAGAGCAGAATCTCATTCGGTCAAAAAAGCACACTGTATTCACTTTGAAGCAGAATAAAGTAGTATTAAATCCTCACGATGACAAGCGCATCATATGCCATAATCAGATAGACACTCGCCCTTGGGGATATAATTTCACCTATCAAACTTAATTGTGACATCATCATCATAGTGTTCCGCAACCTTTAGCTAAAAAAAATCTTCATATCGCTTTTGCATTTCAGAATCATCCCCATCATCATCATGAGTAGTGAAAATCTTAAAATTCAGTTGGAGCATGAAATATACGACGTGGCTCTTCCAATTTATAAAAAATATTTGAAACGAGTTCTTGTAGGATTTTCGTCTGTACATAATTACATACTAATTAACCAAATTTTAGAGAACCTTGTTATACCCGATGAATGTTTCAGTTGGTGTGCTAGGTATAGAAATGTAAGCGTGAGTAATATTAAACTACTTATAGGTAGGAAGCTTGAGCTAGATGAGTTGGTCAAATCTATTGTAAATTGCAGTGAAATTAGCGATTGTTCAAGTACAAGAAGTAGTAAAATTAATAATATTGTAAATAGTTTACCGTTACATCTCAAGATCTATATAACGAATTTGCTTAACTGTGCAACCGATATTGAGAGTGCCTATAAAGACATTCGATACGTAATAAGTGAAGGTATATGCGAATCTGCAGAGTACGCGAATGTCAATTCTCTACAAATTTTTATTAATCTGTGTATACAGAAAGGTATAGAATGCACATTTAAACCATATGAAGATGCTCGTCATAAGCAGATTTACAAGTGGATAATCGAAAATATACAAAAGGGTGAAGAGAATCCGAATGCGGTTCTGGGATTTAGCTGTGCACCAGACTCTGGACCGTGGCCATCTACCCAATTAGCAGACTATAAGCAAACTCTCGAATTATTATTAGTAATAATGGGTAATAATAGTACTAAGAAAAAACGAGATGCTAAGTATGTTGTATGGTGAACAAAATAAAATGTGTACACTTTAATGTTTTTTTTTTTATTTACCAAACAATAATAATTACATTGTATCGTATACAACTAATAAGCTCATCAGATAATGTCATTCTTGTTAATCCAGGATTTTTCATCTAATCCCCACCACTTGACGTACACCTTGTCATTCTTTCGTTGGAGCACCTTTTCTACCAAATACACATCGGGATGCTTTGCTTTTTGTAGCTCTTGCTCATAAAACCCTCCGAGTATTGGTTTTCCCTTTATGTCTTCTAACAAATATGTTACCGGATTGGTTACTTGTAATTTTACAATTTTAAACAGTTCACTGGACCAGCTTGATGTATAACCCTTGGCAAATATGCTTTTAAATTTGCTAATTCGCACTACATCACCCACATTAAAGCGGTACTTTTTATTAAACAGCTTTATGTGCGTATAGGCACTGAGATGTGTGTTGGTATTTACTTCACAAGGTCTGATTCCAATCGTTCGATGCTTACGATGATTGTAGTCATCTGTTACGGTCTTTAGTATATCAACCCACACATATTTACCACGCATGCTGAAACTCTTGTATAGGGAATTTTTAACAGTTTTTATCACTCGCTCTGCTATAGCCGCCTTTTTCGTACTATATGTCGAATAGTGATTGATACGGTTCTGCTTCATCAACTTTTCGAAATGTTTATTGTAGAACTCTTTTCCCGCATCAGTTTGTAAATTTGTAGGTCTGCGCTCCCCTTCGCGAAAAATAGCTTGCATTGCTTTTGTCACTTCTTCGCCAGTCTTTGTTTTCAAACCCTTTGTCCATAGATATTTGGAGAAACAGTCAATAACTACCAGTATGTATTTGTAGCCTTTATTCTGTTTAGCGTAAGATGTAAATTCGGCTAAATCTGCTTGCCAAAGATCATCATATCCTCTAATAATGATACGTCTGCGGGGGAAATTTTTGCGTGCAGGTTTATGTAGCTCGTTTACTATCTGCTGCTTCGACATTGTTGTTTATTAAATCTTGTAATGACTCTTTCGTTGCTTTCAAGTCTTCTTCTAGCACTTGCACGTTGTTGCGAAGACCATTTAAGGGTCCCTGTGCCATCTCCAGACAAAACATGAGGAAGCCTTTATTTATGGCATCGCCGTCATCTTCTGGATCGGCCAATTGAGACAGGCGATTTCCGTTTAGATTTAACCTTGTCGCAAGGTAGTACTCTAAATTTAGAGCATCTTGAGGTTCAATGGGGTCGGCAACATTACTCAACCTCTTATTTTCAATACTTAAATTGTTATCGTCAATTGAGAATTGAGGTAAGTGTGTCCTAATGGCTTTATTCAATTGCACGTGCGTATGAGAACGTCCAAATTTATCCACAACCATTTTGCATATGAACCCCTCGCTAAAACGGAATGGCTATTTATAGTTTAGTTAAAAACTTTGGAGTAGGCCTCTCTATGTACCCCTCCTCGTGTAGTTCTTCCACGATTGATATTATATCGTTTGTTAGTCCGGTATTACCGGCCATTTTTTCTGCCCATAAGACTTCTAATTCGCGAATAAGTTCATGCACATTATTCCAATACTTGCATTGAACTGATGACGATGATCGATCGAGTTCTTTGAATACTGTAACGCCACTTCCAGTTGTTTTCTGAGGAATGGCTGTCGTCAATAGGGGCTTAATTATCTGTATATATTTTTTTCTTTTACTGCCCTTTAGCTGTTCGTCAGCGTCAAAGTAGCGTCGTGCAACATTTGTGCTAATTAAAATCTTTCTATAGTTCTCTTTGTCCTGTTTAGTTATTAGCGTTCGGTCGGGTTCGTTCATGATGATGAGCTCATAGAGACCTTCCGTACCTTTATACCTCACTCCATTAATTATCATATCTTCCCCCTGTACGTCTATCGGCATATTACCCATTGTCCATTTATCCATCTCAATGTTGTAATGAACACCATAAGTAGTATCAATTGTATTTTCGATATTTCTTATCATCCGTTCAACATATGTACGCGGTAGTGTTGCATACTGTTCTAAGAACGATTCCGAACATGAACGATCGAGTAAGTGAGATTGAGAATCTATGCGTGACAACTTTGAAGGACGCTCTTCCTCTTCTGGTTGAATTTCTCCGATAAGCGTCGTATCTAAGAAAGACGGAGTCGCCTGAATTAGAGAGGAGGAAGAAGGAGGAGGAGGAGGAGGATTTTTTTGAGAATGTGGAAGTTCAGCTAATGGATTAATACTACTAATGGGGTGTCTTCGTTTTAAGCGTGAGGCGATAGGTCGCGCGATCGTAGTACTACTTCTCGGAATGAAACGCTTCCTTGGGGAGGATTGTCGGTTTTCGAACACACCTCCTTCTTCCACCTCATCCTCTTCTTTCTCAGATTTAATTTCATATTTCTGTTTGGTTTCGAAATTTTTCCGAATATTACACAACGGTTCAATTAGAGGTTTAAAGGTTTGTACAAAATCCTGTTCTCTATTGAACCGGTCCACCTTAAGACTGTTGTACTTTTGCTGTATAGCTTTACGAGCTTGAACTATACGCCGTTTCAATTTCATTTCCTTACTATCCATCGTTCTGTAGAACTGCTACTAACAACACACAAACAGGTAACAGAAATAGGGCAGTGTAATTGTAACAGGTGGTGGTGATGATGATGATGATGAACAGCTATATCTGTTTTGAACAGAGCCGTTTAAAATTAAAGCTGTTCTAATGAGGTACTCCCTAGCAACTGCTTGAACAGCATAAACAGACAACAGAAATGCAACAGGGTAAATTTAACGGCGAGCTGATGACGAACGGCTATATCTGATTTGAATAAAACCGTTTGAAATTAAAGCTGTTTAAATGGATCTGTTCTGATGAAGGAGAACTGTTTCCTACTGCGTTACTGATGTGCTACTAAATTTTATGTATATGTTTACGGTATTATATAGTTGTCGAAACCTTTTCTAAAACGTCCATTATGTACATCGGCATCCTTATTTATCACCAAAAATCCATACCGATTCCTCCAACATTCAGAACACATGTCACGAAACGACTGAATGCTTATAATGGGGCTAACGTGATCTTCGTAAATGTGCTTCAAGTTCAGATCGTCCTGCTCGAATAGCACAAGTAAATTGGCATTATCTCTAATCAGCTGCTTAGGGATTTTAGTGTATGTCTGACCCAAGTAGAAACAGTCGATGTCGTTATGACGTCCCATGGAGAAGTACGATCGAATGTTATCTTGCTTTTCGCAAGCGATATCGTCAAAAATAAAAACCGAATTTGGTTTGGCGAGTCTCGGCTCCATAATATCCGCATTATCCGTGAACGTAAAATAACCTATATTCTTCATAGGTTGTAAAATTTCCGCTAACAGTTTGTACTTATCCTGAGTTAGAGATTTTGAGTAGACGTACACATGTTTAAATCTGAGACCGTTCGGTTCTGTTAGTAAACCGAGCATAGCGTTAGTTTTTCCACAGTTGGATGGCCCGCATAGTATAGCACGCACAGTATTGGGAAGCAACTTTCCATGTTTACCCTCGCTGTTAAAGCCCCCTCCATTCGTAAGATCATGATTGTGAATAGGCAATTTCTCTTGTTGAACAACTACCTTCATATTTACTTCTCCCCCTGTCATCGCCTTCGTCGTCGTCGTCGTCTGGATCAAGTAAAACTACGTACATTTTAAAAACATACCTTTTATTTATAGATAATTCTACAATATCATGGTAATACTACTACTAACAAATTATAGTTTCTTTACTTCTCCGGTAAGAGGATTATATTGCACCAAAGCATCGTGAAGAATGAGACAGTAAGCGACAATTCCAGCTTCGAACGCTTCTACCGACTCCATTTCCAGCTTGACATCCACCGTTGAACGCTTTAGCGTTTCGTTTTGCTTGGAACAGTCCATTACAAATATTGGACATGTTTTGAAATGTGAATAATCGAATAAGGCATCATGCTCCTCTTTGGCGTAATAGTCACGTCGAAAGTTTATATAATTTTGATATGCCGTTATATATTTGTTGGCATTAAAATCTAAATGCATGGCCTCGTACGGATAACTTTCCGAATTGAGGTGTAATTTTAAATTACGAATTTTAACGTTATCAAAGTCAGCCGCTTTTGCTGCCTTTGAAAATTTTTTTCCACGTTGAAACGCGACGACCGCCCATCGAGGTTTCTCCAGTTGACTAGAAGTTTTGATTGACCATATGTCGGACTGTGTCTGCTTCAAAGCGGGCAATTCGTACAGTTCCCATTGACGGAATGGTATTGTAATTGCCGCATTTTTGTTAATTCGTTCGAACAGCTTGAGTTTAGCGCCATCGCTAAGCGTCATGTGTGGTACTTTCCATTGAATTTTACTCAAGGCTATTGCCGCTTCGGCCTCCCCTTGATAACAATCTGCATCACTTCTAGACCGAATGAGAATCAATTCTTGCCTCATGTTTACGATAACTTGCCGGTAATCTTCCATACTACCAAATATATGCTTTAACGGTATACACACCGCAAAATGCTTTTCCAAATCGTTAGCGTTTCTAGTGTATTCCACTTGCAGCGGCTGTTCGTTTTTCGGCGACCATCCCAGATGATGTAACCCTTTGCTTTCGTTAGACGTATACGATATGTACCCTTTTAGTGCAGATGTAATTCCGGGATTTCTACAAACATCCACCTTCTGTCCGCCCAACTCGTAGCGGATTTCTTCAAAGAGAAAAGCGGGGAAATTGTTTGTTAGACTGCACGTTTTTTCCGCGTCTTCATTTTTGCGCACGATTTTTCCTTCGATGTACAGAAAACTGTCGTATGTGGCCGTTATCAAATCTTGACTCTGTATTAGTATACGAATTTCATCGGAGGGTCCGTAATTGGACGATCCGTACGGGAGGTAGGTGTGAATATCTGATTTAATGATGGCTTCATCAAAATGTGCGTTTTGAAAGACGTTCAGTGAGTCGACTGCCATCTCTTTGTTTTTTGTACGCTACTAAACCGATAGATTTCAAGAAATACTTTTCGCCAGATGTTAATTCTCCTGCTGCACCCGTCCTCGAGCGTGGTTGGCGATTGATAGCTTCCGATTTACTTGCGCACTTTTTATTTATAAGGAAATCTGGAGCAGGGCCCTGGTTAATTCTTAATCCCATGTTCTTTCAACTCTAGTCGTACCGTAAATGGCTCGTTTTCACCGAAATCGATTAGTTCACCCTTTTGATTTGTCAACTTGATGGTTATATTACCGATAGTATTTGTGTTTACTTCCAAATATTGAGGATTACTTGGAGTTTTGTCTAGGCGGTAACCTGGCGGAACGGAAACGTCTACTTCGTACAGAACTTTGGCAGGCTTTCCGTTACGATATGATCCTTTCACGAGATTACACTCGATGTGTATATTCGTATGTTTAACTATTTGTATATCTAGAGCGGATCTGTGCAAAACGTTAGCTTCCAATATTCGCGATTCGAATCCGAGCATACGTCCAATGGAATCTCTTTTTGTGAAATCTATAACAAAGTCGCAGCTAAGCTCACACTTGAGTGTATTGTTGTTTGCTCTCAAAGTAAATTTACGTGTAGGGATGTGGGCTTTTATATAGGCGCTCAGTTCTTCCAACTCGTAGGCACCATGCGGAATTGTGATTGTATTTGTATACGCGCTATTTGACTCCTTATAATGAAATTTATCATTCCCTCCGTGAATGTTTCTTATACTGTTACAGCCGTAAAATCCAACCACTCCGATTACGTGCTTTTTCTCTGAAGGAAGTTCAATAGGTGGATAGAAATCGTGACTGGCCGTATTACCAACACCCTCTATGCTGAATGTCATCGACATAATGACTAAGTACGATTACAACGATTACGCTTTATTTATGTAAAAATTTTAAGCACAAGTGTCCACAGATGATACTGCCAAATTGTTGTTCCTGCCTATAATTATAGAATATTTTACATCCGCGAAAGTAATCCACAACCTCCTTCGGTGGCGGAATATTACCGAAGCTATCGTAATACCACACTTTGGCATTACGTTTTTTGTAACAGACCCAATGGGTGCCTGGTCCCATTTGACTATCTAAATTAATTATACCGGCCTCATTCTTCCACGGCAATTTGGGCATATTATCGCGCATGAACACGTCTCTAAAATATGGTACCATTTTGGCATATCTTCGCAAATCTACATCCGTCAGCGGTCTATCAGGTAGTTTTCCTAATTTTTTTTTTTTTTTTGTTGCAAGTGCAATGCAATACCACCGCCAGTTTTGTAAGGTTTCAGGTATAGCACACCTCCACTCTTCTTTCCTATAGCTATCGATTCCATCATATGGTTGTGACGCGATGTTTCTCCTAACATCTTTTTCGCATCGCGCGAATCATTAACTGCCTTAGCAATTCCTGCGGCACCACCCGCCAAAGCACCGACCGCCGATAAACCGGCAAATAATGGTATTAGAAATGGTAAAAAGCCTCCTTCTTTCGGTAAGGGTATTACTCTCGGAACGCTGACATTTCTCTTTCCACCTAAACTTTTCACGGCTAATTTTGCGGCTGTAATAGCCGACTTTATCGATTCTTGTACATTCTTGGTTTTTTTCATTTTTTTAGCAATTACTCTTCGCAAATTTGATAAACTGCTGCGCGATATCTTATTTGCTCTCCTACTCCTTCTTTTAACCCCCATCCCCAATTTCCGTTTTATTTTCATTATACTGCCAACAGTTAAAGCTGCAGCTCTCTCCCCCAACGTTGCGTCAGATGCTTTTAAACGATTCCAAGCTTTCCTCTCCAAAATGCTATCTGCCTTGTGCCTACTTTTTAAATCCTCACTATGTGTATAGCTAATATCGTGTTCTTTGCACTGAGCGTCTAAGGGGTTTATACCGGGATCACTACGTTCGAGTCGTTTAGTTAATTTAGTACCAGGACCGCAATACTGATAACCAGGAAGATGTAGTTCAATTGGAAGCTTATTAATAAGCGTATTTACTAGACTACTACCTCCACGCACTTTACTCTTTCGCTTCTGAATTAACATTACTGGGAATGAATGCAGAATTGAGATATTTATAGGGTTTTTTTTGCGAGGGAAATAAAATACTAAAATGTGTTGTTTTAGTTTATTGTTTAACGTTTGTACAGATTATACATTATATAAGTAGGGCGATAATGCAAGAGTTCCATCATACACATTGTGTTATGTGAATTTTTCTCATATTTATAATTTAGCCAATTCTCAAAGTCGCGATAAATGTCCTCATCTTCATCGTTATCGTCAAGCTGAATGCTGCGAAAGCGTCGATAGTTAGCTACCTCCTCGATGAGATTCTGACAGAAACTGGAGAGACTGTACGATTCCAGTAATTCCAATCGATAATTAATTATATCTTTTAGATTAAATAATTCTTCAATCTCAATTGCATTCATCGTACAGGAACTATTATTATTGTCAGTTTGCATTGTTACACTTTTCAACATTCTCTCTCCTCCTTTAACGGATTCCCAGTTATAGTAAATTACCAATTTGCCACTAAGGGATTCCACAGTCTGGGAGTTTTCGATATCTTCCTCTTCGTTAACCGCTGACCAATCAGTCCAACGTTCCAGTTCATGGGATCGGAAAAATTTCATTTCTAGGTACGTTTGGCATTTGAGGAGCGTCTCCCAATCTTCTTTTCCAATCACTATGGTACCGCCGCATACAATTTGTACAACTGGTGCAAGATCATGATGTACATGTACATAGTATCCGATTTCAATGTATTTATTCTCACTCAGATAGTAAGCGGTGCAATCTATTAAACGTCCATTGAACATAGGTAGGGGAGCGCACACTGAACGATTTCTATTGGTGTCGTTGTCGTCATCGTCATCATCATCATCATCATTGCAACACCAGAACGAACATTTAAAGTAATTATTATTGCAACTCTTTTCGGTATTCATTTTTCTAAATATGTTCATGGCAGCAGCGATGACGATCACTGTACAACTGATTTGTTTGAAATTCTTGAGGTATATTTTATAATGAAAAAGAAAAAAAATATTATATATATTTATTTATCAACATTGTTTATAACTTATTTACACAAATGATAAATTAGTCGTTTTTCCCGCAGCCCCACTGCTTGTAATGAATATGTCCTTATGCATCAAAGTGTCGTTAAAAATTTGGCGTCGAGCCTCTTCTTTGAAATATTCGTAGAAGCGCAGTGGTAGTACACATTTAAAATTTTCAGTCTCCACCACTACCCGGTCTCCATATTTTGTATTAATGGTATCGATACCAATAACTTTGTACTTCTCTCCCACTTCCAGATCCTTGACGTTTTTGAAGAGTTTGCAAAATGTGCTATCGTTTAACTCGTTAAGATCCATTTTAACTGCTTCACAAACACTAACAGACTGATTTCGATCACTACTCCCATCCCCGTTATATTGTCACTGAATGTCCTTGAAATCTGTTACGATAGACTTCAGCACGATGATTTTTCTCTAATATAGGAGACAAAATTCTATCGAATTGCTCGATTTTGCGATGGAAACGAAATCGATCTAGCGCTACAGTTTCCCAAGGTCCTTTTCGTGCTTTACGGTAAGCAAAAGGCCACACCGCCATTATGTACACTTTGTTTTGTGATGCGTTAGCAAATGTAACCTTCTTCATTTTTGAACAAGCGCGTTTAGTTTTCCAATGCAGGGAGATGATGAGGACGGTGAGGAAGATTCACTACTGCTAACCCATTCATTTAAGTCACTGTTGAATTGTTCTAACTTTGCATCACTTAACTTTCTCATGAGACACTTGATGCAGTACTTGTTACTAATAAAACGCTCGCATAGCTCAAGACCCAGCTCATATTTCGCGGCAAGGTCACGGCACTCCGGTTCACTATAGTCACCCATTCCGTACACTGCTTCATGTTCTGCATCAAATTTTAATGCCGAAAACAGTTGCTTTAGACGTTCCACTGCCGTTAGAATATCTGTCGGTTTTGGCCACGATGCTTCTGCATATGCCATCCACATTTTGTAAATGACACATAATACATTACCTTATATATCTTACAATCCCACTTTCACACCCCCACCTGAGACGCTGAAATGTCACCTTGAAAAGTTGGCACCGCGCGTCTAAAAATAAAGTTTAACCTTTTGAAGGTCACATAACTAGTAACTTTTGGAGTTAGGATCGGCCGGTTACTTTTCTAGTGACTTTTTGAGTTAGGATTGGCAGGTAGCTTTTCTAGTGACTTTTTAAGTTAGGATCGGCCGGTATTTATTTAGTAACCTGGTGACTTTTTGAGTTAGGATCGGCCGGTATTCATTTAGTAACTTTTCTAGTGACTTTTGTCGGTATTCGTTTGGTAACTTTTCTGGTGACTTTTTGAGTTAGGATCGGCCGGTAACTTTTTGTGTTCGACCTACATTCATTTCTATTGACTTTGAGTTAGTATCGGCCCTATTTATCTACTCACCAAATTTTTAAATTAACAGGTTTTTTACTTTGTATTAGATGGTATTATACAAACTACTACATACATAGATAAGGGCAACTAATGAGCATTTACTGTTTTCACGTTGATCATTGTCATTATAATATTCGTCATCACTTTCACTAGAAGAGTCATCATTAGTAGAAATAATTCTATCTATTGGTGATTGCCAGCGAAAATGCAATTAGACTACTACCATCTAAATAAAAAGTAAAAAACGTGTTAATTTAAAAATTTGGTGGAATCAGTGTGACGCCACTGGATTTCTACAACTTTTACGATCATGTCAATTATCCTAAGAAGCTTAAGAATGAGATTTAGGGTCACAAACAGACAGGTAGTCTCGTTAACCGCTAGTAGACGGTCTTTACATGAATTTTTACGGGTGCTAATAGGTGTTTTCTTTTTGCACCGCCACAGAGTTAGTTAGTGTTAGAGTTAGGTAAAGGCACAATAATAATGTAATTGAAGTGCCTTGCGTCAGAAGACATTTCTGCCTCAGGTTAATATTCAACTTAAATAAAGCTTTTAAAACGAATAGGGTATTGAGAACTGAGTCAAATTATTTTTATAAAACGAATGGTGTGTATTGACAGGGGTGCCTTAAGTGTACCACAAAATGCAAAAAGAAAACACCTAATATGTATTACGTTGCTCGACTAGTTGCCTAATTCGCAAAAGTCAATCGTTTTGATTTTAGCACAGAATAAAACACTAGTGACACAGAAGCGACATTCTGCTAAATACGTGTTGCACATTTTCCTTATTATCGCGCGAACTAACAACTCCGCCTTCTGTGTTGTAGAATATAGCGCGCGCATTGATACATTATACATTTCAGCGTATGTACCTAGCGGTGCCCGGTGCGTTCAACTCTTATTGCGAGAATTCTATCGGAATTCGTTTTACGGTGAACCGCTTATCACATGCGAAAATGTATGGCAAATATTTTTCGTTTATGACATTTTTTGATAAGATTTCAAATTAAGAAAATAATGAGAAAAACTACATTTTTTGATAAGATTTCAAATTAAGAAAATAATGAGAAAAACTACAAACACCACTCCTCTTTTTACTAGCATTGCTAATGCAACAGACAAAGAAGATTACACTACACCGGGCGTGGTTGTGAGGAGACCGCCTTGTATCGGCAACATAACTTCAAAGGTGCCGACAGAGAGTGTCGCTTCTGTGTCACTACTGTTTTATTCTGTGATTTTAGTTAGAATTACAGAGTTCCTAATTCGCTATTTTGTCAAAAGAGTTTCGAGTTCGAGTCTCGATACTTTTTCTTATCCCGCCTCCTTTTGTTCTAATAGAAGCGTCCCTTTGAACCAAAAAAGTTTCGTTGGTT